>CM035121.1:56166315-56766315 GCA_020205555.1 Panax stipuleanatus | reverse complement strand
TAATGCCTTTAAGGAAAGAAATACGATTTTTCACAGATGAAAATACAAAAAAATGGAGTCTATACGTTACCCGTAGTACGTAGAAGAGATGTACGGTGACGGATCGCTCCAAATCAACCCGGAATAGTAGATCTGAGAAGAGGCTCGGATTTTTCAAAGAGAATACGAGAAAACTCAAGTCGAATGAATGAAAATGAGCCAACCCGAGTGTATAAGCCCGATCATGGGCAGCCTCAAACATGTATGCTCCAGCCGCATTCATATATGCGACTGCCATAGATGGGTCCCGCGGCTTCCCGATTGGTAAAGTAAAGTCTGAAACGTGTTATTTTAGGTTCAGAATGGTCACATTATTTAAAATGGTACCTTTTCGGGTCAGTTTTAAACCACAAAAACCCTAAAAACCCTCAGAAAAAGTACAAATTCTGTAAAGATCAGAAATCCCGATGTTGAACACTGAAAGACCAGAAAAGAAGTCAAAATCAATACTACATCTCAGAATCCACCAGCAACGAACCAGTGAAGGCGTCGGCTTGACCCCCAATGATGTAATCCCCAGCCAACGAACTAGTGAAGGCGTTGGTTCGACCCCCGATGATAGAATCCACCGGCAACGAACTAGTAAAGGCGTCGGCTCGACCCCCGATGATAGAATCCACCGGCATCGAATCAGTGAAGGCGTCGACTAGACCCCTGATGATAGAATCCACTGACAATGAACCAGTGAAGGCGTCGGCTCGACCCCCGATGATGTAATCAGTTAGCAACGAACCAGTGAAGGCATCGGCTCGACCCCCGATGATAGAATCCACCCGCAATGAACCAGTAAAGGCGTCTGCTCGACCCTGATGATGTAATCCGTTGGCAACAAACTAGTGAAGGCATCGGTTTAACCTTGATGATGTATGTAATGACCAGGAATTTTAAGCTCCTTCTTAATTTTATATGTGATTTAAAATTTTTAGGAGTTAATTTTTCAAACTTATTTAAACCTTATGTGGTTATGTGCTTATGTGAATTTAACCTATGCAAATAAATGCTAGGATTTTATTAAAGGGAATCACTAATGGTTATTTAAATTAGTAGATTAACCCTGAGACTTCTATATCAGAGTATTGATAAAAAGTGTTAGTAAATTATATATTCAAATTTCTTGAATATAGTGTAGAGATTTAATCGGGATTAATTATTTATATATGAGTAATTAAATGGGAGTGTATTGATTAATTATTATTATGAATAAATAATAATTAATGAGTAAGAGATTAATAAATATAATAATATTATATTTACTTGATTAATTATTTTATACAAACATGTGTTATATAAATGGTAGATAACTATAAGGTGACCTTTGATAAGACTATTATATATAGACTATATAGTAATCTTAATTGTATTATGTGAGATTGCTAAGTGTAATGTGTACTTAGAGCATGTGACATGATGAGGGTAGGAAAACTATTATGAATACACTATCACCTTACATTAATATCAATAGCATTATTAATTGATAATGTTTTCCCATAAGTTATTATTATAATAACAGTTATTAAACACAATTACTTTATATTTGGTGTTAATAGAAAATATACATGGATTATATGTGGTGTATATGTACTTACTTGATACATTATTTTATTATTTACTCATTGAAATTGTAACTTTAAATTATTTATAACTTAAATATATACTATGTGTATATATATAATCTAGTATATTTATTGACTAAGTGTTAGACTTATACACCCATTTGCAAGTTGCTGAGTTAAATAGCCTCTCCACTTCTTCTCTTCACGTGAACACAATAAGCTAGCTACACTATAGCTCTTCTCAAATTCAGCAATATAGGAGTAATGATTGTAGAAGATGTGGGATTCATGATTGAATTCACCCACTCTCACCAACTCTCTCTTATCTATTGTACATTCTTTCAATCCATGGGTTTGATATGGAAGGTAATTGGATTATCTGGTTATGGGATTGGCTATATATAAGAGCTCTCTCCTTGTTCTTTGTCTTGCTGAGATTTTTATGAAAGTATAGAATTGATAAGTAGAGCTTGTATTTTGAGATTTCAATTGAGTTGAGGGAGAGGATTATTGCAGCTAGTCCATTTCTCACAGAGGTACAATTTCGTTTCCATGTTCTTCATTGTTCTATTTCTGAGATTTCTAGATTTTGATTTCAATTGAGCATGGATTGATTGTTAAGTTGATTGGAACATGATTGTTAGGGGGTATATAAGTTATTATACATGTTAGAATTATGTTAAAAATTGTCTGGAACGATTTTTTTTGAAATTTTTTGATTTGAGCTAGCTCACTGCCGAAACTGCACAGCTTCAGGCCTGGCCGCCAGCCTACGCAGCTGCGCCAGTATTACACTGGCCAGCGGCGCAGCTGCGCTAGTGCCTGTCTGCAGAAAATTTTTCCTTTTTGAAATCTGTTTATGCTAACTTATGGTACTAGTTTAGATTAAGCATACTAGCATGAGTGATATATATATATATATATATATATATATATATATATATGGATGTATTGAGGCAATGTAAGCATGTTTCACTAATAGTTGCACAAGTAATTATAGTTTGAAATAAACTTAGTGTTTCATAAACTAACTTCGAATATGGAAACAAACTCGATATGTATACTTGCCATGATAGTATTCTGACCTTGCAAGCATGATAGCGTGACTTAGAATTGTATGGGAGACATGTTGACTTAGGTATGCGGGTTTCATAATAGAATATGAGCATGTGAACCTCACTATTGAACATTTCTAACGAAACATATAAGTTTCAAAGGTGAACGTTAGCATGAAAGTATTGTATATACATTCTAATTTGGCGAGCATGTTAATATGCATGATTAGAGTATTAAACGCACTAGCATACATGTTTGAAAGACTCAAAGGTTTACAAAGGAAAACTTATGTTTTGAAAATGAAGCTTATAGTTTCGAATGCGAACTTTGTCATATAAGTAGCATGTGTATATTTTGATATTATGAGCATAATAGTATGTTTACATTAATATAAAATGCGTGTTTAAAGTGTTGTACACACTAGCATTCGAGATTGATGGATTTAATGAGTTTTCAAGGAAAACTTAAGAACTTTCAAAGTAAACTTGACCAATAATTTTGTCTTGTGATATGAGAGCATTCATGTGGCTTTGGTATGTGTTTCTAATGCAAGTGAGTCATAGTTACAAAACACTTTGATTATACTAAAACTATCTCTGTGGACTTAGTATACTTTTGAAGAAGAACTTAAGATTTGAAAGTTAAAAACCATGTGAGACATATTGTGAGCATACAAGCATAAGTATTAAGATTTCATTATGACTATAGATGTTTTGACATGAACCTCATTTGTTTATATACAGATTTCACATATGCATGCTTAATCATAGAAAATGAACTTGAAGTATGAACTATATGATTAAAATATATGTGTGTAGTGTACTCGAGCATATATTTAGTATTGTTTAGTCTCATTATGAGATAGTATGATCGGAGTAGCGAACCTTTAAAGTGTGACCTTGTTTAACTTAAGGTTTACCGGCATGAAAACGTATGACTATAAAATTGGATTTGGATGTTAGTTTTGAATGAGAGATTATAATCTATAAGTATGTGTGTTGATTTATATCAGTAACTTGAAGTGCTATGTGTTTCAAGCCTATGTTGATGCTTATGAACTAGTAATCTAAAGTTATTAAATCTAAGACTGGATTAGATTGACTTACATGAACTATGTGATAGAATTATATAATGATTAGATTCTTATATGTGTGAACTTACATACTAATTGGAGAGATCGACTTGTTAATATTAGGTCGTTCCAACACCGTTTAAATTAAATCTAGAATTATTTGTAGCTGAGCAAACAGGCAAGTCTCCCTAACTTTACTCAAATTTATATTGAGCAAGTTTTTCTTGACTTACACTTATTTATTGTGCAAGTATCCTAGACCCTTGTATTACTTTATTTAACGAATATTGTAATCAAGTATCCGAACCCTACTTTTATTGTGCAGGTATTCTAAATTCTTGTACTACTTTATTCAACGAACCGTGTAAGCAAGTTTCTAAACTTCACTTATTTTTGGTGAAAGTTTCCTATCCTTCTCATATTGTATTGAGCAGGTTATTAGTGTATTGTGCAAGTTCCCCGAACTTCACACGTGAGTATTGTGCAAGTTCTCCGAACTTCACACGTTGAGTATTGTGCAAGTTCCCCGAACTTTACACATGAGTATTGTGCAAGTTCCCCGAACTTCACATTTTGAGTATTGTGCAAGTTCCCCGAACTTCACACTTTGAGTATTGTGAAAGTTCCCCGAACTTCACTCTTTGCTTTCGTAAGTTCCTGAACTCCATTCCTTTTATTTTGCAAGTTCTCTAAACTTATACAAACTCGTATATTGTGCAAGTATCTTATCTTTGTGTTTACTTTACTCAAGGAACGTTGTAAGCAAATGTCCTAACCTATGCATTTACTTTATGCAAGGGATCTATTATTGTGAAATTCCCCGAATTTCACTCTTTGATGTTATAAGTGTCTAAGCCTATGCATTTATTTTATGCAAGAAATCTATTATCGTGCAAGTTCCCCGAACTTCACACGTTGAGTATTGTGCAAGTTCCCCGAACTTACATAAATTCATATATTGTGCAAATTCTAAACTTCACTTTGTGCAAGTTCTCTATCCTTCTCATATTGTACTGAGTAGGTTATTGTTGAATAAAAAATTATTTACTTAATTGCTTGAACTTTATTTCCAAGCATCTTATTTAGTGGTTTAATTACTTATCAATTATTCCACATTGATATTATTGATGTCCGCACCTAGTGCATTTGAGCTCGTATAGTCTTGGACTTGTACATTATTCAAGGTTCTAAATTTCTTGAACTATGTCAGTAAGAGTCTGAACCTTTGCTCGGTCAAACTAGTGTATGAAGTTTTCTTTAAAGCTATCCAAACCAATTGATGGTAAGGATTCTTAGACGAAACAGAACACCCCTCATATGTAGGAGTGTTCCCAGGTATCTAATATATATGATACGAGTAAGTAGATATAAGTATTATGCATATTCACGTTGTACCTGAGGCTGATCTCCTCGAGGTACTAAGTTTCTGTAGCCAGAAGCCAGTAATCCAAAAAGGGTCAATTAGCTATTGAACCTATTGGAAAGTTATAATTCGAAGTCTACTCAACTATCAGTCATTCTAAAGGCAATTATTATCTTTTCTTTTAATAGTCAGATTATTGATTCTTACAGATATTTATATCGTTGAATCATACAAATATTTATAGTATTGAATCATACAGATTGTTGAATCATTCTAACATTCATATTATTTAATCTTTAAGATATTCATTTTGTTGAAATCATTGTCAGATATTTTTCCATTCATCATGATATATCCTTTATTGTTGTATTTAAACTCGCTAAGCAAACTTGTTGCTCATTCTTGCTATATCATGACTTATATTGCAGTTAAGTCCAAGCCCTCAGGGAAGGACAAGGGTAAAGGAAAGATATAGGATGGTTTGCAAGGAGAAGACTTTGTCTTTATGATTTATTTAATTACTGTTAATGTAATATAAACCCTAATATTTATTCTAGGGTATGTTTGTATTGATGTATTAAGGTTATCGAATCTTGGGACTAGTAACACCTTTTGAATGAACGACGTACGTTTATTAGATTCTGCATTTTAGTTATCGTATGTTACTTAAAGGTCGATGTTGGTATTGTTTCGTGGAGACCGGACCGAGGTAAGAGGAGCCAGATTCGGGGGTGTCACAATGTATTCCGTTGGCAACGACCCAGTGAAGGCATCGGCTCGACCCCCGATGGTGTAATCCGTTGGCAATGAACTAGTGAAGGCGTCGGCTCGACCCCCGACGATGTAATCCACTGGCAACGAACCAGTGAAGGCATCGGCTCGACCCTGGATGATGTAATCCGTTGGCTACAACCTAATGAGGGCATCGACACAACCCCGATGGTGAAATTCATTGACTATAACCAACGCATGTCGGCTCAGCCCCGATAAAGTAAACAACCCAGTGAAAGCGTCGGCTTAACCTCAACAACGTGATCCTTAAAACTTTATCATAATCTCACATATCATTGCATGTTTTATACATGACATTGCATCATCAGATATACCTTGTCATGCATTCTCCGTGTCTAGTAATCTTTGTTACGTTCATTCCATTACATTGCATAAACCTGACAAAGAGGGGCATTTGTAGACACTCAAAATTCTACTTTCTTTGTACTAACCTTGTCGAAGGGCAAATGCATAATTTTACTTTGGAGACAACCACGAGGTAGGGAGAAATAATCAGGTCATCCCGGAGATAACCCCGTGAATGATTCAAAGGACCAATGACGTCCGAACATGTCGCGAATCGAACGAGGATCGCCAAGCTGAGACAGTGTTCGCCGGAAACCAACTCAGCAAACCTCAAAATACGTGCCATCAAAGATAAACTAGCTAACTGCCGTCGAGAATCAAAAGATACCTCTCAGCTACCCGCGTTATCTTCCCGGACCTCGACTCAGTCAAATTCAATTTTATTCCGCAGGATTCCACACAGACTTTTTGAAAGTTCGGTCTGCAAAGGTCAACTTCCTCCGAACCGGGACCAAAGGAACGTACTTCGAGACGGCAGGCCACGGCTGGCTAGGGCATGTTAAAACATCAACTTTGAGCTCATTTGAAAAAGAGAGATAGTTTTAGAGAGAGAAAAACATTTTTAGAGAGAGAAACCCTCGGGTTGAACTTGTATACACCAACTTGGAGCTATTTCATCTTTTTTAGCATCTACTTGGAGCCCCGGGAGTGTTTTACGTTGACCATGGGAGTTAAAACGCTTGTTCACGCGTCCCCCAAGTTGAAAAAATGCACTTTCTAGCTACGTTCTTTGTAAATTCTGTTCAATATACTAGATTGATGATATGTATTGTTTAAATCTAGTTAAACTTGTTGTTTCCTAAGTGTTGGGTTTGTACAAAATCGTGACGCAATCAAATTGCAAAATTAGCAGAAGCATGGTATATCAGAGTTTAAAAAAATTCTACAAAACCATTACACGGATCATCCTTTATGCAAATTATTAATTTAAAACGATAAATAAGAAGTTATGGAATCATACCCTTGTAGAACGAAGCTTCCACAGGTACGAGTTCAACTCCTTGTTCTTTGTGATCTCCTTGAATTTCTGGGTTAGATTCCTTTCTTTGATCAACGTTAGCCACCCAAGTGTTTGGCCTCTAGAGGTGATCCACCAAGGAAGAGGAATTATCAAGAAGGAGGGTGATTGCCTAAACCTAGTTTTCTATCATCTATAGAAAAGGAGTACTCTCCAACAATTAAAATTTTATCAACTGATATCTATTATAAAACTCCTCTTATATAGATATTGGTCAACCCTTCTAATCCTATTAGACATGGGATTTCATTTAATTAATTAAACTCTTTTAATTAATTTAGGCTTCCCACCATATTGGGAATAATTAATTAAATTCATTTAATTAATTTGTCTCCTAATCTTATTAGGAATAAATGAGAGTACTAATAATAAATTAATTACTAAACTCCTTTAGAAATTAAAATAATAAGAATTGTAATAATATTAATAAGACTCCTCTTATTAATTTATATTTAATATTTCTAAAATATTAAATAATAAACATTAATATATTTAATTTATTCTATCACCATAGATTAAATTAATTACACTTAATGCATTATTACGATTATGCCATTACCTTCTTAAATAATTATTCTTCCGTTTATGGTGTGACCCTTTAGGTTCTCCATATTAAACCGGTTGTGAATAGATCAATTAGAATAATTTTAATCTTATTTAAATAAATAAATTAAACTAATAATCTATTTAAATAAATAATATTTATTCTACAATAGGGATAAGCCTCCCTAGCGGTCAACGACTTTCCAGATAATATAGATTTCAACCTTAATCATAAAAGAACCTATGAGTAAATAGTTACCGTACAATTCAATCATTCCACCAAACAATATCCCAATTAAATATAAGACATGGAATTACTGTCAAGTCTTATTTTATTTAATTATATGTATTTCGATTAGAAAATGCACAACTCCAAATAATGCAAATTAGAAACTCCTTTCTAATTTCATTCCTGGGTTGTCATTTAACGAATCACATAGGACATATCTCCTCTTTTACTAGAGGTGGTAGATTCTTTATTAATCATTCATTATCTTTATATGTAACTCATTATACCCAAGCATACCCTTTTATATACTCTAAAGGGCTTTAAGGAATAAGTCAAAGTATAATTCATTACATACAAGATACTATGATGATCTCAAGTCCATGGATCACTTGTACTACTATCCACATTAAGAATTCCTATTGACAGGCAAGTAAAACTCGATTAGATATTTCATAGCGAGTCACGTTCAGTGAACTTATTCTCTAATACGCACCTACATACTTGCTTTAGTGTCTCCACACAAATGATCATGAGATCAATCATCCTCATCTAATGAGCAAGCAACATATGTACCAATCTATCCGAATTTACTAATATCCTTTTTAGTAATCTCACGATTGGGAACTATTTTAGTTTTAAAGCTTTCTAAGAATTTAGATCTCATTAGCATGATCATCTTTATGATTCTAAAAGCATTGCTTAAAACTATGGGTTATTTATATATTATAAAAACAGCACCATGTAGATAATTAAATGTCTTTAATAAATGAATATTTTTATTAATAAATGAATATTTTTATTAATAAATAAATAAGATTGTCTCCAAAGTATATGCTTTATCATCATACATGATTGGCTTGTATGCGTACTACTTTTAGTCTCCCACTTGCACTAAAGCCAATCGTCTTGGTATTTCATACCCATCTTCTCTAAGTGACGATCAAACTGCTGTTGTATTAAAGCTTTAGTAAATGGATCTGCAATGTTGTCTTGAGAGTCTATATGCTCCTCTTTCAATAATTTCTTTAATCAAGGTGCCGCAACACATGTTTAGATTCAAGATGAGACTTAGGAACTATTCCTAGTTCTGTAATGAACTTTTCATCCGAAACATCAACTTGCAGCTTCACTTACAGTTATATACTTTGTCTTTGTCACTAAAGCAACAACTTTTTGTTGTTTAGAACCTTTCCAATTCACTGCACCATCTTTTAAGGTAACGACTTACCCTATAGTGGATTTGCCTATTGTCTTAGTCAGTCTAAAAACTTGAGTCTGTTTAGCACTCTAGTTTAATTCAGACTCATCATTTGATATGATGACATCCTTAGTGTCAGTTAAGTACATTAAGATGTTTATCACTGTCTCACAGTGATCTTCTCCAGAATATG
Source organism: Panax stipuleanatus (assembly GCA_020205555.1). Classification (NCBI taxonomy): domain Eukaryota; kingdom Viridiplantae; phylum Streptophyta; class Magnoliopsida; order Apiales; family Araliaceae; genus Panax; species Panax stipuleanatus. Next base: position 56,756,914 of record CM035121.1, on the reverse strand, counting down.
ACTGATCAACATCAAGTCTCGTATATTCCATTGCATACATGATAGTAACTCATGCGATCTCTCTCTTTTATTGAGGACAATTTTAGAGAGATTCACTCCATGGCTCATCATCATGAGGCACCTTTTGGAGTTTGTCATGCTAAATGCCTTTAGCATCTAATGAATATACGTTTTCTTGGGTTAAGCCGAACATCCTTTTAAATCTATTAATACAGATTTATATCCTCAATGCGGGATGTTCTACCCAAATCATTCATGGAGGAATGTTTAGACAACTTTATTTTGATCGATTTTAGCATAAGAATTTCATTCCCTATCAGTAATATATCATCAACATATAATACATGGAATGAAATAGCGATCCCACTAACCTTCTTGTACACACATGGTTCATCCTCATTTTTGATAAAATCAAACTCTTGGATTGTCTCATCAAAACGAATATTCCATCTACGAGAATCTTGCTTCAATCCATGAATAGATTGTTGTAGCTCATATACCTGATTTGCTTCAACCATTGAAACAAAAAACTATCTAGTTGCATCATACATACATTCTCCTCTAATAATGTATATTTGAGGAAGGACGTCTCCACGTCCATTTTTCCATATTAAGCAATAATAAGCTTCAATCGCAAGTAAAATCCAAATGGACTTGAGCATAACTTCAAAATCTATTTTAAATTTTATGGTCATCTACCATTTCTCTGAGCCTTTATTACTCATAGTCTATTCGTAATTCAATGGATCATCGTCATCCAAGATGTGTACCTCATCGTCATCCTCTATGACGAATTCATACCTTTCAGGTATCTTCGATACCTTTCCAGATTTACGAATAGGGTGTTGTACAGTAGGTGTCTCTACTTGGACAGGTTCATCCACTTGATTTGTAGTGGTTTGTGGTTCTTGAATTTCTTCAAGATCTATTTTTCTCCCACTAGCCCCTTCAAGGATAAACTCATTTTCTAAGATGGCAACGTGTTTCGCAACAAACACCTTTTGTTCAGTAGGATTGTAGAAATAGTATCCCAAATATTCTTTATGATATCCACAAACGTGCACTTATCAGATCTTGTCCCTAGCTTATCATTTTGAAACTTTTTCACATAAGCTGGACATCCCCAGATCTTAACATGTTTAAGACCAAGTTTTCTCCCTGTCCACATCTCATATGGAGTCTTGGGGTCGGATTTCAGGTGGACGTTATTTAGTAGATATAAGCCATTTCTAGGGCATGACCCCAGAATGAAATTGGAAGATCGGTAATACTTATCATAGATCGAACCATATCCAACAATGTTCGATTTCTCCTTTCAGATACTCCATTTAACTGTGGTGTACCTGGTGGAGTCCATTGTGAGATTATACAATTTTCTTTGAGACAATTGAGAAACTCACCGCTTATGTATTCTCCACCTTGATCTGATCAAAGAGTCTTAATACTCTTTCCCGTTTGTTTCTCTACTTCACTTCTGAACTCTTTGAACTTTTTAAATGATTCTGATTTGTATTTCATTAAATACACATATCCAAATATTGAGCGATCATCAGTGAAAGTAATAAAATAAGAATACCCACCCCGTGCAATCGTTGTCATAGATCCACAAACGTCTGTGTGAACCAACGCTAACAACTCTGTAACTCTTTCTCTTTTTCCACTAAAAGGAAATTTAGTCATTTACCCATTGGACAAGATTCACAAGTTGGATATGATTCATAATCATATAGCTCTAAGAGCCCATCCTTATACAACTTGGATAATCTCGTCTCATTGATATGATCGAGTTTACAGTGCCTCATATAGGTATAATTATTATCATCTCTTGTCCTTTTCTTAGTTTGTTCTATTTGAAGTATATTTTCATGCAAGTCATGTATATAAAGTCCATTTCACAGATTTCCAATACCATATAAAACATTATTTTTATAAATTGAACAACTTTTGTTCTTTATTATAATTTCAAATCCATCCATATCAAATACAGAATTTGAAAAAATGTTTCTAATGATATTCGGAATAAAATAACAATTATTTAAATAAATGGACTTGCCCGTAGGCAGTGCTAAACAATAAGTGCCTACAGCTAATGCAGCAACATTTGCTTCATTTTCCACTCGTAGGACAAACTCATCCTTGTTCAGCTTTCTACTTCTGACCAGTCCCTTCACAGTATTACATATGTGAGAACCACAGCCGGTATCCAATACCCAAGTAGAATGTTGACTTTCTGAAAAATTAATTTCAATCATAAACAAACCTTGATTAAAAGTTGAAGCTTCTCCAAGATTCTTCTCTGCCAGAAACTTCTTGTAGTTCCTCTTCCAATGACCCGGCTCGTTGCAATGGAAGCACATTCCTTTGCTAGCTGGATCAGGTTTCTTTTGTTCCTTTATGTTCACCTTGCCCTTGGTCATCCGAGATCGGAAGAGCTCCTTAGATATCTCATATCTAGCAGTCCTACTCTGTTCACCATACAACTCCTTGAGGTGAAGCAGTATAGCAGGAGCATCCATTTTTTCGTGCTGACGCTGAAGCTCGTTATTCATGGATGCGAGCATGATGCATTGAGCCACAGATGCATCATCTTGCCATTTTTTGAAAGTGGCAATCTCTTCTTCAGAGGCTGTTTCGGAAACAGATTCAAGAACAGTTGAATTTAGGACATAAGAAATTTTTTCAGCAGTGAGAACAATTCTCAGATTTCTTAGCCAGTCCTTATAATTCGGCCGGTAAGCTTATTTGCATAAAGTATGTTTCGTAGTGAGATTAGTGATTTAGATATTTTTTTAAAATTCTGCATGTGAAAAAGATAATATTTTAGCAAACATTTATTTTATTAACTTTGCATACCAAAATAAATTTAGGTCTTTATTTTAAATTGGTATCTCCCACTATTTTTATCAAACTATATTTTCCTCACTTATATAGTTCGGTAACATCTAATTAAAGATTTGCTAGTGAGATTAAGGATCCCATTTCAAATGTATATAGCCTTTTGGATAGCACAACAAACGATATATAAATAAATAGGTAGACAACTCTTGTCAATTACATCAACATGTAACTCCTTTTATTTTGCCTCTTAAATCATAATGGTCAAGTGTGTGCACATCCGAACTAAAATAATTTAAGTTAAGTTCAACCTAGCACTTCCATAAATTCAAAAAAAAAAAAGTTTGTCCTTGTGGATAGCACAACAAGACTATATTGTTCAATTTTCTTTATAAGCATCAAATGTGATTAATTAACATCTTAAAAATGCAATACTCGCCTTGTGGATAACACAACAAGCTCATATTAAATATTTAATACTCTATTAATTTATCATGCTAGAAGGTGACGTTCGATATTTCAAATATCATTTGAACGCTTCAGACTTAATATAATTTCTTTGAGGGGTTTGTTATTATTTGTCTTATCTTGTTTAGCGCGCATGCACATATATATACAAAATATGCGTCATTTTAATAAACATGCGAAGTATATTTGCATAAAATATAATATATATAATATTTAGCATGCAAATATAGAATATTATATTCTACCCGGATTGATTATGGACTTTTATTCTAGTTTGGTTCACTCGAGCCACCAAGTGAACCAAAAGGTCAAACCTAAGGGTGCAAGAAATAAAATTTAAACGTAACTATTACATTCAAACCGGGGCTCCATACAAACGGGTCTTCACGCGCTCCTTGCTCCTTGGTCTCCAATTTATTCTAGATAATTCTAACTATTTCTATTACATTAAACTATTTAATTTAAATAGAAACCTTGATCAGCAGTCAAGGGAAAGTACATAGGAGGGAGATAGAATTTATATCGGAAAAAAAATCAGAGAAGACAAGGTACGCAGATCCCATTTAATAAAACTCATTCATTCAAGCATTCAACTAAAATAAAATCCAATCACATTGGTCAATAGTCCATAATCAACCCCATTTATTTTCATACATGTCACCATATGTATCAATAAATAAATATTCATCTTATGAATTAAAACATTCCATATATATATGAGTATCATTTAATGGGCAATTTAAATTTGCATGAAATCCAATTTCAAGATTAAAATAAACTCTTCATTTTAATTATAAAATTATTTAGAACAATATATATATATATATATATATATATATATATATATAAATATACATATGGTAATCAGTTTCCTGCAGAATGAGTTATCAAATTCGTGAAGCTTATATATATATATTTGAAAAGCTAATGTGATTCTTTTAAAAGGCATGCACGAATCAAGATCACTTTTATTAACTTTGATTCAATGAAGCAGGAAAACCGTGGGTCATCTTATATTTCCTGAGACAAATCATGACTCACCCAAAAAAAAAACACAGCTGCAGACTTTTTTCGAAAACGAATCGTGACTCCAAACAAATAATAAAACAATCGCAAATTGGACTTTCTTTTTTCTTTCTTTTATTAAAAATAATTTTATACAATAAAATTGTGTCCAATAAATTATTCTAAATACATACTCATATGTATATGAAATCAAAATAATTAATAATTTCATAAAGGTTTGGCTTTGATACTACTGTTGGGTTTGTACGAAATCGTGACGCAATCAAATTGCAAAATTAGCCGAAGTATGGTATATCAGAGTTTAAAAAAATTCTAAAAAACCATTACCCGAATCATCCTTTATGCAAATTATTAATTTAAAACGATAAATAAGAAGTTATGGAATCATACCCTTGTAGAACGAAGCTTCCACAGGTACGAGTTCAACACCTTGTTCTTCGTGATCTCTTTGAATTTTCGGGTTAGATTCCTTCCTTTGATCAACGTTAGCCACCCAAGTGTTTGGCCTCTAGAGGTGATCCACCAAGGAAGAGGAATTATCAAAAACGAGGGTGATTGGCTAAACCTAGTTTTCTATCCTCTATAGAAAAAGAGTACTCTCCAACAATTTGAATTTCATCAACTGATATCTACTATAAAACTCCTCTTATATAGATATTGGTTAACCCTTCTAATGCTATTAGACATGTGATTTCATTTAATTAACTAAACTCTTTTAATTAATTTAGGCTTCCCACCAGATTGGGAATAATTAATTAAATTCATTTAATTAATTTGTCTCCTAATCTTATTAGGAATAAATGAGAGTACTAATATTAAATTAATTACTAAACTCCTTTAGAAATTAAAATAATAATAATTGTAATTATATTAATAAGACTCCTCTTATTAATTTATATTTAATATTTCCAAAATATTAAATAATAAATATTAATCTATTTAATTTATTTTATCACCATAGATTAAATTAATTATACTTAATGCATTATTACGATTATGCCATTACCTTCTTAAATAATTATTCTTCCTTTTATGGTGTGACCCTTTAGGTTCTCCATATTAAACTGGTTGTGAATAAATCAATTAGAACAATTCTAATTTTATTTAAATAAATAAATTAAACTAATAATCTATTTAAATAAATAATATTTATTCTACAATAGGGATAAGCCTCCCTAGCGATCAACGACTTTCCAAATAATATAGATTTCAATATTAATCATAAAAGAACCTGTGAGTAAATAGTTACCGTACAATTCAATCCTTCCACCATACAATATTCCAATTAAATATAAGACATGGAATTGCTGTCAAGTCTTATTTTATTTAATTATATGTATTTCGATTAGAAAATGCACAACTCCAAATAATGCAAATTAGAAACTCCTTTCTAATTTCATTCCATCTTGGCCAAGGATTCCTGGGTTGTCATTTAACGAATCACATATGACATATCTCCTCTTTTACTAAAGGTGGTAGATTCTTTATTGATCATTCATTATCTCCATATGTAACTCATTATACCCAAGTATACCCTTTTATATACCCTAAAGGGCTTTAAGGAATAAGTCAAAGTATAATTCATTACATACAAGATACTATGATGATCTCAAGTCCAAGGATCACTTATACTACTATCACATTAGGAATTCCTATTGACAGGCGAGTAAAACTCCATTAGGTATTCCATAGCGAGCCACGTTCAGTGAACTTATTCTCCAATAAGCACCTACATACTTACTTTAGTGTCTCCACACAAATGATCATGAGATCAATCATCTTCATCCAATGAGCAAGCAACATATGTACCAATCTATCCGGATTTACTAATCCCCTTTTTAGTAATCTCACGATTGGGAACTATTTTAGTTTTAAAGCTTTCTAAGAATTTAGATCTCATTAGCATGATCATCATCATGATTCTAAAAGCATTGCTTAAAACTATGGATTATTTATATATTATAAAAACAGCACCATGTAGATAATTAAATGCCTTTAATAAATGAATATTTTCTTAATAAATAAATAAGATTGTCTCCAAAGTATATGCTTTACCATCATACATGATTGGCTTGTATGCATACTACTTTTACTAAGCATATTGTTTAATAGTTGATAGATATTACCTTGCTATCGGTTATATTGTGCCTATTGCATTGTACATCAAGTACGGAGGCTAGATCTACATAGATCTAAGCCAAATCTGGCCTTTGAATGGTTATTAAGCATGGAGCTTTAACCCGTGTGCTAGATCGGTTTAGATCTATGGTAGATTTACGTATTTATTGCTTTTAAAAGGTCCCGGTTACCCTGTATATCCCTAGATTTGTATTTAGAGGCGAATGGGTTTGAAATGGCTTGAAATGGTGATTTCAACCGATGAAATCATCTAATATCAAAGCCTAGGACATTGTATATATGTATTCCCGTATAAATAATGTGAGCCTATGAATCCCGGTGTTGAGATCCCCAATTGGATCCCTACTTAATTCCCACGATGCACTGATTTTTATGATGTAATGTTTAAATAGCGCAAATATCATTGTATATGTAATATTTGGATCTTGAAAATGAGCTCGATGGGTTAGTCCCGAGAAGCCGAATTCATGATCCCGTGATAGTGAAAACTTTAATTGTGGGTGCTCGGATTCATCGAGATGACTTACATGCCCGATGATGATCCGATCCTTTTGACTCTTTTTACATCCATATCATCAAAATGATTTCCGATAAAACCACAAAGAGCTTTCAATAATAATAAAGCGGGTCGGGAATAGACATTTGATCATAAATGGAAGTATCAAAGGACCTCGATTCCTATTTGACGAAGGATTTGAAAACTTTATTTTCAAAACATCATTGATATATATTGTGTTCTAAAAAAAACTTTTATATAAATCAAATCCTTTGTGCATAGGGTTAAAGAGGTACACAACACTACTTTCGTAATAATTACATATACTAAAATATCAATAATGAAGTATCACAGATCCTTGATTACTATTCGGGCGAAGGATTTGAAAACCTTGTGTTTTCCCAAAATATCATATAAAATGTATATTTTGTCTAAAAATAAACTTTTGTTAAATCAGACCCTTCGTACATAGGTTCAAAAGAGGAACGACACTACTTCCAAATAACTCACAATGAGGCTTAGAATAAACCTTTTCAAATAAAAAAATACACACATACTCACACACACACACACACACACAAACACTTTATACATAGAAAATAAATAAGATGCGGTACCGTATTTTCACGGGAGTCGGGGGGGGGGGTGCTTAACACCTTCCCCCCGCTTAACATAGCCCCCGAATTCCACGAATCTCGAGTTTCAGACCAATCTTTTGGAGTCACATATTGGACCATATTTCGGAGTCACATAACGGACATTTCGCATTCAAAAAATAATAACGCATAAAAGAATTTTTCCCTGCATCGACAAAATCACTGTTTAAAGAATTATCTTAGGCCTTTTGAGTTTTTAGTAAATTATTTTGCAGTGTTAAAAATTAATAGTCAAGATAGTAAAAATTCAATAACACAATGCACAACACAAATAGTTATCTAGTTCACAACATACAGCTCGGGAATATTGCTACGTCCAGTCTTAAGCTCCTCTTTAGGACTTGAGGTCCTATTACTCCTGTCGACGTCGGGAAAAAATTCGGTTCGAGTTGGACTCGAATCTTTCTCTCTTCCTAAGTTTTGTTTACCTTTAATTTATCTTTTTATTGCGAAAAAGTTTTTGAAGGGGTTTTTTAGGAAAAGGCCACATGTATCATGTCGATGATTTGAACGTTTTTACAGAGTTGCCAGTTGGTAGATTTGAAATGGTTGTACCAACTCAACTGAATTTGTTTTGAAAGGAGGCCCAATTCCTAGGACACTGTCGAAACTGAATCTTTGAAACCGAGGTTCTAAGTTCAGGGGCTTGTTTAAGTGTGGGGAAGGTGTTAGGCACCCCAAAACTCCCGTGAAAACACGGTACCGCATCTTTTCAATATTTCACTTTTAAATCTGAAATGTGTGTGTGAATGCTGGAAAATATTGGGCCTATGCTTTGATTGATTTTGAAAGTATGGACGTGCTTTGTTGAACCTATATACGAAGGGTTTGATTTGATTTGCAAAAATCTCTTTTTCTAGACAAGATTATTAAAATGATGTTTTAAAAGACTGATTTTCAAACCCTTACGCTAACATAGGAATTGAAGCATGTCAACACTTCAGTTTTATCTTTTTAGCCTTTATGCTCAATTTGAGTGGTGATTGTCGGGCTACAAAGCATCCTCGACCACAGAATATATACAAGTGTCGGTCTTCTCATGGACATGACAGCCATCAGAGTGACTCTGACACGACAAACCATTATTTCATTAGGTTAAAACCTTAAACCCGGATAACCGTTTTAAGGTCTTTCAGATGTACATTTTACAGAAAAACTGGCAGGGTACATTTGTAAAGTGAAGTTTGCCCATCGTGGGAATGAGATTCTGATCAGTTTGATCATGAATCCCACGATTTCTAGGCTCACATAGAGAAGCCAATAAAACCTGCACAGCTCAAATATGCACAGAAAATGTGTATTTACATCTAGATGTCGCTAGAACCAACGATTCATCAGTAAATCCTGGCTCGTGCATAGCCGAAATGTCTCATTCCCACTAGATAGCGATCTAAGGGCTGCGAGGTTGCTTTCAGAAATAAAATTAGAAAAATTGCTAGATTTAAGTAAATCTCAGCCATTCTAGCTTCCCGGTTTCGTCTGGACTTAATTTGAACCGTTTGAAAGCTAGAATTGGCGAGATTTAAAGAAATCTAATTCGTCCAAAGAGATGTTAGTGCCGATTCATATCAAATAAATATTTAAAGCAACAATTTAATAACAATGAGTAAAGGATATATATATATATAATTATATATATACGAAAGCTGGAATGTAAATATATATATATATATATATATATATATATATATATATATATATAAAAGCTGTAAAAAGCCACGGAGTAATCCAGACTGGACAGAATAGAAATATATATTTATGTATAAAAGCGGTAAAGGGCGGTGGGTTTTCATTCTGATGCCCGAACTGGAATGTAAATATATATATATATATATATATATATATATATATATATATATGTATATATATAAGCTGTAAAAAGCCACGAAATAATCTATATTGGACAGAATGTAAATATATATATAGAGAGAAGCGGTAAAGGGCGGCGAACATTTTATCCTTTGCCCGGACAGGAATGTAAGTATATATATTTATAAAAGCAGTAAAAAGGACACAGAATGATCTACGCCAAACTGGAATGTAAAAAGTCAATATATATAGTTAGTATATATATATTAAAGCAATAAAAAGGCCACGAAGTAGAAATCCAGGCCCAAACAAGTCAGAAAAGTTTATATATATATAGTTATATATATAAAAGCAGTAGCTACTGTAGATTTGCCATCCGAGATTGACTGAATTGAAAAGTTAGTATATATACAGTTAAATATATACATAAAAAAGCCAAACCCGGACTGGAAAGATAACCAAGTCCGACGAAGTTGTTATAGACGTATATATATATATGAAAGTTGTTAAAAGCTACGGATCGACGATCCGGGAGGTAGAAATACCAGAAAACATGTTTATGTACTAAAATGTATAAAAACGTAAGCAAAAAGGGCCACAGAACTAAGTTCCGGGTAAAATCATGAAGCAAAACTTAACGTGCAAATGTATAAATGCGCAAGAAGTAGTAGGAACTTTCTACCGTAAAAATACTCATAATGGACTGCTACACTGGCTATATATTAAATGGGGAGATTAAATATTGGGAGTTATATATTATATAATTATACATATAATATATATCATTTTAGTTATATGTTAAAACTACGTTAGTTAGAAAGACAAAAAGGGTTAGTCTGTGTTAGAAAGAAATATAGAGAACCTAGAGTTAGAGAGAAAAGAAGGAAGAAGAAGAGTAAAGAAGAAGAGGAAAGGAGGAAAGCCTTGAGAGAGTCATTGCTAAATCTCACCATCTTCTTCCTCACTAAGCATCAAGGGTATGATTTGAACCCTTGTATTTTAAAGAGTTAGTTTTATATTTTTCATTGTTAGTTCTATGTTAATTGAACTTCTATGAAAATTGGTATATACATGATTATATATACATAACGTGTTCATGAGTTTTTATGAATGAATTGATAGATGTTGTAATCCCTTACATATATACTATAAACGATTTTTCAGAAATTAAAGTATTGTAAAAATAAGTTTATAATGGAGAATTTGTGTTCTTATGGGTTTATGTATTTTGGTTGAATTTTAGAATCAAAATTAATGATGTATCATGATAGTACTCGAAAAAACAAAAATAACCCAAGTTGAACGAGTCAAAAAGGATGTAAAACGAATTCGTAGTGATTGAATTCGCTAAATATATGTAAAAACATGAAGAATTAGCATGAACACTGAATTGGAACTCTTAAAATGAATTGTTAATGTTTTTGAAGTGTTATAATTATCATGTAGATGTGTAGTTCTATGAATTACGAATCCATAGAGTCGAAAACGGATTCAATCGGATGTGTATAGCATGATTTATGATGATTGGAAGGAGGAAATGGTTAGAAAATTCGCCAGAACAACATACTGGAGGAAAATTTCTCGTAGCACGCTGCCAGGGGCGCAGCTGCGTTGCCCCCAAGGCTATTTTGGGCGCAGCTGCGCAGGGAGGAAAAGTTAGTACGGGACTATTTTGACCTCCTCTAGTAAAATAGCCATAAATGTTTCATACGAACTCCGATTGAGGAGATTCAAGATGATCCGGAACGAGCACGAGTAGACCTGCAACTTTTGTTCTTTAAGTTACCCAATTTGAGGATGTTAGCTAGGGTCAAAATGGTCATTTTTGGGACTAATGTATTTTTGGAGGCGATCTGGGGGCGTCGGGCATGCACGTATGCACATGTAATGCTCCCAACCATATAAAATAATGTTTTATCTTCCATAACATGACTATTAGGTATTATAATGACACTTAGCATTAACCCTTGAGTATTAGACAATTCGGTTGGGCGTGCTAAGCGTGCGCAAATGCGTGTTGTTTGGGCGTTCGAATAGGCAAGTTTGGCATACGGAAGTGCATGCGTTTAAACGCCGCAACGAGTGTGTATGACCTTGTTTAATATTATGTTTTTAATAAGAATGAAACATTATACAGTAATGTAACCCAATCTAGGAGCATGCAAAGCACATGCGAAAGAGGCGAGTTAGGCGTGTGACGTATAAACGTCGAAACGCCGTGTAATGTGGTAATACACTTAAATAGTGTTTCAATTATAATGAAATGAACATTATAAGATATAAAATGGGGTTAGTAAACCAATAAGTAGTCCTAGCAAGACTTAAACACTTGAATAAATTTTGAATATTACGAAAAAGAAATATAGTGAAATATAAGTCGATAGTTAACACAATCAAGTTGAACATTGTGTATTGATAATATGAAGGGTTATGAGATGTAGAGTAAAGTTTACATTACAACTAATATGTTTTGCTATGTGACTAATAGTTTATGTGAATGATTATATAATTGTGTAGGGCACATGAAGTGCAGATATCTGTAAGCTGTTAAACTGTTATTGGTAAATAACGATCAAGGCAAGTCTTTCGGTTTCTATTTTCTATGTGAACTTGATGATATTATGAACTGTTTTAAATTGTCTTGCAAAGAGTATGCTATGTTGTATATGTTGCAAGCATGAAATGTTAAAGTCAATTTATGACTACATTGATTGATTTAATAATGTTGATTGAGTAAGGAACTCAATCTTTATATTTGTTATGTGATTAAAGCATGTATGTCATGTTACTTTAATGTTGAGCATGTTAATTATGTGCTATGTGATGCATGAAAACTGTTAGATCTTGCTGAGCTGTCGAGCTCACTCTTGCAAATAACCATTTTTGCAGGTCAAGGATGCAAGGTAAAGATACGTGTTAAGTGATTTATAGAGATCAATGTTCAAGAATATTAATTTTGTTAAATTTTAAATTGTAGTTGATGTTTTCATTGTAACTTAATTGTTAAGTTGTAAGTTGAGCTATCCGACGTATAATGGATATTGCTTAGTGATTTAAGACTTTGTATAGTCCTTTCGTTGTAACGATTCATGTAATAGAATTGAATCAAATATTTGTAATGTTAAGGTTGCGATTCAGGGCAATATAGAAAAAAAGTTTAATTTTTTTTTAAATATTCCGCATTTTTAGTGATTTTAATATCGAATAATGATGTAAAGATAGATTAAAGATGTATTGCTAACGATCGAGGATGAGAATTATGTTGTATGAATTTTGGGGTCGTTACAGTTGGTATCAAAGCTGAAAGGTTATACACCTTAGGTAAGAGTACCTTAGGCTATGACCTTAGAGAATGAGAAGTTAAGTTACGTATAACGAAAAGGTGATTCCTTTCACATACGTGGAAGTGTAGGATGTGTGAAGTCCTAGTAATGTTATAAGAAGAAGATGAGAATAACGAGAAATAAAACTCGAATAAAATATTGAGCTATATGAATGGAATTAGAAATTCTTAAAAGAAGAGTTAATAAATAAACAAGATTCAAAGAATAATCTTGAAGAGATATGAAGATGAGAATCAGGAGTTACCTAACTCCAATAATAAAGATGACGAATAACGATGAATAGACGAAGTCCATAAGTTTAAAAGTATAATACAATCATGATATAACATGATGAAAGGAAAAGATAAGAAGTTTTCAAACAAAACGATAATGAGATATGAAAGAATCATAAGTGAGATGATTATAGAATAAGATCACAACGTGATCTTTTGAAGTTGTAAAAGACAGATGGTATGTAATGATTGAATAGTTATAGTTTGAAACTATAACAAGAATGTACTATGATATGGTACGAGATTAACTCACGAGGAGTTATAAATGATGAGATATAGAAAGTCTGTATCGAGTATAGAACGAGATGTTATAAGTAAGATAGAGTTAAGTGGGATTTCAATTGAGGACTCATGTGGTGGTTGAGTTGTGCAAATTTCTGTATGGGCAGGGTTTTGTGCTTACACTTGGTTTATCATACTGATAATCATTGGAAGGTTGGTGTCGCGCTATCGATATATATATGACGAGAAGGTGATTCTTTTCTCATATTACATTTGATAGTTAGAGTCAATAGAGATTAGATTAGATGATACTAAGATTACATTAGATGATCTTAAGGTTAGGCGAGTTCTTAAAACTCATACTTATGGTAAAATCGTGACTCATAATCGTATGTATGTTTTGAACCCCTAAGCATATGGACAGTCTCTGATCAGTTCTTTGACTACGTATTGCTAGGACATGTTTTTAAACTCATATTATTGTGGCAAGTTCCTGAACTTCCAAAGTGTGGTAAGTTTGATGAACTTTACTGGAAATAGAAAAGTTATGGTGTATGAAGCAATGATGTTGTTTAAGGTTGATAGAATGATTAAGTAATGATGGAGTAAAGATTTAATTGATAGAGAAAGTTTTATATTCTAAATCTCCTAGCTTTGCTAGATTTTCAAAATTTATTAACTTCGTACTGATGTTGCACTCCTGTTTTCTTGAAAAATATTGGATCAAATGATGGAACCAATGAATTTTTTAAAATAGTGCTATTATTCACATGTCTATGCTAATTGCTTCAGCTAGACAAAAATAATTTCAAAATTTCAAAATGTATTTTATGTGTTCTATGCATCATTTGATATGGTGTAGAGACAAAAATCGAGGAAGTTATCAATGCAGTTAAACCTAGTATTGGATGTGATCGTATGATCGTCAGCCCACTATGGTATGATGTAGTATGACGACGTCTTGTAATGACGAAATCCTCAACGTATTAGTAATACGATACGGTATCAGGATATTGTGAAAAGATTTATTATTATTTTAGTTTCCTTAAACTATATATATAAAAAAAAGAGATTTATTTACTTTTAATTTCTTTAAACGAAAAAAAAAATAGTTTGAGTTGGTTAAGGATATATATATATATATATATATATATATTTCGATTGATGTCCGAATTATTGCTAGAAGTCTATGCTACTTGATTCAGCTAGACAAATATTAAAAGATGTTTATGAAATTCGAGCGTTCTTGGTCAAACTATGCCAAACCAAATTGTTTTGGTGCGGATTCAGATGTTAAGAAGCTGAGGTGAACAACCCTATAAAAAAGGACATGTTATCGGAGACTATAGTTCCGAGTGTAACGCATATAGTCATTACGATGTACTACGTGTGGGCCCGACGTAGGGCTACGATAGGCTGGCCACTTAGAGTACCGATGTGATTTATAGTGTGAAGTACCGGGGGTGAAGCACTATTAAACCTAAATATAAGTTCAACGATGTGATTTATAGTGTGAAGTACCGGGAGTGAAGCACTATTAAACCTAAATATAAGTTCAAGGTCTTGCGACCACTCAGCATGATTTGGAATCTTTAAAAAATTCCTAGGTTATTTATATCGCTTTCCAATTATTGAGCAATTGAGGAAGATTCTTATTATTCTGAAGTAGAATGTAGCGAGAAGGATATTTTTTAGAAGGAAATAATTGTTAAACTCAACAAAATAGTGAATCAGATTAACGTAAAATCTACTTTGATAGATTGAATGAATGAAGATTAATAAAAATTTCGAGGACGAAATTCTTAGAAGAATGGGTGAATGTGATAACCCGAATAATTATAGATGGTGAAGTACGAAATATATTAATTCGACGAGTAAAGTATGAAGTAATGATCCTTAGAAAGGAAATGAACGAGTTAGAGAATATATAATATTTAAAACATAATTGTGTTTAATTTAGGGTTACGAAATAAAACCTAGAATTTGTTGAAGAAATGAATGTAGTAGAAAATATAAAACCTATATTAATGTAATGTGTTGAAGTTATTCAACGATAAATGTTTTTAAAGAAATTTGAAATCCTGATTAAGGAAGGTTTCGTTGATTCCGAGGACGGAATCCTTATAAGGAGGGAAGGATGTGACATCCCAGATTTTTAGAATTTATAAATGAGAATTTAATAAATAAAATTCTTATTATCTGATGTTTTGAGTTTGAGTATGTGAATACGTGTCATATATGGTGAAATATGTGAATTTATGTGAAGATAATTTAAATATTAATTTAAATATTTATTGGAGTAAATAAATATTTTAATTGAATTATTTATTGGGTTAAATAAATAATTATGTGATTATTATGGAATAATATAATTAAGTGTAGTATATTAATTAAATGAATATTTAGTATTTAATTTATTTGATATAATGATTTTATGTTATAGCTCTAATTTAACTGAGATAATTAAATTATATGAGTAATGTGATGAGTGTTATATGCAATTATAATTAGCAATTAATTATAATTATGTGACAATTTTATGTGCTTAATTGATGTTAGACTTTTAATTAATTAAATTAGAATGTTAAGATTTAATTAATTAAAGGGTAACATTAAAGTATGTGTTAAAAGGATTTATTAAAATAAAGAAAAGAGTTTTTAAATGATTTTTCCCAAACAAGGCCCTTACTTTTGTTTTAAAACTATTTTACCCAAACATGGCCTTAACTACTAAAAATCTGTTTTTAAAATAACTTGTTTTGCCAAACAAGCCTTAGGGCTTTTAAAATTCAAATTTGTAACTACTTTATATTAATTGCAATTATGATATTAAATGGGGAGATTAAATATTTGGAGTTATATATTATATAATTATACATATAATATATATCATTTTAGGTATATGTTAAAACTACGTTAGTTAAAAAGATAAAAAGGGTTAGTCTGTGTTAGGAAGAAATATAGAGAACCTAGAGTTAGAGAGAAAAGAAGGAAGAAGAAGAGAGAAGAAGAAGAGGAAAGGAGGAAATCTTTGAGAGAGTCATTGCTAAATCTCACCATCTTCTTACTCATTAAGCATCAATGGTATGATTTGAACCCTTGTATTTTAAAGAGTTTGTTTTATATTTTTCATTGTTAGTTCTATGTTAATTGAACTTCTATGAAAATTGGTATATACATGATTATATATACATAACGTGTTCATGAGTTTTTATGAATGAATTGATAGATGTTGTAATCCCTTACATATATACTATAAACGATTTTTTTCAGAAATCAAAGTATTGTAAAAATACGTTTCTAATGCAGAATTTATGTTCTTATGAGTTTATGTATTTTGGTTGAATTTTAGAATGAAAATTGATGATTTATCATGATAGCACTCGAAAAAACAAAAATAACCCAAGTTGAACGAGTCAAAACGGATGTAAAACGAATTCGTAGTGATTGAATTCGCTAAATATATGTAAAAACATGAAGAATTAGCATGAACACTGAATTGGAACTCTTAAAAGGAATTGTTAATAATTTTGAAGTGTTATAATTATCACGTAGATGTGTAATTCTATGAATTATGAATCCATAGAGTCGAAAACGGACTCAATCGGATGTGTATAGCTTGATTTATGATGATTGAAAGGAGGAAAGTGTTAGAAATTCGCCAGAACAACATACTGAAGGAAAATTTCGCATAGCACGCTGCCAGGAGCGCAGCTGCGCTGTGCCCAAGGCTATTTGGGGCGCAGCTGTGCCGGGAGGAAAAGTTAGTTCGGGACTGTTTTGACCTCCTCTGGTAAAACAGCCATAACGTTTTCATACGAACTCCGATTGAGGAGATTCAAGATGATCCGGAACGAGCATGAGTAGACCTACAACTTTTGTTCTCTACGTTTTTCAATTTGAGGAATCTAGCTAGGGTCAAAATGGTCATTTTTGGGACTAATGTGTTTTTGGAGGCAATCGGGGGGCGTCGGGCATGCACGTATGCATATGTAATGCTTCCGACCATGTAAAATGATGTTCTAACTTCCATAACATGACTATTAGGTATTATAATGATACTTAGCATTAACCTTTGAGTATTAGACAATTCGGTTGGGAGTGCTAAGCGTGCGCCAATACGTGTCGTTTGGGCATTCGAATAGGCAAGTTTGGCATACGGACGTGCAAGCGTTTCAACGCCGCAACGAGTGTGTATGACCTTGTTTAATATTATGTTTTTAATAAGAATGAAACATTATAGAGTAATATAACCCAATCTAGGAGCATGCAAAGCACATGCATAAGAGGCGAGTTAGGCGTGTGACGTATAAACGTCGAAACGCCGTGTAATGTGGTAATATACTTAAATAGTGTTTCGATTCTAATGAAATGAACATTATAAGATATTAAATGGGGTTAGTATAAAACCAATAAGTAGTCCTAGCAAAACTTAAACACTTGAATAAATTTCGAATATTACGAAAAAGAAATATAGTGAAATATAAGTCGATAGTTAACACAATCAAGTTGAACATTGTGTATTGATAATAGGAAGGGTTATGAGATGTAGAGTAAAGTTTACATTATAACTAATATGCTTTGCAATGTGACTAATAGTTTATGTGAATGATTATATAATTGTGTAGGGCACGTGAAGTGCAGATATCTGTAAGCTGTTAAATTGTTATTGGTAAATAACGATCAAGGCAAGTCTTTCGGTTCCTATTTTCTATGTGAGCTTGATGATATTATGAACTATTTTAAATTGTATTGCAAAGAGTATGCTATATTGTATATGTTGCAAGCATGAAATGTTAAAGTCAATTTATGATTACATTGATTGATTTAATAATGTTGATTGAGTAAAGAACTCAATCTTTATATTTGTTATGTGATTAAAGCATGTATGCCATGTTACTTTAATGTTGAGCATGTTAATTATGTGCTATGTGATGCATGAAAACTGTTAGATCTTGCTGAGCTGTCGAGCTCACTTTTGCAAATAACCATTTTTGCAGGTCAAGGATGCAAGGTAAAGATACGTGTTAAGTGATTTATAGAGATCAATGTTCAAGAATATTAATTTTGTTAAATTTTAAATTATAGTTGATGTTTTCATTGCAACTTAATTGTTAAATTGTTAGTTGAGCTCTCCGACGTATAATGGATATTGCTTAGTAATGTAAGACTTTGTATAGTCCTTTCGTTGTAGCGATTCATGTAATAAAATTGAATCCAATATTTGTAATGTTAAGCATTTTTAGTGATTTTAATATCGAATAATGATGTAAAGATAGATTAAAGATGTATTGCTAACGATCGAGGATGAGAATTATATTGTATGAATTTTGAGGTCGTTACAGTTGGTATCAAAGCTGATAGGTTATACACCATAGGTAAGAGTACCTTATGATATGACCTTAGAGAATGAGAAGTTAAGTTATGTATAACGAAAAGGTGATTCCTTTCACATACGTGGAAGTGTAGGATGTGTGAAGTCCTAGTAATGTTATAAGAAGATGGTGAGAATAACGAGGAATAAAACTCGAATAAAATATTGAGCTATATGAATGGAATTAGAAATTCTTAAAAGAAGAGTTAATAAATAAACAAGTTTCAAAGAAGAATCTTGAAGAGATATGAAGATGAGAATCAGGAGTTACCTAACTCCAATAATAAAGATGACGAATAACGATGAATAGACGAAGTCTATAAGTTTAAAAGTATAATACAATCATGATATAACATGATGGAAGGAAAAGATAAGAAGTTTTCAAACAAAACTATAATGAGATATGGAAGAATCATAAGTGAGATGATTATAGAATAAGATCACAACGTGATCTTTTGAAGTTGTAAAAGACAGATGGTATGTAATGATTGAATAGTTATAGTTTGAAACTATAACGAGAATGTACTATGATATGGTACGAGATTAACTCACGAGGAGTTATAAATGATGAGATATAGAAAGTCTGTATCGAGTATAGAACGAGATGTTATAAGTAAGATAGATTTCAGTGGGATTTCAATTGAGGACTCATGTGGTGGCTGAGTTGTACAAATTTCTGTATGGTAAGGGTTTTGTGCTTACACTTGGTTTATCATACTGATAATCGTTGGAAGGTTGGTGTCGCGCTATCGATATATATATGACGAGAAGGTGATTCTTTTCTCATATTACATTTGATAGTTAGAGTCAATAGAGATTAGATTAGATGATATTAAGATTACATTAGATGAACTTAAGGTTAGGCGAGTTCTTAAAACTCATACTTATGGTAAGATCGTGACTCATAATCGTATGTATGTTTTGAACCCCTAAGCATATGGACAGTCTCTGATCAATTCTTTGACTACGTATTGCTAGGACAAGTTCTTAAACTCATATTATTGTGGCAAGTTCCTGAACTTCCAAAGTGTCGTAAGTTTGATGAACTATATTGGGTATAGAAAAGTTATGGTGTATGAAGCATTGATGTTGTTAAAGGTTGATAGAATGATTAAGTAATGATGGAGTAAAGATTTAATTGATAGAGAAAGTTTTATTTTCTAATACGATACGGTATCAGTAATACGATACGGTATCAGGATATTGTGAAAAGATTTATTATTATTTTAGTTTTCTTAAACTAAATATATATATAAAAAAGAGATTTATTTACTTTTAGTTTCTTTAAACGAAAAAAAAATAGTTTTGAGTTGGTTAAGGATATATATATATATTTCGATTGATGTCCGAATTGTTGCTAGAAGTCTATGCTACTTGATTCAGCTAGACAAATATTGAAAGATGTTTATGAAATTCGAGCGTTCTTGGTCAAACTATGCCAAACCAAATTATTTTGGTGCGGATTCAGATGCTTAGAAGCTGAGGTGAACAACCCTATAAAAAAGGACATGTTATCGGAGACTATAGTTCCGAGTGTAACGCATATAGTCGTTACGATGTACTACGTGTGGGCCCGACGTAGGGTTACGATAGGCTGGCCACCTAGAGTACCGATGTGATTTATAGTGTGAAGTACCGGGGGTGAAGCACTATTAAACCTAAATATAAGTTCAACGATGTGATTTATAGTGTGAAGTACCGGGGTGAAGCACTATTAAACATAAATATAAGTTCAAGGTCTTGCGACCACTCAGCAAGATTTGGAATCTTTTAAAAATTCCTGGGTTATTTATATCGCTTCCCAATTATTGAGCAATTGAGGAAGATTCTTATTATTCTGAAGGAGAATGTAGCGAGAAGGATATTTTTTAGAAAGAAATAATTGTTAAACGCAAGAAGTTAGTGAATAATATTAACGTAAAATCTACTTTGATAGATTGAATGTATGAAGATTAATAAAAATTTCGAGGACGAAATTCTTAGAAGAATGGGTGAATGTGATAACCCGAATAATTATAGATGGTGAAGTACGAAATATATTAATTCGACAAGTAAAGTATGTAGTAATGATCCTTAGAAAGGAAATGAACGAGTTAGAGTATATATAATATTTGAAACATAATTGTGTTTAATTTAGGGTTACGAAATAAAACCTAGAATTTGTTGAAGAAATGAATGTAATAGGAAATATAAAACCTATATTAATATAATGTGTTGAAGTTATTCAACGATAAATATTTTTAAAGAAATTTGAAAACCTGAGTAATGAAGGTTTCGTTGATTCCGAGGCCGGAATCCTTATAAGGAGGGAAGGATGTGACATCCCATATTTTTAGAATTTATAAATGAGAATTTAATAAATAAAATTATTATTATCTGATGTTTTGAGTTTGAGTATGTGAATACGTGTCATATATGGTGAAATATGTGAATTTATGTGAAGATAATTTAAATATTAATTTTAATATTTATTGGAGTAAATAAATATTTTAATTGAATTATTTATTGGGTTAAATAAATAATTATGTGATTATTATGGAATAATGTAATTAAGTGTAGTATATTAATTAAATAAATATTTAATATTTAATTTAATTGATATAATAATTTTATGTTATAGTTCTAATTTAATTGAGATAATTAAATTAGATGAGTAATGTGATGAGTGTTACATGCAATTATAATTAGCAATTAATTATAATTATGTGACAATTTTATGTGCTTAATTGATGTTAGACTTTTAATTAATTAAATTAGAATGTTAAGATTTAATTAATTAAAGGGTGACATTAAAGTATGTGTTAAAAGGATATATTAAAATAAAGAAAAGAGTTTTTAAATAATTTTTTCCAAACAAGGCCCTTACTTTTGTTTTAAAACTGTTTTACCCAAACATGGCCTTAACTACTAAAAATTTATTTTTAAAATAACTTGTTTTGCCAAACAAGTCTTAGGGCTTTTAAAATTCAAATTTGTAACTTCTTTATATTAATTGCAATTATGATATTAAATGGGGAGATTAAATATTGGGAGTTATATATTATATAATTATACATATAATATATATCATTTTAGTTATATGTTAAAACTACGTTAGTTAGAAAGACAAAAAGGGTTAGTCTGTGTTAGAAAGAAATATAGAGAACCTAGAGTTAGAGAGAAAAGAAGGAAGAAGAAGAGAGAAGAAGAAGAGGAAAGGAGGAAAGCTTTGAGAGAGTCATTGCTAAATCTCACCATCTTCTTCCTCACTAAGCATCAAGGGTATGATTTGAACCCTTGTATTTTAAAGAGTTTGTTTTATATTTTTTATTGTTAGTTCTATGTTAATTGAACTTCTATGAAAATTGGTATATACATGATTATATATACATAACGTGTTCATGAGTTTTTATGAATGAATTGATAGATGTTGTAATCCCTTACATATATACTATAAACGATTTTTCAGAAATCAAAGTATTATAAAATAAGTTTATAATGGAGAATTTGTGTTCTTATGGGTTTATGTGTTTTGGTTGAATTTTAAAATGAAAATTGATGATGTAACATGATAGTACTCGAAAAACCAAAAATAACCCAAGTTGAACGAGTCAAAACGGATGTAAAACGAATTCGTAGTGATTGAATTCGCTAAATATATGTAAAAACATGAAGAATTAGCATGAACACTGAATTGGAACACTTAAAAGGACTTGTTAATATTTTTGAAGTGTTATAATTATATTGTAGATGTGTAGTTCTATGAATTACGAATCCATAGATTCGAAAACGGACTCAATCAGATGTGTATAGCTTGATTTATGATGATTGGAAGGAGGAAAGGGTTAGAAAATTCACCAGAATAACTTGCTGGAGGAAAATTTTGCGTAGCATGCTGCCAGGGGCGCAGCTGCGCTGTGCCCAAGGCTATTTGGGGCGCAGCTGCGCCAGGAGGAAAAGTTAGTCCGGGACTGTTTTGACCTCCTCTGGTAAAATAGCCATACCTTTTTCGCGATTCAAGATGATCCGAAAAGAGCAGAGTAGACCTACAACTTTAGTTCTTTAAGTTTTTCAATTTGAGGACGTTAGCTAGGGTCAAAATGGTCATTTTTGGCGACTGATGTGTTTTTGGAGGCAATCGGGGGGCGTCGGGCATGCACGTATGCACATGTAATGCTCCCGACCATGTAAAATGATGTTCTAACTTCCATAACATGACTATTAGGTATTATAATGATACTTAGCATTAACCCTTGAGTATTAGACAATTCGGTTGGACGTGCTAAGCGTGCGTAAATGCGTGTCGTTTGGGCGTTCGAATATGCAAGTTTGGCATACGGACGTGCAAACGTTTCAACGCCGCAACGAGTGTGTATGACCTTGTTTAATATTATGTTTTTAATAAGAATGAAACAATATACAGTAATGTAACCCAATCTAGGAGCATGCAAAGTACATGCAAAAGAGGCGAGTTAGGCGTGTGACGTATAAACGTCGAAACGCCGTGTAATGTGGTAATACACCTAAATAGTATTTCGATTCTAATAAAATGAACATTATAAGATATAAAATGGCGTTATTATAAAACCAATAAGTAGTCCTAGCAAGACTTAAACACTTGAATAAATTTTGAATATTACGAAAATAAAATATAGTGAAATATAAGTCGATAGTTAACACAATCAAGTTGAACATTGTGTATTGATAATAGGAAGGGTTATGAGATGTAGAGTAAAGTTTAGATTACAACTAATATGCTTTGCTATGTGACTAATAGTTTATGTGAATGATTATATAATTGTGTAGGGCACGTGAAGTGCAGATATCTGTAAGTTGTTAAACTGTTATTGGTAAATAACGATCAAGGCAAGTCTTTCGGTTCCTATTTTCTATGTGAACTTGATGATATTATGAACTATTTTAAATTGTATTGCAAAGAGTATGCTATGTTGTATATGTTGCAAGCATGAAATGTTAAAGTCGATTTATGACTACATTGATTGATTTAATAATGTTGATTGAGTAAAGAACTCAATCTTTATATTTGTTATGTGATTAAAGCATGTATGCCATGTTACTTTAATGTTAAGTATGTTAATTATGTGCTATGTGATGCATGAAAACTGTTAGATTTTGCTGAGCTGTCGAGCTCACTCTTGTAAATAACCATTTTTGCAGGTCAAGGATGCAAGGTAAAGATACGTATTAAGTGATTTATAGTGATCAATGTTCAAGAATATTAATTTTGTTAAATTTTAAATTGTAGTTGATGTTTTCATTGTAACTTAATTATTAAGTTATAAGTTGAGCTATCCGACGTATAATGGATATTGCTTAGTGATGTAAGACTTTGTATAGTCCTTTCGTTGTAGCGATTCATGTAATAGAATTGAATCAAATATTTGTAATGTTAAGGTTGCGATTCAGGGCAATATAGAAAGAAAGTTTATAAAAATTTTAAATATTAAGCATTTTTAGTGATTTTAATATCGAATAATGATGTAAAGATAGATTAAAGTTGTATTGCTAACGATCGAGGATGAGAATTATATTGTATGAATTTTGAGGCAGTTACAGTTGGTATCACAGTTGATAGGTTATACATCTTAGGTAAGAGTACCTTAGGCTATGATCTTAGAGAATGAGAAGTTAAGTTACGTACAACGAAAAGGTGATTCCTTTCACATACGTGGAAGTGTAGGATGTGTGAAGTCCTAGTAATGTTTTAAGAAGAAGGTGAGAATAATGAGGAATAAAACTCGAATAAAATATTGAGCTAAATGAATGGAATTAGAAATTCTTAAAAGAAGAGTTAATAAATAAACAAGATTCAAAGAATAATCTTGAAGAGATATGAAGATGAGAATCAGGAGTTACCTAACTCCAATAATAAAGATGACGAATAACGATGAATAGACGAAGTCTATAAGTTTAAAAGTATAATACAATCATGATATAACATGATGAAAGGAAAAGATAAGAAGTTTTCAAACAAAACGATAATGAGATATGGAAGAATCATAAGTGAGATGATTATAGAATAAGATCACAACGTGATCTTTTGAAGTTGTAAAAGACAGATAGTATGTAATGATTGAATAGTTATAGTTTGAAACTATAACGAGAATGTACTATGATATGGTACGAGATTAACTCACGAGGAGTTATAAATGATGAGATATAGAAAGTCTGTATCGAGTATAGAACGAGATGTTATAAGTAAGATAGTGTTAAGTGGGATTTCAATTGAGGACTCATGTGATGGTTGAGTTGTACAAATTTCTGTATGGGCAGGGTTTTGTGCTTACACTTGGTTTATTATACTGATAATCGTTGAAAGGTTGGTGTCTCGCTATCGATATATATATGACGAGAAGGTGATTCTTTTCTCATATTACATTTGATAGTTAGAGTCAATAGAGATTAGAGTTGATGATATTAAGATTACATTAGGTGATCTTAAGGTTAGGCGAGTTCTTAAAACTCATACTTATGGTAAGATCGTGACTCATAATCGTATGTATGTTTTGAACCCCTAAGCATATGGACAGTCTCTGATCAGTTCTTTGACTACGTATTGCTAGGACAAGTTCTTAAACTCATATTATTGTGACAAGTTCCTGAACTTCCAAAGTGTGGTAAGTTTGATGAACTATACTGGATATAGAAAAGTTATGGTGTATAAAGCATTGATGTTGTTTAAGGTTGATAGAATGATTAAGTAATGATGGAGTAAAGATTTAATTGATAGAGAAAGTTTTAAATTCTAAAACTCCTAGCTTTGCTAGATTTTCAAAATTTATTGACTTCGTGCTGATGTTGCACTCCTGTTTTCTTGAAAAGCATTGGATCAAATGATGGAACCAATGAATTTTTTAAAATAGTGCTATTATTCACATGTCTATGCTAATTGCTTCAGCTAGATAAAAATAATTTCAAATTTTCAAAATGTATTTTATGTGTTCTATGCATCATTTGATATGGTGTAGAGACAAAAATCGAGGAAGTTATCAATGCAGTTAAACCTAGTGTTGGATGTGATCGTATGATCGTCAGTCCACTATGGTATGATGTAGTATGACGACGTCATGTAATGACGAAATCCTCAACGTATCAGTAATATAATACGGTATCAGGATATTGTGAAAAGATTTATTATTATTTTAGTTTCCTTAAACTATATATATAAAAAAAAGAGATTTATTTACTTTTAGTTTCTTTAAACGAAAAAAAATAGTTTGAGTTGGTTAAGGATATATATATATATATGTATATATATATATATATATTTCGATTGATGTCCGAATTGTTGCTAGAAGTCTATGCTACTTGATTCAGCTAGACAAATATTGAAAGATGTTTATGAAATTCGAGCGTTCTTGGTCAAACTATGCCAAACCAAATTATTTTGGTGCGGATTCAGATGTTAAGAAGCTGAGGTGAACAACCCTATAAAAGAGGACATGTTATCGGAGACTATAGTTCCGAGTATAACGCATATAGTCGTTAGGATGTACTACGTGTGGGCCTGACGTAGGGCTACGATAGGCTGGCCACCTAGAGTACCGATGTGATTTATAGTGTGAAGTGCCGGGGGTGAAGCACTATTAAACCTAAATATAAGTTCAACGATGTGATTTATAGTGTGAAGTACCAGGGGTGAAGCACTATTAAACATAAATATAAGTTCAAGGTCTTGCGACCACTCAGCATGATTTGGAATCTTTTAAAAATTCCTGGGTTATTTATATCGCTTCCCAATTATTGAGCAATTGAGGAATATTCTTATTATTCTGAAGGAGAATGTAGCGAGAAGGATATTCCTTAGAAAGAAATAATTGTTAAACGCAACAAGTTAGTGGATAAGATTAACGTAAAATCTACTTTGATAGATTGAATGAATGAAGATTAATAAAAATTTCGAGGACGAAATTCTTAGAAAAATGGGTGAATGTGATAACCCGAATAATTATACATGGTGAAGTACGAAATATATTAATTCGACGAGTAAAGTATGTAGTAATGATCCTTAGAAAGGAAATGAACGAGTTAGAGAATATATAATATTTAAAACATAATTGTGTTTAATTTAGGGTTACGAAATAAAACCTAGAATTTGTTGAAGAAATGAATGTAGTAAGAAACATAAAACCTATATTAATGTAATGTGTTGAAGTTATTCAACGATAAATATTTTTAAAGAAATTTGAAAACATGAGTAAGGAAGGTTTCGTTGATTCTGAGGACGGAATCCTTATAAGGAGGGAAGGATGTGACATCCTAGATTATTAGAATTTATAAATGAGAATTTAATAAATAAAATTCTTATTATCTGATGTTTTGAGTTTGAGTATGTGAATATGTGTCATATATGGTGAAATATGTGAAGATAATTTAAATATTAATTTTAATATTTATTGGAGTAAATAAATATTTTAATTGAATTATTTATTGAGTTAAATAAATAATTATGTGATTATTATGGAATAATGTAATTAAGTGTAGTATATTAATTAAATGAATATTTAGTATTTAATTTAATTGATATAATGATTTTATGTTATAGTTCTAATTTAATTGAGATAATTAAATTAGATGAGTAATGTGATGAGTGTTACATGCAATTATAATTAGCAATTAATTATAATTATGTGACAATTTTATGTGCTTAATTGATGTTAGAATTTTAATTAATTAAATTAGAATATTAAGATTTAATTAATTAAAGGGTAACATTAAAGTATGTGTTAAAAGAATTTATTAAAATAAAAAAAGGGTTTTTAAA
Source organism: Panax stipuleanatus (assembly GCA_020205555.1). Classification (NCBI taxonomy): domain Eukaryota; kingdom Viridiplantae; phylum Streptophyta; class Magnoliopsida; order Apiales; family Araliaceae; genus Panax; species Panax stipuleanatus. Next base: position 56,729,509 of record CM035121.1, on the reverse strand, counting down.
TAATTTTTTCCAAACAAGGCCCTTACTTTTGTTTTAAAACTGTTTTACCCAAACATGGCCTTAACTACTAAAAATCTATTTTTAAAATAACTTGTTTTGCCAAACAAGCCTTAGGGCTTTTAAAATTCACATTTGTAACTTCTTTATATTAATTGTAATATGATATTAAATGGGGAGATTAAATATTGGGAGTTATATATTATATAATTATACATATAATATATATCATTTTAGTTATATGTTAAAACTACGTTAGTTAGAAAGACAAAAAGGGTTAGTCAGTGTTAGAAAGAAATACAGAGAACCTAGAGTTAGAGAGAAAAGAATGAAGAAGAAGAGAGAAGAAGAAGAGGAAAGGAGGAAGGCCTTGAGAGAGTCATTGCTAAATCTCACCATCTTCTTACTCATTAAGCATCAAGGGTATGATTTGAACCCTTGTATTTTAAAGAGTTTGTTTTATATTTTTCATTGTTAGTTCTATGTTAATTGAACTTCTATGAAAATTGGTATATACATGATTATATATACATAACGTGTTCATGAGTTTTTATGAATGAATTGATAGATGTTGTAATCCCTTACATATATAATATAAACGATTTTTCAGAAATCAAAGTATTGTAAAAATAAGTTTCTAATAGAGAATTTGTGTTCTTATGGGTTTATGTGTTTTGGTTGAATTTTAGAATGAAAATTGATGATGTATCATGATAGTACTCGAAAAAAACGAAAATAACCCAAGTTGAACGAGTCAAAACGGATGTAAAACGAATTCGTAGTGATTGAATTCGCTAAATATATGTAAAAACATGAAGAATTAGCATGAACACTGAATTGGAACTCTTAAAAGGAATTGTTAATGTTTTTTAAGTGTTATAATTCTCATGTAGATGTGTAGTTCTATGAATTACGAATCCATAGAGTCGAAAACGGACTCAATCGGATGTGTATAGCTTGATTTATGATGATTGGAAGGAGGAAAGGGTTAAAAAATTCGCCAGAACAACATACTGGAGGAAAATTTCGCGTAGCACGCAGCCAGGGGCGCTGCTGCGCTGCCCCCAAGGCTATTTGGGGAGCAGCTGCGCCGGGAGGAAAAGTTAGTCCGAGACTGTTTTGACCTCCTCTGGTAAAATAGCCATAGCGTTTTCATACGAACTCCGATTGAGGCGATTCAAGATGATCCGGAACGAGCACGAGTTGACCTACAACTTTCGTTCTTTAAGTTTGTCAATTTGAGGAGGTTAGCTAGGGTCAAAATGGTCATATTTGGGGACTGATGTGTTTTTGGAGGCAATCGGGGGGCGTCGGGCATGCACGTATGCACATGTAATGCTCCCGACCATGTAAAATGATGTTCTAACTTTCATAACATGACTATTAGGTATTAGAATGATACTTAGCATTAACCCTTGAGTATTAGACAATTGGGTTGGGCGTGCTAAGCGTGCGCAAATGCGTGTCGTTTGGGCGTTCGAATAGGCAAGTTTGGCATACGGAAGTGCAAACGTTTCAACGCTGCAACGAGTGTGTATGACATTGTTTAATATTATGTTTTTATTAAGAATGAAACATTATAGAATAATGTAACCCAATCTAGGAGCATGCAAAGTACATGCAAAAGAGGCGAGTTAGGCGTGTGACGTATAAACGTCGAAACGCCGTGTACTGTGGCAATACACTTAAATAGTGTTTCGATTCTAATGAAATGAACATTATAAGATATAAAATGGGGTTAGTATAAAACCAATAAGTAGTCCTAGCAATACTTAAACACTTGAATAAATTTTGAATATTACGAAAAAGAAATATAGTGAAAAATAAGTCGATAGTTAACACAATCAAGTTGAACATTGTGTATTGATAATAGGAAGGGTTATGAGATGTAGAGTAAAGTTTAGATTACAACTAATATGTTTTGCTATGTGACTAATAGTTTATGTGAATGATTATATAATTGTGTAGGGCACGTGAAGTGCAGATATCTGTAAGCTGTTAAACTGTTATTGGTAAATAACGATCAAGGCAAGTCTTTCGGTTCCTATTTTCTATGTGAACTTGATGATATTATGAACTATTTTAAATTGTATTGCAAAGAGTATGCTATGTTGTATATGTTGCAAGCATGAAATGTTAAAGTCGATTTATGACTACATTGATTGATTTAATAATGTTGATTGAGTAAGGAACTCAATCTTTATATTTGTTATGTGATTAAAGCATGTATGCCATGTTACTTTAATGTTGAGCATGTTAATTATGTGCTATATGATGTATGAAAACTGCTAGATTTTGCTGACCTGTCGAGCTCACTCTTGCAAATAACCATTTTTGCAGGTCAATGATGCAAGGTAAAGATACTTGTTAAGTGATTTATAGAGATCAATGTTCAAGATTATTAATTTTGTTAAATTTTAAATTGTAGTTGATGTTTTCATTGTAACTTAATTGTTAAGTTGTAAGTTGAGATATCTGACGTATAATGGATATTGCTTAGTGATGTAAGACTTTGTATAGTCCTTTCGTTGTAGCGATTCATGTAATAGAATTGAATCAAATATTTGTAATGTTAAGGTTGCGATTCAGGGCAATATAGAAAGAAAGTTTATAAAAATTTTAAATATTTCGCATTTTTTGTGATTTTAATATCAAACAATGATGTAAAGATAGATTAAAGATGTATTGCTAACGATCGAGGATGAGAATTATATTGTATGAATTTCTGGGTCGTTACAGTTGGTATCAAAGCTGATAGGTTATACACCTTAGGTAAGAGTACCTTAGGCTATGACCTTAGAGAATGAGAAGTTAAGTTACGTATAACGAAAAGGTGATTTCTTTCACATACGTGGAGGTGTAAGATGTGTGAAGTCCTAGTAATGTTATAAGAAGAAGGTGAGAATAACGAGGAATAAAACTCGAATAAAATATTGAGCTATATGAATGGAATTAGAAATTCTTAAAAGAAGAGTTAATAAATAAACAAGATTCAAAGAAGAATCTTGAAGAGATATGAAGATGAGAATCAGGAGTTACCTAACTCCAATATTAAAGATGACGAATAACGATGAATAGACGAAGTCTATAAGTTTAAAAGTATAATACAATCATGATATAACATGATGAAAGGAAAAGATAAGAAGTTTTCAAACAAAACGATAATGAGATATGGAAGAATCATAAGTGAGATGATTATAGAATAAGATCACAACGTGATCTTTTGAAGATGTAAAAGACAGATGGTATGTAATGATTGAATAGTTATAGTTTGAAACTATAACGAGAATGTACTATGATATGGTACGAGATTAACTCAGGAGGAGTTATAAATGATGAGATATAGAAAGTCTGTATCGAGTATAAAACGAGATGTTATAAGTAAGATAGTGTTAAGTGGGATTTCAATTGGGGACTCATGTGGTGGCTGAGTTGTACAAATTTTTGTATGGGAAGGGTTTTGTGCTTACACTTGGTTTATCATACTAATAATCGTTGGAAGGTTGGTGTCGCGCTATCGATATATATATGACGAGAAGGTGATTCTTTTCTCATATTACATTTGATAGTTAGAGTCAATAGAGATTAGATTAGATGATATTAAGATTACATTAGATGATCTTAAGGTTAGGCGAGTTCTTAAAACTCATACTTATGGTAAAATCGTGACTCATAATCGTATGTATGTTTTGAACCCCTAAGCATATGGACAGTCTCTGATCTATTTATTTGACTACGTATTGTTAGGACAAGTTCTTAAACTCATATTATTGTGGCTAGTTCCTGAACTTCCAAAGTATGGTAAGTTTGATGAACTATACTGGGTATAGAAAAGTTATGGTGTATGAAGTATTGATGTTGTTTAAGGTTGATAGAATGATAAGTAATGATGGAGTAAAGATTTAATTGATAGAGATAGTTTTATATTCTAAGTCTCCTAGCTTTGCTAGATTTTTAAAATTTATTGACTTTGTACGGTTGTTGCACTCCTGTTTTCTTGAAAAGCATTGGATCAAATGATGGAACCAATGAATTTTTTAAAATAGTGCTATTATTCACATGTCTATGCTAATTGCTTCAGCTAAACAAAAATAATTTCAAATTTTCAAAATGTATTTTATGTGTTCTATGCATCATTTGATATGGTGTAGAGACAAAAATCGAGGAAGTTATCAATGCAGTTAAACCTAGTGTTGAATGTGATCGTATGATCGTCAGCCCACTATGGTATGATGTAGTATGACGACGTCATGTAATGACAAAATCCTCAACGTATCAGTAATACGAAACGGTATCAGGATATTGTGAAAAGATTTATTATTATTTTAGTTTCCTTAAACTATATATATATAAAAAAAGAGATTTATTTACTTTTAGTTTCTTTCAACGAAAAAAATAATAGTTTGAGTTGGTTAAGGATATATATATATATATATATATATATATATATATATTTCGATTGATGTCCGAATTATTGCTAGAAGTCTATGTTACTTGATTTAGCTAGACAAATATTGAAAGATGTTTATGAAATTTGAGCGTTCTTGGTCAAACTATGCCAAACCAAATTATTTTGGTGCGGATTCAGATGTTAAGAAGCTGAGTTGAACAACCGTATAAAAGAGGACATGTTATCGGAGACTATAGTTCCGAGTGTAACGCATATAGTCATTACGATGTACTACGTGTGGGCCCGACGTAGGGGTACGATAGGCTGGCCACCTAGAGTACCGATGTGATTTATAGTGTGAATTACCGGGGGTGAAGCACTATTAAACCTAAATATAAGTTCAACGATGTGGTTTATAGTGTGAAGTACCGGGGGTGAAGCACTATTAAACCTAAATATAAGTTCAAGGTCTTGCGACCACTCAGCATGATTTGGAATCTTTTAAAAATTCCTGGGTTATTTATATCGCTTCCCAATTATTGAGCAATTGAGGTAGATTCTTATTATTCTGAAGGAGAATGTAGCGAGAAGGATATTCCTTAGAAAGAAATAATTGAATTATTTATTGGGTTAAATAAATAATTATGTGATTATTATGGAATAATGTAATTAAGTGTAGTATATTAATTAAATGAATATTTAGTATTTAATTTAATTGATATAATGATTTTATGTTATAGTTCTAATTTAATTGAGATAATTAAATTAGATGAGTAATGTGATGAGTGTTACATGCAATTATAATTAGCAATTAATTATAATTATGTGACAATTTTATGTGTTTAATTGATGTTAGACTTTTATTTAATTAAATTAGAATGTTAAGATTTAATTAATTAAAGGGTAATATTAAAGTATGTGTTAAAAGGATTTATTAAAATAAAGAAAATATTTTTTAAATGATTTTTTCTAAACAAGGCCCTTACTTTTGTTTTAAAACTGTTTTACCCAAACATGGCCTTAACTACTAAAAATCTATTTTTAAAATAACTTGTTTTGCCAAACAAGCCTTAGGGCTTTTAAAATTCACATTTGTAACTTCTTTATATTAATTGCAATTATGATATTAAATGGGGAGATTAAATATTGGGAGTTATATATTATATAATTATACATATAATATATATCATTTTAGTTATATGTTAAAACTACGTTAGTTAGAAAGACAAAAAGGGTTAGTCAGTGTTAGAAAGAAATACAGAGAACCTAGAGTTAGAGAGAAAAGAAGGAAGAAGAAGAGAGAAGAAGAAGAGAAAAAGAGGAAAGTCTTGAGAGAGTCATTGCTAAATCTCACCATCTTCTTCCTCACTAAGCATCAAGGGTATGATTTGAACCCTTGTATTTTAAAGAGTCTGTTTTATATTTTTCATTGTTAGTTCTATGTTAATTGAACTTCTATGAAAATTGGTATATACATAATTATATATACATAACGTGTTCATGAGTTTTTATGAATGAATTGATAGATGTTGTAATCCCTTACATATATACTATAAACGATTTTTCAGAAATCAAAGTATTGTAAAAATAAGTTTCTAATAGAGAATTTGTGTTCTTATGTGTTTATGTGTTTTAGTTGAATTTTAGAATGAAAATTGATGATGTATCATGATAGTACTCGAAAAAACGAAAATAACCCAAGTTGAACGAGTCAAAACGGATGTAAAACGAATTCGTAGTGATTGAATTCGCTAAATATATGTAAAAACATGAAGAATTAGCATGAACACTGAATTAGAACTCTTAAAAGGAATTGTCAATGTTTTTGAAGTGTTATAATTATCATGTAGATGTGTAGTTCTATGAATTACGAATCCATAGAGTCGAAAATGGACTCAATCAGATGTGTATAGCTTGATTTATGATGATTGGAAGGAGGAAAGGGTTAGAAAATTCGCCAGAACAATATACTGGAGGAAATTTTAGCGTAGCACGCTGCCAGGGGCGCAGCTGCGCTTCCCCCAAGGCTATTTGGGGCGCAGCTGCGCCGAGAGGAAAAGTTAGTCCGGGACTGTTTTGACCTCCTCTAGTAAAATAGCCATAAATACGAACTCCGATTGAGACGATTCAAGATGATCCGGAACGAGCATGAGTAGACCTACAACTTTTGTTTTTTAAGTTTTTCAATTTGAGGACATTGGCTAGGGTCAAAATGGTCATTTTTGGGACTGACGTGTTTTTGGAGGCAATCGGGGGGCGTCGGGCATGCACGTATGCACATGTAATGCTCCCGACCATGTAAAATGATATTCTAACTTCCATAACATGACTATTAGGTATTATAATGATACTTAGAATTAACCCTTGAGTATTAGACAATTCGGTTGGGCGTGCTAAGCGTGCGCAAATGCGTGTCATTTGGGAATTGGAATAGGCAAGTTTGGCATACGGATGTGCAAGCTTTTCAACGCCGCAACGAGTGTGTATGACCTTGTTTAATATTATGTTTTTAATAAGAATGAAACATTATAGAGTAATGTAACCCAATCTAGGAGCATGCAAAGCTCATGCAAAAGAGGCGAGTTAGGCGTGTGACGTATAAACGTCGAAACGCCGTGTAATGTGGTAATACACTTAAGTAGTGTTTCGATTCTAATGAAATGAACATTATAAGATATAAAATGGGATTAGTATAAAACCAATAAGTAGTCCTAGCAAGACTTAAACACTTGAATAAATTTCGAATATTACGAAAAAGAAATATAGTGAAATATAAGTCAATAGTTAACACAATCAAGTTGAACATTGTGAATTGATAATAGGAAGGGTTATGAGATGTAGAGTAAAGTTGACATTACAACTAATATGCTTTGCTATGTGACTAATAGTTTATGTGAATGATTATATAATTGTGTAGGGCACGTGAAGTGCAGATATCTGTAAGCTGTTAAACTGTTATATAATGGTGTTCCGGTGTCGATTGTGTCCGACAGAGATCCACGTTTCACGTCTAATTTCTGGAAGCGTTTGCAAGAATGTATGGAAACGCAATTGCGAATGAGTACAGCGTATCATCCTCAGACTGATGGACAGAGCGAGAGAACGATTCAAACGCTTGAGGATATGCTGAGAGCTTGTGTGATGGACTTCAAAGGAAGCTGGGAGGATCATCTACCGTTGGTGGAGTTCTCTTACAACAATAGTTATCATGCGAGTATAGGCATGCCGCCTTACGAAGCATTATACGACAGAAAATGCAGAACTCCTTTGTGCTGGGATGAAGTCGGTGAACGTCAATTATTGGGACCAGAATTGGTACAACAAACCACCGAAATTGTGAAGCTGATCAGAACGAGATTAGTTGCTGCTCAAGACAGACAGAAGAAGTATGCCGATTTACATCGACAGAACCGAGAATTCTTACCAGGAAGTTTCGTGTTCCTGAAAGTATCTCCCTGGAAAGGGAAGATTCGATTCGGAAAGAAAGGGAAGCTGAGTCCCAGATTTATTGGACCTTTTGAGGTACTACGAAAGGTGGGCGAGGTTGCTTACGAGATTGCATTACCTTCGGAGCTCGAGAATATACATAATGTCTTCCATATTTCTGTGTTAAGACCTTACAAGCACGATTATAAACATGTAATAGAATATGAGCCTTTGCTATTTGATAAAGACTTAACATATGAAGAAGTGTCTGTTCAAATAGTTGATAGAAAGGAACAAGTACTTAGGAATAAAGTGATACCTTTTGTTAAGGTAATCTGGAGGAACCACAGTGCTGAAGAAGCTACGTGGGAACTCGAAGATGTTATGATAAAATCTTATCCGCATTTATTTGCTTAGTTTTGTATAACCCCTTATGTACTGATTCTGGGGATAAAATCCTTTTAAGGAGGGAAGAATGTAATAGACGAGAAAACTTTTAGGTGTGATTCTGGGGACAGAATCCTTTTAAGGAGGGAAGATTGTAACGATTGAGATTTTATATTTAATTTTAAATATTTATTGAATTAAATAAATATTTATGTGAATCATTTATTGAGTTAAATAAATTATGTGATTTATGGAGTGATTTAATTAAGTGTTATATATTAGTTAAATGAATGTGTAATATTTATTTAATTAATGTATATTAATTTTATGAAATTAGTTCTAATTTAATTGAGATAATTGAATTAGATGAGATTATGTAATGAAGTGTTACATGAATTATAATTAGCAAGTGATTATAATTATGTGGCAATTTTATGTGATTAATTGATGTTAGATTTTAATTGATTAAATTAGATGATTAATATTTAATTAATTAAAATTTGACATCAAAAGTATGTGTTAAATAATTTGTTAAAATAAAGAAAATGATTTTTACCAAACAAGGCCCTTGCTTTTGTTTTAAAAGACTGTTGCCAAACAGGGCCCTTACACTAGCTTAAACCTAATTTACCTAAATCATGCCTAAGTTAGTAAAACTAGTTTCTAATTTTCTTATAGCCAAACAAGCCAAGTTGGCTTTTGAATTTTGTAACTTACGTAATTAGTAGTAGTTAGTGTATAATTATGATATGGGAGTTACCTATTCTATTATATGTATATTGTATATACGTTAGTGTTATAATCCTAAGTCTAAACAAAGAAAAGAGAATGAGAGAAAGAGCAGAGAATATCAGAGAAGAAAAGAAGGAGAAAGAATTGGTAGAACTCAAGCTCATAATAATCTTTTCTTTACACTCATAGCTAGAAAGGTTAGAATTCTATATTCTTTATATTTTATTCTCTGTCAAAAATTTAGTTTTCATGAAAGTTGTAATCATGAATTTTATATATATGATTGTGCTTCATGTGTTATTGGTAGTAATTGTATGAAAGGATTTTCAGAAATTAAATTACTGTATAAATATATTTTAACAGAGAATTTATATTTATATGAGTTCATATGGAATTTCATGAGTTTGGTTAAATTTAATTGAGAAATTCATGCAATTGGTATGTGTTAATATGCTTATTAAGTAATTACTTGATGCTATCCTAAACTTCGTACGTAATGCATGTATATAAGTTCGAATTGATGGAGAAAAATAGTTACAGTAGATTATTTTTGAGAAAATATGAGTTTTCATGAAAATGGCCAAAATGGATTTTCAAAACTTATGATTATCATTGTTTAAATGATTTTGTGTTTGGAAGCATGCTTTATATATGTGTAATAGCATATATATATTTTTACAGAGTCTATAGTACTGTATTTTTGGCGTTGTTGGATTATTTGGGTTGATCGGTTAAACAGAGGGCCGTGGCTGTCTGCGTCTGGCCGAGCTGCTGCGCAGTTGCGCCGGTAGCCAGGCCAAGAGCAGCGCAGCTGCGCCACTGGCCTATCCTAGATTCCTTCCCTGCGTAGCTGCGCCGGTTTGAAGGCAGCTGGCTGCGCAGCTGCGCCGGGCACAGTGCTTGGGCAGTGAGGTTTGCTTACTTGTGCAGTTTTATTTGATAGCTTATGATAATTGGTTATAATAATGAGCATGAATTCAATGGCTATAACATGTTTCTAGTATGAGTTGGACAATTTCATAATTAGAGAAAATAGTTTTGAAAATCTTAATTAAATTATAATTGTTTATTAGTAAAATGAGTTACTTAATTATAATATGATTAATTATAATTAAGAGTAAATATTTAATTTAAATTATAATTTTGTGAAATTATAATGTATAGAAGTTGATTTATTAGATGTTAATTTAAATTATAATTTATGTAATTATAATTTAATAAATGCATGTTTAATTATGGATTATAAATGGATAAATACATAATTAATTATAAATTGTGTAATTATAAATGCATGATGTAGTTTAATTGATTTTAAATTATAATTATTTATAATTTAAATGGTAATTATAATTTAAGTAATTATAATTTGATTAAGTGTTTAAATTATAATTGTTTAATTATAATTTAGCTAAATACATAATTTAATTATGTGACTACGAATGTGATGTAATTAACTATGTGATAGTTAATTATTATTATTTATGTAATTAGAGTGAGTTAACCATGAGGGTTAACCACTTATGTGAATTAATTATGTGTTAACTAATTTAAGTTATTGTGATTGAATATGTATGAATGTAGGAAGTGTTAAAGTACGTGGTTGAGTTAAGTAGCTTGCGCGTAAGGCAAGTCTTCTAAACCCTAAACTCGTTAATTCTATGCAAGTGTTCTAAACTCTAATCTTGTTATTTCTACGCAAGTTTCTTTGAGTTCATATATTCATTGTTGAGAATGTCCTTTCCATTTCAGTATTGGACAATTGTTTATTTAATTGAAATGGTCTTAACTTATTGTTCAAGTAAGACCCAGTTATTACTTTAAATGCTTTAAGTTTACTTCTAAAGCATATGCTAATTCATAATTCTTTTATTATGAATTATTGGAAGTCGATTCAACTAATCCTTAGTTGATGAACGTGAATTCTAAATTACCTTTGTAAGCTTATCTAAACCAAACTTTCTTTGGTGCGAACTTGAATTCAAATTACTGAGTTGAACAACCCTAATTATTAGGGAAGATGATTACGCATAGCGTTAAGATGTTTGTGCACAATACATGGTACAAAGGTCTGATCCCCCTAAGTACGAGTTAAGGTCCATAATCTTATTGACTGTTAAAGGTTTAAATAGAAATATTTATAACCTAGGACAAGAAGAGTTCAAAGGTCTTGTGACCCTCAGATAAATTCTGTATTCGAATTTGAATGTTGATAGAGAATTATTATTCAATTCTTTATTGTTGAAGTAAGCTAAATTATTCAGATTCTTTTTAAAGATATTCTTTCATGAATATATTATTGTTAAACTCTAGTGAGCTGTGGTTTGCTCACTCTTGCATTAAATAACAATTTCAGTTAAGGTTGATAACGCTGATGCTCCGTCTACAAGTAAGGGCAAAGGAAAGCAAAGCAAGTGAAGACTTGTTTTAATTTAATTGAGAATGATTGTAATGAGACATGAATGTTATGTTTCCGCACTTTATTATTTCATGTCAGGTTTAGAGTAACTCGGGATTATTTTAAAAAGGTTGTAACCCTTGTTGTATGGGAGATTTATTTATTTTAATTGAAGTTGTAGCTTATTTTGCATTATTCATTAGGTAGATGTATGTTATATTAGAAAGTGAACGCCAAATCATGTGAAAACGAAGTACCCGGATTTGGGGGTGTCACAGGTGATGAGTAATGTGATGAGTGTTACATGCAATTATAATTAGCACTTAATTATAATTATGTGACAATTTTATGTGCTTAATTGATGTTAGACTTTTAATTGATTAAATTAGAATGTTAAGATTTAATTAATTAAAGGGTAACATTAAAGTATGTGTTAAAAGAATTTATTAAAATAAAGAAAAGAGTTTTTAAATGATTTTTCCCAAACAAGGCCCTTACTTTTGTTTTAAAATTGTTTTACCCAAACATGGCCTTTACTACTAAAAATCTATTTTTAAAATAACTTGTTTTGCCAAACAAGCCTTAGGGCTTTTAAAATTTAAATTTGTAACTTCTTTATATTAATTGCAATTATGATATTAAATGGGGAGATTAAATATTGGGAGTTATATATTATATAATTATACATATAATATATATCATTTTAGTTATATGTTAAAACTACGTTAGTTAGAAAGACAAAAAGGGTTAGTCAGTGTTAGAAAGAAATACAGAGAACCTAGAGTTAGAGAGAAAAGAAGGAAGAAGAAGAGAGAAGAAGAAGAGGAAAGGAGGAAAGCCTTGAGAGAGTCATTGCTAAATCTCACCATCTTCTTCCTCACTAAGCATCAAGGATATGATTTGAACCCTTGTATTTTAAAGAGTTTGTTTTATATTTTTCATTGTTAGTTCTATATTAATTGAACTTCTATGAAAATTGGTATATACATGATTATATATACATAACGTGTTCATGATTTTTTATGAATGAATTGATAGATGTTGTAATCCCTTACATATATACTATAAACGATTTTTCAGAAATCAAAGTATTGTAAAAATAAGTTTCTAATGGAGAATTTGTGTTCTTATGGGTTTATGTGTTTTGGTTGAATTTTAGAATGAAAATTGATGATGTATCATGATAGTACTCGAAAAAACGAAAATAACCCAAGTTGAACGAGTCAAAACGGATGTAAAACAAATTCGTAGTGATTGAATTCGCTAAATATATGTAAAAACATGAAGAATTAGCATGAACACTGAATTAGAACTCTTAAAAGGAATTGTTAATGTTTTTGAAGTGTTATAATTATCATGTAGATGTGTAGTTCTATGAATTACGAATTCATAGAGTCGAAAACGGACTCAATCGGATGTGTATAGCTTGATTTATGATGATTGGAAGGAGGAAAGGGTTAGAAAATTCGCCAGAACAACATACTGGAGGAAAATTTCGCATAGCACGCTGCCAGGGGTGCAGTTGCGCTGCCCCCAAGGCTATTTGGGGCGCAGCTGCGCCGGGAGGAAAAGTTAATCCGGGACTGTTTTGACCTTCTCTGGTAAAATAGCCATAACGTTTTCATACGAACTCCGATTGAGGCGATTCAAGATGATCCGGAACGAGCACGAGTAGACCTACAACTTTTGTGTTTTAAGTTTTTCAATTTGAGGACGTTGGATAAGGTCAAAATGGTCATTGTTTGGACTGATGTGTTTTTGGAGGCAATCGGGGGGCGTCGAGCATGCACGTATGCACATGTAATGCTCCCGACCATGTAAAATGATATTCTAACTTCCATAACATGACTATTAGGTATTATAATGATACTTAGCATTAACCCTTGAGTATTAGACAATTCGGTTGGGCGTGCTAAGCGTGCGCAAATGCGTGTCGTTTGGGCGTTCGAATAGGCAAGTTTGGCATATGGACGTGCAAGCGTTTCAACGCCGCAACGAGTGTGTATGACCTTGTTTAATATTATGTTTTTAATAAGAATGAAACATTATAGAGTAATGTAACCCAATCTAGGAGCATGCAAAGCACATGCGAAAGAGGCGAGTTAGGCGTGTGATGTTTAAACGTCGAAACACCGTGTAATGTGGTAATACACTTAAATAGTGTTTCGATTCTAATGAAATGAACATTATAAGATATAAAATGGGGTTAGTATAAAACCAATAAGTAGTCCTAGCAAGACTTAAACACTTGAATAAATTTCGAATATTACAAAAAAAAAAAAATAGTGAAATATAAGTCGATAGTTAACACAATCAAGTTGAACATTGTGTATTGATAATAGGAAGGGTTATGAGATGTAGAGTAAAGTTTATATTACAACTAATATGCTTTGCTATGTGACTAATAGTTTATGTGAATGATTATATAATTGTGTCGGGCACGTGAGGTGCAGATATTTGTAAGCTGTTAAACTGTTATTGGTAAATAACGATCAAGGCAAGTCTTTCGGTTCCTATTTTCTATGTGAACTTGATGATATTATGAACTATTTTAAATTGTATTGCAAAGAGTATGCTATGTTGTATATGTTGCAAGCATGAAATGTTAAAGTCAATTTATGACTACATTGATTGATTTAATAATGTTGATTGAGTAAGGAACTCAATCTTTATATTTGTTATGTGATTAAAGCATGTATGCCATGTTACTTTAATATTGAGCATGTTAATTATGTGCTATGTGATGCATAAAAACTGTTAGATCTTGCTGAGCTGTCGAGCTCACTCTTGCAAATAACCATTTTTGCAGGTCAAGGATGCAAGGTAAAGATACGTGTTAAGTGATTTATAGAAATCAATGTTCAAGAATATTAATTTTGTTAAATTTTAAATTGTAGTTGATGTTTTCATTGTAACTTAATTGTTAAGTTGTAAGTTGAGCTATCCGACGTATAATGGATATTGCTTAGTGATGTAAGACTTTGTATAGTCCTTTCGTTGTAGCGATTCATGTAATAGTATTAAATCAAATATTTGTAATGTTAAGGTTGCGATTCAGGGCAATATAGAAAGAAAGTTTATAAAAATTTTAAATATTCCGCATTTTTAGTGATTTTAATATCGAATAATGATGTAAAGATAGATTAAAGATGTATTGCTAACGATCGAGGATGAGAATTATATTGTATGAATTTTGGGGTCGTTACATTCAGTGCTGACATGGCCTTCGGCTGATTTCCCGGGGTTGTCTACGAGGTTTGAATCCTACTCGATTCTGTTTGTCCTCAGGGTTGTCTCTGAGGCTGACTTGGTTCTTCCAGGTTTGTCCATGGAGATGATGTAAGGCTTCGAGGTTGTCTCCGAAATTGAGTTGGCCTCCCGGGTTGTGATCGGGGCTTGACCTGTACCTCCCGGGATGTGACCAGGGCTGACCTGTACCTCCCGGGTTGAGACCAGGACTGACTCGTAACTCCCGGGTTATAACCGGGGCTGACCTGTACCTCCCGGGATGAGATCGAGGCTAACCTGTACTTCTCGAGTTGAGACTAGGGCTAACCTGTACTTCCCAGGTTGAGATCAGGGCTTGACCTGTACCTCTTGGGATGAGACCGGGGCTGACCTGTACTTCCCAGGTTGAGACCGGGGCTGACCTGTACCTCCCGAGATGAGACCGGGGCTAACCTATACTTCTCGAGTTTAGACCGGGGCAAACCTGTACCTCCCGGGATGAGACCGGGGCTGGCCTATACTTCTCGGGTTTAGACCGGGGCTGACCTATACCTCCAGGGATGTGACTGGGGTTGAGTTGAGTTGAAAAAATGGTTTTTCCCTCCTGCAGGGTTAGTAATAGGAATGCAAAATTTTGAGTGTCTACAACAAGACTGAAGAAAATTTTGAGTGTCTACAGATGCCCCTCTTTATTACGTTCATGCCATGCAATGGAATGAACATGATAAAGATTGCTAGACACTAGAAATGCAAATGCAAAGGTAAGGCAATGCACGGCATGATATGTGATGAATGTTAGATACCTTCAAGGTGAATGGGGCTATCACTGACTGCTCACGTCATTACTTATTGGGGATAACGTTATCCTGGATAGCCCTTGGTGTTGGTAGGGTACCACTGGTAGGTTATCAGAATTAGGCTATCACAGACTGTTCTCGTCACTTTCTGCTGGGGATGACGTCATCCGTGATATCTCTTGATGCTACCTTAGTTTGAGACCAATGGTTTCCCACGTTTGTCAATACTCTCCGTAGGGCATATTTTCCTTAGGCTGATGCCGTTGTACATTTCTGAAGGCTCCTCCGCTGGGGATATACCT
Source organism: Panax stipuleanatus (assembly GCA_020205555.1). Taxonomy (NCBI): domain Eukaryota; kingdom Viridiplantae; phylum Streptophyta; class Magnoliopsida; order Apiales; family Araliaceae; genus Panax; species Panax stipuleanatus. The sequence goes on along the minus strand of CM035121.1, from coordinate 56,713,855 downwards.
CTGTTGTCGAGTTACCTCAGTAGGTGCTTCCGATGCCTATCCTAACGATAATTTACATTGGTGGTTTGCAACAGGAGGTTGAATCACCAATCCTGCTCGGTGCTCCTTCTAAGGATTTGTATAACAAATTCCATCATCTGTCCTTCGTGGGGATGGATTGATTTATTGTTTCCGTCACCAGACCATTCCTGATGCTTCGTTGGGGTTGTGCCAACGAATGAAAGTGTCAGGGCATCCGACCTCCGCTGAAGTGACCTTCAACGGCTGACTGTCACCGGTTCATTCTCGATACTTCGCTGGGGTTGTGCCAACGGCTGAGATGTCACCAGTCTGTACCCGACGCTTCGCTGGGGTTGAGCCAACGGCTGAACTGTCACCGGTCTGTACCCGACGCTTTGACAGTGGCAGTTTTTGGCATTTTTGTGCAGTTTTGTGCAGTTTTTCAGTAGTTTTTCACACTAGGTCCCTGTATACCACTTGGGGATTATAACCAATGGTTTTCATGAAGTTTTTCCTTCTGTCAGGAATTCGTCGCTTGCACACAGGATTTCAGGACAACCCGCTTAATCGCGTAGCAATTTTTTCTCAAATTTGACTTTTCAGCTCCTGTAAACTCCATTTGAACTCAAATTGGATAGAGCCGAAGTGGGTGGGACCCACCCTAGGGAGCCGCAGGTAGGGTGTGGCAGCCGCAGGTGGGCCCTCTCCTTCCTGCGAATTTAAAATTAGCAGCAGGGCCTCTCAGAAGTCATTTTCAGTTTTGAGTTTCAAACGGAATCCGATTTTTTTTTTTTTCAGATTTACGGAATTCGAGCAGCTTTTTTCATATTCCGTCAGCGGCCACGCGTTCTGCACGTCTCAGGTGACGTTTTCATCCCTTCTTTTCCAGTTTTAACCGGTAGAATTGTGTAAACCACGTAGGGTGCTTTTGAAAGCAAGGTATCAAAAATGTATACTTATATGACTTGATAAAAATTTTCTGACTTCATAAGTATGCATATTTTACTGCTATGCACGTTTTGATGTAAGAAAATTTGAATTCTGAGACAGTAAATTTTTGCTCTTTTTGACCAGTTTACTCATCCTTTTTAAGGCCTAGTGAGCCTGGATTTTCAACTAAAAAATATCCATGGTAATTTGGCTACCATGTGAAGTTTATTTTTGATTCTTCTTTATAAATATGAACTGTTTCAGTTTTTGGGAAGGTGTGCTACTGAATGGCCACCTAGACATGCCTGTGTGCATGCGGACAGTTTATTTTACAAAGGAGACTCTGGCGAAATTTTTTCAAAAACCTGAGCATTTAATAACACATGCAGTTTTGACATATGAATAATATAACTTTTAAAACTCATTAGTTCAGTGATCTGACCCAATATTTTTCCAAAAAAATGCTTTTATTAGCACGAAGTCAATAACTTCGAAGTCTAGCATAGCTAGAAGATTCAGAATACCTATGCTTCCTCCATCAACACACATTTTCTCCAATGCTTCACTACTTAATACTTATATCTATTTCTAACATCCTTAAAGCTTACTACACTGAAAATTCTCAATTCTCCATTCACAACTTTTCTATACCACAATATATTTCATCAAACATACCACACGTTATGAGTTCAGGAACTTTCCACAGTAATATGAGTTTAGGAAGTTGCCCTATTAATATGTAGTCCAAGAACCGATCAGGGACTGTCCATACTCTTAGGGGTTCAAAAATATACCATACGATTATGAGTCACAAACTTACCATAAGTATGAGTTTTAAGAACTCGCACCTAACCTTATATTCTCTAACTATCAAATATATATATAATAAAAGAATCACCTTCTTGCCATATATATATATATATATATATTGATAGTGCGACACCAATATTTCAATGATTATCAATATGATAAACTGAGTAGTCGTTAGACCAAGCACAAAACCCCTGCCCATACAAAGGTTTGTACAACTCAGCCCTCACATGAGTCCTCAATTGAAATTCCACAAAATTCTAATCTTATCTTGTTCTTTGCTCAATACGAATTTTATTTAATTCGTATCTTATCATCTACAACTCTATTTTTTCTCGTACTATTCATGCAACAATTCTACTATACAATTTTCAATCGTTCGATTGATTCTATGTGTCGACGTAGGGAAAAAATTCGGTTCGAGTTGGACCCAAATCATTCTCTCTGCCTAAGTTTTGTTTCTACCCTTATTTTATCTATTTATTGTGAAAAAGGTTTTGAAGGGTTTTTTTAGGAAAAGGCTAACATGTATCATGTCGACAATTTGAACGTTTTTACAGAGTCGCCAGTTGGTAGATTTTGAAATGGTTGTACTAACTCAACCGAGTTTTGTCTGAAAGTAGACCTAATTGCTGGACACTGTCGAAACTTAATCTTGAAACCGAAGTTCTAAGTTCGGGGGCTTGGTTAAGTGTGGGGAAGGTGTTAGGCACCCCACAACTCTAGTGAAAACACGGTTGCAAAGCATCCTCGACCACACAAAATATATACAAGTGTCGGTCTTATTATGGGCATGACAGCCATCGGAGTGACTCTGACACGACAAAGCATTATTTCACTAGGTTGAGACCTTAAACCCGGATAACCGTTTTAAGGTCTTTTGGATGTACATTTTTACAGAAAAGCTGGCAGGGTACATTTATAAATTAGAGTTTGTCCATCGTAGGAATCAGATTCTGATCAGTTTGATCATGAATCCCACGATTCCTAGGCTCACAAAGGGAAGCCAATAAAACCTGCACAACTCAAATATGTATAAAAATGTATATTTACTTCCAGATGTCGCCAGAACCAAGGATTCATTAGTAAATCCTGGCATGCGCATAATCAAAGCTTCTAGTTCCCACTAGATAGCGATCTAAGGGTCACGATGTTGCTTTTTAATTGAATCAAACTAGAAAAATTGCTAGATTTAAGTAAATCTCAGCCATTCTAACTTCCCGATTCTGTCTGAACCTATTTTGAACCGTTTGAAAGGTAGAAAGGGCTAGATTTAAAGAAATCTAACTTCCCAGAATCGATATCAATGCAGATTCATATCTAATGAATATTTACAACAGATATTTAATCAAATTGAGTAAAGAATATATATATATATATATAATTATCTATATACGAAAGTTGTAAAGGGGGATGGGTTTTCACTCCGATGCCCGGACTGGAATATAAATATATATATTTATAAAAGCTGTAGATAGCCACGGAATAATCCAGGCTTGACATAATGTAAATATATATATATATAGAAGCGGTAAAGGGCGACGGATTCAATCCTATGCCCGGACTGGAGTAGAAATATATATATATATATATATATATATATATATATAAATGCAAAAAGCCACGGAGTAATCCAGGCAAGACATAATAAAATATATATATATAAAAGATGTGAAATGACATGGAATGATCCAGGCTTGACAGAATGTATATATATATATATATATAAACTTCAAAAAGGCGATGGGTTTTCACTCCAATGCCTGGACAGAACTGTAAATATATATATATATATATATATATATTTATAAAAGCGATAAAAAAGTCACGAAATGATCCAGGCCGACTGGAAATAGAAATGTTAATATATACAATTAATATATATATTAAAGCAATAAAAAGGCCATGAAGTCAAAATCCAGGCAAAATGAAGTCAGAAAAAATTATATATATATATAGTTATATATATAAAAGCAGTAGCTACCACTGATTTTACATCCAGGCTTGACAGAATTAAAAAGTTAGTACATATACAGTTAAATATATACATAAAAAAGCCAAACCGGGACTGGAAAGATAACCCAGTCCGGCGAATTCGGGCGATGGAAATGCCAGAAAACGTGTTTATGTACTAAAATGTACTAAAACGTAAGAAAAAATGGCCACGGAACTAAGTTTCGGGCATAATCAAAAAACAGAACTTAACGTGCAAGTGTATAAATGCGCAATGAAGTAGTAGAAACTTTCTGATCGTAAAAATACTCACAATGAACTGCTACACCGGCTTTTTGCCAAATCGTAGGCTTCAAACGTCCATTTGTACCGGTTAATTTTTGATATGTGGTAGTATATGAGTATATCTACGTGTTAGAGTGATAAAATCTTGCTTTGGAGTACAAGAGGTAGGGTTAAGAAACAAAATGGGTTGAGTTCCAGAGCATTTTTCTATATAAAATGAGCTGGGGGTGCACTCATATATATAGACCTGATGAAAGCGGGCCCACCTGCGGCTGCCACTACTTTACCTGTGGCTCCACATGGCAGGGATCAGGTGGCGGGTCCCGTCGTCTCGAAGTACGTGTACTCCGAGCAACGCGAGGTCAGATTCAAAACTTTCTAACTTTTGATCAAAGTGTCCGTTTGAGGCGTGCTGTACCTTTCCGAAAAGCCCTCGTCGAGAGTGTTGCAATGACATGGGAGTAAACCTTTTCTGAGTCCAAAAAGACAGGTTTATAACCAGGTCTTCGATTCCCCAAAGTTTGTCCTTTGAGCTGTCTTGCGCTATTTCCACTCGGGATCATCGTTATGGTTCTTTCTGACCTTGGTGGCATCAATTCAGCTTGATTTTGACCGAATAAGCTTCAAGTTGGAAAAATAACCATTTTACCCCTCTCGAGATTGCCTTTAGTTCTGGCATGGTCTTTGGCTGATTTCCCGGGGTTGTCTCCGAAGTTTGGATCCCAGTCGATTCTGTTTGTCCTCAGGGTTGTCTTTGAGGCTGACTTGGTCCATCTAGGTTTGTCTTTGGAGATGATGTGAGGCTTTGGGGTTGTCTTTGAAGTTGATTTGACCTCCTGGGTTGAGATCGGGGTTGACCTGTACATCCCGGGTTGAGACCGGGCTTGACCTGTACCTCCTAAGATGTGACCGAGGCTGACCTGTACCTCCCGGGATATGACCGGGGCTGACCTGTACCTCCCGAGATGTGACCAGGGCTGACCTGTACCTTATAGGTTTTGATTGGGGTTGAACTGTTGTGACTCCCGGTCCAGTCGCCATGAAACAATACTAACATCCACCTTTAAGTAACATACGATAACTAAAATACGGAATATAATAAACGTACGTCGTTCATTCAAACGGTGTTACTAGTCCCAAGATTCGATAACCTTAAATAAAATCTTACAAACATACCCTAGAATAAACATTAGGGTTCATATTACATTAACAGTAATTAAACAAATCATAAAGACAAAGTCTGCTCCTTGCAAACCATCTTATATCTTTCCTTTACCTTGTCCTTCCCTGAGGCCTCGGGCTTAACTGCAATATAAGTCATGATATAGCAAGAATGAGCAACAAGTTTGTTCAGCAAGTTTAAATACAACAATAAAGGATATATCATGATGAATGGAAAAATATCTGACAATGATTTCAACAAAATGAATATCTTAAAGATTCAACAATATGAATATCTGAACGATTCAATAATATGAATATTTGAACAATTCAATAATATGAACATTAGATAGATTCAATGATATGAACATCTGAACAATTCAATAATATGAATATCTGAACGATTCAATAATATGAATATCTGAACGATTCAATGAATATTTGAACTATTCAAGAATATGAACATCTGAACAATTCAATAATATGAATATTAAAAGCAAAGATAATAATTGCCTTTAGAATGACTGATAGTCGAGTAGACTCTGAACTATAACTTTCCAATGGGTTCAATAGCTAATTGACCCTTTTTGGATTACTGGCTACTGGCTACAGAAACCTAGTACCTCGAGGAGATCAGCCTCGGGCACAATGTAAATATGCATACCACTTAAATCTGCTTGCTCGTATCATATATATTAGATACCTAGGTACACTCCTACATATGAGGGGTGTTCTGTTCCGTCTAAGAATCCTTACCATCAATTGGTTTGGATAGTTTCAAAGAAAACTTCATACACTAGTCTGATCGAGCAAAGGTTCAGACTCTTACTGACATGGTTCAAGAAATTTAGAACCTTGAATAATGTACAAGTCCAAGACTGTACGAGCTCAAATACACTAGGTGCGGACATCAATAATATCAATGTGGAATAATTGATAAGTAATTAAACCACTAAATAACATGCTTGGAAATAAAGTTCAAGCAATTAAGTAAACAACTTTCGATTCAACAATAACCTACTCAATACAATATGAGAAGGATAGAGAACTTGCACAAAGTGAAGTTTAGAATTTGCACAATATAGGAATTTGTGTAAGTTCGGGGAACTTGCACAATACTCAACGTGTGAAGTTCGGGGAACTTGCACAATACTCAACGTGTGAAGTTCGGGAAACTTGCACGATAATAGATTCCATGCATAAAATAAATGTATAGGCTTAGACACTTACAATATCAAAGAGTGAAATTCGGGGAATTTCACCATAATAGATCCCTTGCATAAAGTAAATGCATAGGTTAGGGCATTTGCTTACAACGTTCTTTGAGTAAAGTAAACACAAAGATAAGATACTTGCACAATATACGAGTTTGTATAAGTTTATAGAACTTGCATAATAAAGAAATGAAGTTCGGGAATGTGCAAAATAACCAAAGTGTGAAGTTCAGGGAACTTTCACAATACTCAAAATGTGAAGTTCGGGGAACTTTCACAATACTCAAAATGTGAAGTTCGGGGAACTTTCACAATACAATATTAACCTGCTCAATACAATATTAGAAGGGTAGGAAACTTTCACCAAAAACAAGTGAAGTTAAGAAACTCGCTTACACGACTCATTGAATAAAGTAGTGCAAGAATTTAGAATATTTGCACAATAGGGTCCGGATACTTGTACAATAAATAAGTATAAGTCAAGAAAAACTTGCTCAAATAAAAGAATAGTTTAGGAAAACTAAAAATACCCTGCTCAATATAAAAGTGAGTAAAGTTAGGGAGACTTGCACAAATAATAAGTGTAAGTCAGGGAACTTGCCTGTTTGCTCAGCTACAAATAATTCTAGCTTTAATTAAACAGCGTTGGAACGACCTAATATTAACAAGTCGATCTCTCCAATTAGTATATATAAACTAATATAAGTTCACACATACAAGAATCTGGTCATTATATAATTCTATCACATAGTTCACGTAAGTCAATCTAATCCTGCCTTTAGATTTACTAACTTTAGGTTACTTAGTTTCTATGCGTCAATATAGGCTTGAACACATAGCACTTCCAGTTATTGATATAAATCAACACACATGCTTATAAGTTTTATCTAACTCAAGTTCGAAAGCTAACATGTTCATTCTATGTTCACTTCAAGACCACATATTTTTATGTCGGACATTCACATACTTTAAACAATATAAGTTTATGCTTCAAGATTGGTTACTAAATTCATGTTATCACATAACAAGGTCAAACAATACTTAAGTGGATATGCTTGTGCGTATACTACAAGTGTACACTTTAATAGTCATAACTCATGCCTTAGGAATCCACTTTCTATGAGTATGCGCTCATAGTTGAAATCTGTGTTTAACCAAGTGTGGTTCATGTTAATATGTCTATAGGCATAATGACATCCTAATAAACATGCTTGCATGATCATAATATAATTCACATGGTAATCAATGCTATTTCACATTCTAAGTTTCTATTACAAGATACACCAAGTCAAAAAGACAACACGGTACATGTAAAGTATCTCGTAACTGTTACTCACATGTATTAGAATGCATACAATAAGTTACATACATGTATTTAAGTGGTCACAATCTAAAAGACATAAGTCTTGGTGAAGTTCACCTTGAAAGTTTTTTTTTAAGTTTCGCTTGAAAAACCTCTTGAAGCTTTCAATCAAGTATGCTAACGTGTTTAACATTTTTAAACATACATTTCAAGTTAATATAAACCATGCTATTATACTCACAAAATTAGAATAGTAACATGGCATAGCATGTCAAGGTTTGTGTTTCATTTTTGTTAGGAACGTGCATTAGTAAGGTTCATATGATTATAATTCATTAGGGAACCTACATACGCGAGTTAGCATACTTCTCATACATCTTTAAATCATACTACTATGCTTGCAAAGTCAGAACACTAACATGCTTCATATACGCTAACGTTCGTTCACGAAACTCTAAGTTTATTTGTAAACATTAACTCCCTTTATCATTAAAGTGTACTAACATGATTATAAATACTTATACTATGCCTACGTATGTATATATATATTAATCATGTATACATGCTTGCCACATAAGGTACTATAGGCTAACATTTAACAGCACTGAAACAGAAGGCAAGAAGCTCAGCACAGGCACTAGCGCAGCTGCGCCGCTGGCCAGTGCAATACTGGCACAGCTGCGCAGGCTGGCGGCCAGGCCAGGAGCTTTGCAGTTTCGGCAGTTCTGCAATTCCAACTCAGAATTCCATACTACAATCAATTCAGTCATGCTACAATGTATTTCTAACATGCTTATGATCTTTACACAACACTTAATAGTCATATTCCAAATCAAATATCAACTAATACATGCTTAATTCAAATAATCAAGAACTTAGCAATTTTATCAGAAAATGAAGAATGGGGATGGGAAGTTATACCTCTGTGAAACAATTGAGCTGCAATATACTTTTTTAATCTCCTCTATAATAACAGTATACTCACTCTAGCAATTCTATACTTACATGAAAATCTAAGCATTTCAAAATGAGAAGGAGAAGCTTTTATATAGGCAATTTCAATACACAGTTAATGCTTTTGTTCACCAATTCAAAACAAGGGATAACAAGATTACATAATGGATAAGAAGAAGTTGGTGAGGAGTAGTTGAATTACACTATGATGCCTAGTCCCCTTGCAATGATCCCATCTATGTTGTTGAGTTTGAGAAGGAAGGTAGAGTAGTAGCCTATTAGGAGTTCACATGTGGGAGTTGGGCACTCAATGTGAGACTCAGCAACTTGCAAGTTTGATACACTATACTAATGTAATCTATATATATATCCTATCATGCTTACTAAGGCTACATTATGTATACACATTTTATTTCATATACTTGGGTTATAATTGAAGTACAAATGTAATTTCCAATTACAATGTATCAAGTAAGGGTACACATAGATATATCAACATAGAATCCATGTACATTTTCCTTAACACCAATTTAATTCAAGTGGGTATTGTTATTATGTATTATCATAATCGTTATTATTACAATTATAATAACTTATAGGAATCATTATCAATTAACAATTTAATTTACTATATGTCAATAGGGTATATATTGATATTTACCCACACATATCATGTTTCATAAACAATAATGATGTAACTCACATAATGCAATTAATCTTACTATATAGTCTATATATAATATACATAGCCATATCAACGGTCACATTGTTTAATATACAATATAGATAACTACCATATATTAAGGTTTAACATATTGCATGCTTGTATAAATTAATCAAGTAAATATAATATTATTATAGTTATTAATCTCCTACTCATTAATTATTATTTATTCATAATAATAATTAATCATCACATTATCAATTAATTACTCCCAATTGGAATTAATCAAACACAATTAAATCTCTACACTATATTCACGTAATTTGAATATATAATTACTAACACTTTTATCAATATTCTGATATAAAAGTCTCTGGGTTAATCTACTAATTCAAATAACTATTAGTGATTCCCTTTAATAAAAATCCTAGCATTTTTTTTGCATAGGTTAAATTCACAAAAGCACATAACCACATAAGGTTTAAATAAGTTTAAAAAATTAACTCTTAAAAATTTTAAATCACATATAAACTTAATAAGGAACCTAAAATTCCTGGTCGTTACATCTCTCCACCCTTCTAAAAATTCCGACCTCGAAATTATAAAAATAAGGTTACTCCAATAAAAAATAGATAATTCGCTCTTATCACTTAGATAATCTCTACCGTCTGCTGTACCACTTCTGGTCCCAACAGTCAACGTTCACCTACCTCGTCTCAACACAACGGTGCTCGACACTTCCTCCCATAAAATGCTTCTAGAAAAATCTCTTCTATTAGTTCTGGTACTAATGGTACCCAAATTCGTCCTTCAAATATTAGCAGTTCCGTGCTATCAATCTTAAATTTCAACTCATCACCTTCAGCTAATCGTTTCATGATGTTATCATAAACTTCGTCCTTCTCTTGTGCCTCCTTAACCTTATCTAATAAAGTCGGGCTTACTGACACTGTAATTAATCCCTCTTTGGTCTCCAGCGGATACTTAACCTCTAAGTCTAGTCTTTCGAAAATCTTTCACTAATTCTCCTGAATGGTCAACCTCGATAACTTCCCTCTGCCTTTCCTATCCAAGGCATCTGCCATCGGCGCTGCCTCATGTTTAATTCCTTTTGTGTGAAGATATACTTCTGACTCTGTATATCTCACACTTCTCGCCATACAAATAATGCTTCCAAAACTCCAAGGCAAAAACTATTGCTGCTAAATCTCGTTTGGGAAGACATCCACGAATTCCCTTCAAATTGGTATAACAACTCCTATGAATGTATTCTACGGGGATAACTTCCTTGTTTGCTACTCCTACGCCCATAGGGTGTTCTAATTTCTCACGGGTAAGTCTAACTGTTTAGTAAATTTTTTAGAAACAAAAGAGCAGGTGGCACCCGAATCGAATAACATATATGCATCTATATCATTGATCTGGATTATACCTGACACTACGTCCTTGTTGTTGCGGTTGCCACTAGCTGCAACGCCCTTTCTCTTTGGGCAGTCCTTGATTTGATGGTCTATGGCTCTATACACGAAACATCTTCCTTAGGGCTTATTCGGACACTGAGGAGCCATGTGCCCCGGTTGTCTACAACGATAACACGCGTTCTTCCCCTTCAAGCATTCCCCCGAGTGGTTCCTTCCACAGTTACTGCACTTTAAACTTTTCTTAGCCTCTCCCCCGGATTTGCTACCTCCGGATGATTGGCTCTCCATCCATTTACGCTTATTGGGGTTACTGCCTCCGCCTCTTCCCCCCTTCTGTCCTTCCTGACCGGTCTTCTTAACTTGCTTAAATTGCGCTATGGCTTCATTACCTCCTTCGGCAATTATAGCCCTTTCCAAAAGATCAGAAAAGGTCTTAATCTTCAATACATCTACTACCTTCTGCACCCATGGTTTCAATCCTAATTCAAATCTCTCTGTTTTCCTAGCCTCCGTATCCACTTGATGTGAGGTGAATCGAGCCCACTCTTTAAATGTTGTCGCGTTCTCCGCGACTGACATACCTCCTTGTCTCAGCTCCAAAAACTTAACTTCCATATCTTGTTACGTATTCTCTGAAAAGAAATTCTTAAATCTGTCCCATATAATAACTCCTTTGCCTGCTAGTCCTTTATGGGATTCCCACCAATTATTAGCTTCGCGCTTCACCAAGAATGTGGCAAAACTCGTATTCTGTACCTCGGCCACCCGTGCGACCTCAAACACCTTCTCAATTTCTTCTACCCATGTATGGGCTTCAATTGGGTCCAAGGTTTCCTGGAATTCCGGTGGTCCTACCAATTTAAAGTCCTTAAAGCTAGCCAAGTAATGTCCTGGCTACTCAGCTGCTGGCGGGGTTATGTTTTGCATTGCTTCTATTAATAGGTTAACGAAGCTCTGCATTGGGTCGACATTTCCCCCTCCACCATTGCTAACAGATCCTTCCTCCCTCTTATTCCACGAAAATCCCCTAGGCGGCATGATCCTGAGGACAGGAAGAAAACATTAGGCTTTATGTGATATGCTATTCATGTTAGCATTAAGAAGTTAGGACGTCTATTAATCATAGCTGATTTAAATAAACAACTACAGTATCACAATAAGACTTGATGGATATCCTCAATCCATCACCTACAAACTCTACTTGAGTTTCCTACTAAGGTTATAACTTAGGTTTCGCATTCCTAACGTTTATAACCTAAAGCTTTGATACCAACCTGTGACACCCCCGAATCTGGGTCCTCTGACCCCGGTCCGGTTGCTACGAAACAATACTAACATCCACCTTTAAGTAACATACGATAACTAAAATACGGAATATAATAAATGTACGTCATTCATTTAAAAGGTGTTACTAGTCCCAAGATTCGATAACCTTAAATAAAATCTTACAAACATACCCTAGAATAAATATTAGGGTTCATATTACATTAACAGTAATTAAACAAATCATAAAGACAAAGTCTGCTCCTTGCAAACCATCCTATATCTTTCCTTTACCCTTGTCCTTCCCTGAGGCCTCGGGTTTAACTGCAATATAAGTCATGATATAGCAAGAATGAGCAACAAGTTTGCTCAGCAAGTTTAAATACAACAATAAAGGATATATCATGATGAATGGAAAAATATCTGACAATGATTTCAACAAAATGAATATCTTAAAGATTCAACAATATGAATATCTGAACGATTCAATAATATGAATATTTGAACGATTCAATAATATGAACATTAGATAGATTCAATGATATGAACATCTGAACAATTCAATAATATGAATATCTGAACGATTCAATAATATGAATATCTGAACGATTCAATGAATATTTGAACGATTCAATATTATGAACATCTGAACAATTCAATAATATGAATATTAAAAGCAAAGATAATAATTGCCTTTAGAATGACTGATAATTGAGTAGACTCTGAACTATAACTTTCTAATGGGTTCAATAGCTAATTGACCCTTTTTGGATTACTGGCTACTGGCTACAGAAACCTAGTACCTTGAGGAGATCAGCCTCGGGCACAATGTGAATATGCATAACACTTAAATCTGCTTGCTCGTATCATATATATTAGATACCGGGGCACACTCCTACATATGAGGGGTGTTCTGTTCCATCTAAGAATCCTTACCATCAATTAGTTTGGATAGTTTTAAAGAAAACTTCATACACTAGTCTGATCGAGCAAAGGTTCAGACTCTTACTGACATGGTTCAAGAAATTTAGAACCTTAAATAATGTACAAGTCCAAGACTGTACGAGCTCAAATACACTAGGTGCGGACATCAATAATATCAATGTGGAATAATTGATAAGTAATTAAACCACTAAATAACATGCTTGGAAATAAAGTTCAAGCAATTAAGTAAACAACTTTCGATTCAACAATAACCTACTCAATACAATATGAGAAGGATAGAGAACTTGCACAAAGTGAAGTTTAGAATTTGCACAATATAGGAATTTGTGTAAGTTCGGGGAACTTGCACGATACTCAACGTGTGAAGTTCGGGGAACTTGCACAATACTCAACGTGTGAAGTTCGGGAAACTTGCACGATAATAGATTCCTTGCATAAAATAAATGCATAGGCTTAGACACTTACAATATCAAAGAGTGAAATTCGGGAAATTTCACTATAATAGATCCCTTGCATAAAGTAAATGCATAGGTTAGGACATTTGCTTACAACGTTCTTTGAGTAAAGTAAACACAAAGATAAGATACTTGCACAATATATGAGTTTGTATAAGTTTAGAGAACTTGCATAATAAAGAAATGAAGTTCGGGAATGTGCAAAATAACCAAAGTGTGAAGTTCGGGGAACTTTCACAATACTCAAAATGTGAAGTTCGGGGAACTTTTTGTAGGGTTTTCGGCACATAAACGTAGTGGAAATTAAAATTTTCCGAAACCCTAAAACAGGATCCATGCGAAAAATATATTAATTAAGAGGTTAAGATTTGTTTTACCGATTATTCAAGCCTGAACGGAGACGATAGAGATTCTGGAACTACTTTGAATCCTCAACGCAATCCAACGGAACTGCGCCTCTACGGTATCCACACGAACGTCCCGCGAATCGTCACACGATTTGCAGCAAGGAAAGCTGCGGTACTAGCCGCCAAGGATCTGGACTTTCAAAAATTTTCTCTCTAGTCTCTCTATAAGAGCGGCTAGGGTTTTGATATCGATAATCCCCTAAACGGCTGATATATCATATATACAGCAGTTAAAGGAATTAACCAAAACCTAATCCAATTAGAAAAATAAAATCGAATTTATATATATATATATTATATTATAATTAAGTCTTACTTAATTAATATACATATATATATATACACAAATTATCCTATTAATTTAAATTCGTAATTTAAATACTATCAATCATATTGATATATTTAAATCCATACAATTTAAATTAATTTCCTTTTAATTACGTTCTAAGTGTGTGACCTTATAGGTTATTATTATGTTGGCAATAATTTTAAAATTATATTATAAAATTATAAACAGTGAGCGGCATCTAGTAATGCATCACTGCTACCTAAATAATAATAAGATCGGTGATTCGATACAACCTTTTCGTGACCAATGTTTCAATGTAATTTAATCCTTTTAACCTTGACATCTTAGATTAAACTCGAGGCATGGAATGTGTCATCCTCTTCATAATTTAATCTGAGTTTTCTTGATCGATGAGTAGACTATATGAAACAAATCACTATTTGAGCATGGCCATGCATTTCATAGTCCTACTCAATCAAGAGGTCTATGGATATCACCCCTAATATATAGGAGGGTTAAATTCTATCTAGATCACTCATATTCCTCACACGATTCATGATGTACCCAATAATAACTTTTATCGTCCACCCTATTAAAGGTGGCCTTTGATGATATCAAAGTACATAAATTCTCGTGTAGTAATATAGTGATTTCAGGTCGGAGGATCATTACATCATTGTCACTATAAGAATTGCTTATGACACTTTGCATAATGCTCCACGTAGAATTCTCATGGTGGGTCTGTCCAGTACATTGTTCTCTAACATGTACCTATGCATTGACTCAATATCTCATATATTTCTGACCAATGAGATTTGGCCATCAATCAATCTACATACTAGTCTCAATGTATCATTGTTGTCCCATTAACAATGACACTCGACTAGGGACATTTAAGAGTAATGATACTAATGGTAATTATATGATCTCATGTTCAAGTCATATACGTGAAGCCATATAATTTGTATCACTATTCTAAGGACTTTTATTATGTTAACATTTATATAACGCAGTAAATAAAACCATAATAAAATAATTCATTTATTCAATCAAATATAATATCAAAAATATTTAAGCAATTATATCAAAGAATTAGCCTCTAGGGCATAAACTCTAACAGTCTCCCACTTGCACTAGAGCCAATCACTCATGTATCTAATACCCATGGAACTAGTGTGACCTTTGTACTTATGCTGCGACAAAGCTTTGGTTAGTGGATCTGCAACATTATCATCTGTTGGCACTCTGCTTATATGTACATCTCCTCTATCAATGATTTCACGGATGAAATGGTACCGCCTAAGTATATGCTTGGATCGTTGGTGAGATCTGGGTTCCTTAGCCTGTGCAATGGCTCCATTATTATCACAATATAGCTCAACCGGATCAACAATGGTTGGAACAACACCAAGTTCAGTGGAAAACTTTTTAATCCATACAGCCTCCTTGGCCGCACTAGAAGCAGCAATATACTCAGCCTCTGTTGTAGAATCGGCTACTGTCTCTTGCTTCGAACTTTTCCAGCTAACAGCACCACCATTAAGGCACAACACAAAACCTGACTGAGACTTATAGTCATCTGTGTCAGTCTGGAAACTAGCATCTGTGTAACCCTTTACTGTCAGTTCGTCTTCACCTCCATATACCAAGAATGAATCCTTAGTCCTTTTCAGGTACTTGAGGATATTCTTGACTGCTGTCCAGTGACCTTCACCTGGATTCGACTGGTATCTGCTCGTCATGCTCAAAGCATACGAGACATCCGGACGAGTACATATCATTGCATACATGATAGATCCAATTGTCGAAGCATAAGGGATCTTTCTCATACGCTCCTCATCATCATGTGATTTAGGACATTGGGCCTTATAGATCTTAACACCATGAGACATGGGTAAGTGTCCTCTTTTGGCCTCTTGCATGCTGAACCGTTTCAGCACTTTATCAATATATGTACTTTGACTTAGGCCGACCATTTTTCTTGATAAATCTTGATACCTAAAATGTAGGTTGCATCGCCCAAATCTTTCATGGGGAAACATTTTCCTAACCATGTTTTTACAGCCTGTAAGGAAGGAATGTCATTCCCAATAATTAATATGTCGTCAACATATAATACTAGGAATACAATGTAACTCCCACTAACCTTCTTATATACACAAGGTTCATCTTCATTTTTTATAAAGCCAAACTCTTTGACTGCTTCATCAAATCGAAGATTCCAACTCCGAGAGGCTTGCTTCAATCCATAAATGGATCGCTGCAACTTACATACCTTTCCAGCATCCTTTGGATTGGCAAAACCCTCAGGTTGTGTCATAAACACATCCTCAAGGAGATTTTCGTTAAGGAAAGCAGTTTTGACATCCATCTGCCAGATTTCGTAATCATAAAAGGCTGCAATTGCAAGTAAGATCCTGATGGATTTAACCATTGCCACTGGAGAGAAGGTTTCATCATAGTCAACACCTTGAACTTGTTTGAAACCTTTTGCTACCAGTCGGCCTTTATAGGTTTGTACATTACCATCCATGACGATTTTCTTCTTGAAAACCCACTTGCACCCGATTGGTTTTACCCCTTCGGGTGGATCAACCAAAGTCCATACTTGGTTAGTATACATGGAGTCCATCTCAGATTTCATGGCTTCAAGCCATCTCTCAGAATCTGGTCCATTCATAGCTTCTTGGTAGGAAGCAGGCTCATCATGATCTATGAGCATCACATCGCCATTTTGAGTCACAAGAAATCCATAATATCTCTCGGGCTCTAGGCGTGTCCTACCAGATCTACGAATGCCTCGTGTAATTTGAGTAGGTTCATTTTCCACAATATCTTGTGGTTCCTGCTCATGTTCCAACTCAGGTTCAATGATATTTTGTGGTTCTCGAACTTCTTCGAGTTCTACTTTCCTTCCACTGTTTCCTTTAGAGACAAATTCTCTTTCTACAAAAATACCAGTTCGAGCAACAAATACTTTGTTCTCAGAAGGTTTGTAGAAATAATACCCTTTTGTTTCCTTTGGGTATCCCATAAAATTACATTTGTCAGATTTGGGTCCGAGCTTGTCAGAAGCCAGACGTTTTACAAACGCCTCGCAAGCCCAAATCTTCATGAATGACATACTAGGACGTTTCCCAGTCCACATCTCATATGGTGTCTTAAGAACCGTCTTTGTAGGAACACGGTTAAGTGTGAATGTAGCTGTCTCTAGGGCATGACCCCAGAAGCTTATTGGAAGAGCTGCATGACTCATCATCGATCGTACCATGTCCAACAAGGTGCGATTCCTCCTCTCAGACACACCATTCCATTGTGGTGTTCCAGGTGGAGTGAGCTGTGATATAATACCACACTCCTTTAGAAGGTCATCAAAGTCTTGGCTTAAGTATTCACCTCCTCGATCGGATCGAAGGGCTTTTATGCTTTTGCCAAATTGGTTTTGAACTTCATTCTTGAATTCCTTGAACTTTTCAAAGGATTCGGATTTGTGTCTCATAAGATACACATATCCATATCTACTGAAGTCGTCAGTAAATGTAATGAAGTAATAAAACCCACCTCTTGCAAACGAACTCATGGGTCCGCATACATCACTATGTATAAGTCCCAATACATCGCTAGCCCGTTCACTGTGTCCAGTGAAAGGGGCTTTAGTCATCTTGCCTAATAAACAAGACTCGCATTTCTCATATGATTCAAAATCAAATGAATCCAAAAACCCATCTTTATGGAGTTTGGATATGCGTTTCTCATTTATATGGCCTAAACGACAGTGCCAAAGATATGTCAAATTTGAATCATTTGATTTAAATCGTTTTGTATTTATGTTATAGATAGGCATTTCTAAATTAAGAATATAAAGACCATTAAACAATTGTGCAACACCATAACATATTTCATTTAAGTAAAATGAACAACTGTTGTTCTTTATTAAAAATGAAAAACCTTTCTTGTCCAAACAAGAAACAGAAATAATGTTTTTGCTCATAGCAGGCACATAATAACAATCCTCTAATTCTAATACTAGCCCAGTGGGCAAAAATAAATGATAAGTTCCTACGGCTAGTGCAGCAACTTTTGCTCCATTCCCAACTCGTAGGTCAACCTCGCCTTTCGCCAAAGTCCTACTCCTTCGGAGTTCCTGCACATTAACACAAATGTGAGAACCACATCCAATATCCAATACCCATGATGTAGAAGTGGACAAATTGACTTCTATAACATATATACCTGAATCAGAAGTCATACTTCCTTTCTTTTTCTTCAGTTCTTCCAAATAAGCATGACAATTCCTCTTCTAGTGTCCAGATTTTCCACAGAAGTGACAATCACCTTCTTTAGCCACCCCACCTTTAGGTTTTAAAGCCTGTTTGGTTTTGGGCTTGGGTTTGGCAGATTTAGATCCTATCCTCTTCTTGCCTTTCCCATTCCCTTAGCATTCCCCTTTTGCACCATCATTATGGGAGCGGGTCCTGCCTTTTTCATGTTGTTCTCGGCAGTTCTTAACATGCTCAACAACTCAGTAAGTGGTTTCTCAATTTCATTCATAAGGTAATTCATAACAAATTGAGAGTAGCTGCTGTTCAAAGATTGCAAAACAAGATCAGTTTGGGATTCCGGAGTAATCGAAAAACCCAACCTACCAAGGTACTCAATATACCCAATCATTTTCAGCACATGTGGACCAACTAGATCACGTTCACCCATCTTGCAGTGATACAACGCCTTGCTTGTATCATACCTCTCCTATCGGGCATGCCCTTCGAACAATTTCTTGAGATGCTCGATCATCTCATAAGCATCCATTAACTCATGTTGCTTCTGAAGCTCAGAGTTCATAGTTGCTAGCATGAGACAACTCACGTCCAGAGCATCATCTTGATGCTTCTTGTAAGCATTATGCTCTACACGTGGTGCAGTGTTAGCTGGTGCTGCAGGAATGGGCCCATCAAGGACATATAGCTTGCGCTTCTGTTTGAGGACAATCCTCAAGTTCCTATGCCAGTTTAGGAAATTAACTCCACTCAGCTTTTCCTTCTCAAGGACTGATCGTAGTGAAAGACTATTTGTGTTGTTGTTTGCCATTGATATCTACAATTTATAAGTGCAAAAATAATAAGTCAAATTGCAAAATTATGATATTATGTAATTGATAATAGTACATTCAAAATATACCTCCCACTATTTTATTCAAATTAATTGCCCTCACCATTAATTCGAAAAGCATTTTCAATTAAATCTTTCTAGTGAGCTAAGATCCATATTTCATTATGCCTTAAGTTAGCTTTGGCTATACTCTCAAAACATAATTATTTTGGTAGACAACCCTTTGTCAATTATATCATATATAACTCTTAGATAGTTTGGTGAACAACATTTGTTTCTAGTCCATCTAATGGTACCTACCAAACTCTATGCCTCTAAGTCCACAATCCTATTGTGATAACTTAGTTAAGTCTGGCCTAATGATTTTAATAGTTTGGATATCACAATTATCCTATCGCATCTTACCAAGATAAATGGGGTACTTTACTTTGGCAGACCTACATCCATCGGTCAAGGTCTTGATGAGTGTTATTCATTGGAAGGCATCTGATTTAGACTTAATAATTTTATGAGGGATTTTAATAATTAATTTAGATCTCACCAATTTTAATCTTATTAAACATGCACATTATTTATCATATCATATCGTATACAAGCATAAATAAAGTGCAAAATTAAATGTGTCACAGTTATGGCCCCAACCCTATGTCAATCTTTTCAAGCTAATGAAAAGATTGAAGGTCAGTCTAAGGTGGTAAAAGGTCTTCAAAATAGTAGCTTCCTTGGACCTTCCTCATGCATGTGTCTCCTCTCCATCATCATCTTGTCATCTTGATAGGTTACAATTGTACATTACATGACATAAAGAAACCTCGAGTTACATTCGAGGGGATTTAGATGAAAAGAGAATATTACATAAGAATTTATAGAAAGGCACGACATGCAAGCCGTATTTCAAAAGAAAAAACCACTAACCTATGGGTCAAAAGGGCCATAACTGTGCACCATGCATATCACAATAAGCACATGACACAATTTATATAATTAAAGAAAACTATATACAAAATATTGGGGTCACGACCATCGTGCGCTACGACGGGGGGGTCCAAGGGGGGGGGGGGTCTCCCCCCATCTGTATTGTAGAGTTTTTTCATACGAATCTCTGAAACAATTCCAGAATCATATACAATCTGCCAACACACTCATAATAACAATACACCCAGAACATATCATATATGTCCAGTTTCGATTAATCATATTAAATCGAATCTTCTTGTTTCTAATCCAATTAGAACAGAAGTTGAATTGTTATTCCACCTTCTAGGATACGATTATCAGAACATCATATACATGCATATATATTTCAGATTTCCAGAATACGCATACATGTAGAATATCATATATTTAATTTCAGATCGGTAAACATGCATCATCATATATCATATATAACGAATATAATTAAAACACGTAATCTGAATGAATCGTTTCACAAGTAGCTCTGATACCACTGTAGGGTTTTCGGCACATAAACGCAGCGGAAATTAAAATTTTCTGAAACCCTAAAACAGGATCCATGCAAAAAATATATTAATTCAGAGGTTAAGATTTGTTTTACCGATTATTCAAGCCTGAACGGAGACGATGGAGATTCTGGAACTGCTTTGAATCCTCAACGCAATCCAACGGAACTGCGCCTCTACGGTATCCACACGAACGTCCCGCGAATCGCCACACGATCTGCTACAAGGAAAGCTGCGGTACTAGCCGCCAAGGATCTGGACTTTCGAAATTTTTCTCTCTAGTCTCTCTCTAAGAGCTGCTAGGGTTTTGATATCGATAATCCCCTAAACGGCTGATATATCATATATATAGCAGTTAAAGGAATTAACCAAAACCTAATCCAATTAGAAAAATAAAATTCGAATTTATATATATATATATATATATATATATATTATATCTTAATTAAGTCTTACTTAATTAATATACATATATATATATATACAAATTATCCTATTAATTTAAATTCGTAATTTAAATACTATCAATCATATTGATATATTTAAATCCATATAATTTAAATTAATTTCCTTTTAATTACGTTCTAAGTGTGTGACCCTATAGGTTATTATTATGTTGGCAATAATTTTAAAATCATATTATAAAATTATAAACAGTGAGCGGCATATAGTAATGCATCACTGCTACCAAAATAATAATAAGATCGATGATTCGATACAACCTTTTCGTGACCAATGTTTCAATGTAATTTAATCCTTTTAACCTTGACATCTTAGTTTAAACTCGAGGCATGGAATGTGTCATCCTCTTCACAATTTAATCTGAGTTTTCTTGATCGATGAGTAGACTATATGAAACAAATCACTATTTGAGCATGGCCATGCATTTCATAGTCTTACTCAATCAAGAGGCCTATGGATATCACCCCTAATATATAGGAGGGTTAAATTCCATCTAGATCACTCATATTCCTCACACGATTCATGATGTACCCAATAATCACTTTTATCGTCCACCCTATTAAAGGTGGCCTTTGATGATATCAAAGTACATAAATTCTCGTGTAGTAATATAGTGATTTCAGGTCGGAGGATCATTACATCATTGTCACTATAAGAATTGCTTATGACACTTTGCATAATGCTCCACGTAGAATTCTCATGGTGGGTCTATCCAGTATATTGTTCTCTAACATGTACCTATGCATTGACTCAATATCTCATATATTTATGACCAATGAGATTTGGCCATCAGTCAATCCACATACTAGTCTCAATGTATCATTGTTGTCCCATTAACAATGACACTCGACTAGGGACATTTAAGAGTAACGATACTAATGGTAATTATATGATCTCATGTTCAAGTCACATACTTGAAGCCATATAATTTGTATCACTATTCTAAGGACTTTTATTATGTTAACATTTATATAACGCAATAAATAAAACCATAATAAAATAATTCATTTATTCAATCAAATATAATATCAAAAATATTTAAGCAATTACATCAAAGAATTAGCCTCTAGGGCATAAACTCTAACACTTTTACAATACTCAAAATGTGAAGTTCGGGAAACTTTCACAATACAATATTAACCTGCTCAATACAATATGAGAAGGGTAGGAAACTTTCATAAAAAACAAGTGAAGTTAAGAAACTCGCTTACACGACTCATTGAATAAAGTAGTGTAAGAATTTAAAATATTTGCACAATAGGGTCCGGATACTTGTACAATAAATAAGTATAAGTCAAGAAAAACTTGCTCAAATAAAAGAGTAGTTCAGGAAAACTAAAAATACCCTGCTCAATATAAAATTAAATAAAGTTAGGGAGACTTGCACAAATAATAAGTGTAAGTCAGGGAACTTGCCTGTTTGCTCAGCTACAAATAATTCTAGCTTTAATTAAATGGCGTTGGAACGACCTAATATTAACAAGTCAATCTCTCCAATTAGTATATATAAACTATTATAAGTTCACACATACAAGAATCTAGTCATTATATAATTTTATCACATAGTTCACGTAAGTCAATATAATCTTGCCTTTAGATTTACTAACTTTAGATTACTTAGTTTCTATGCGTCAATATAGGCGTGAACACATAGCACTTCCAGTTACTGATATAAATCAACACACATGCTTATAAGTTTTATCTAACTCAAATTCGAAAGCTAACATGTTCATTCTATGTTCACTTCAAGACCACATATTTTTATGTCGGACATTCACATACTTTAAACAATATAAGTTCATGCTTCAAGATTGGTTACTAAAGTCATGTTATCACATAACAAGGTTAAACAATACTTAAGTGGTTATGCTTGTGCGTATACTATAAGTGTACACTTTAATCGTCATAACTCATGCCTTAGGAATCCACTTTCTATGAGTATGCGTTCATAGTTGAAATATGTGTTTAACCAAGTGCGGTTCATGTTAATATGTCTATAGGCATAATGACATCCTAATAAACATGCTTGTATGATCATAATATAATTCACATGGTAATCAATGCTATTTAACATTCTAAGTTTCTATTACAAGATACACCAAGTCAAAAAGACAACACGGTACATGTAAAGTATCTCGTAACCGTTACTCACATGTATTAGAATGCATACAATAAGTTACATACATGTATTTAAGTGGTCACAATCTAAAAGACACAAGTCTTGGTGAAGTTCACCTTGAAAGTTTTTTTTTTAAGTTTCGCTTGAAAAACCTCTTGAAGCTTTCAATCAAGTATGCTAACGTGTTTAACATTTTTAAACATACATTTCAAGTTAATATAAACCATGCTATTATGCTCACAAAATCAGAATAGTAACATGGCATAGCATGTCAAGGTTTGTGTTTCATTTTTGTTAGGACCGTGCATTAGTAAGGTTCATATGATCATAATTCATTAGGGAACCTACATACGCGAGTTAGCATACTTCTCATACATCTTTAAATCTTACTACTATGCTTGCAAAGTCAGAACACTAACATGCTTCATATACGCTAACGTTCGTTCACGAAAATCTAAGTTTATTTGTAAACATTAACTCCCTTTATCATTAAAGTGTACTAACATGATTATAAATACTTATACTATGCCTACGTATGTATATATATATTAATCATGTATACATGCTTGCCACATAAGGTACTATAGGCTAACATTTAACAGCACTGAAACAGAAGGCAAGAAGCTCAGCACAGGCACTGGCGTAGCTGCGCCGCTGGACAGTGCAATACTGGCGCAGCTACGTAGGCTGGCGGCCAGGCCAGGAGCTTTGCAGTTTCGGCAGTTCTGCAATTCCAACTCAGAATTCCATACCACAATCAATTCAGTCATGCTACAATGTATTTCTAACATGCTTATGATCTTTACACAACACTTAATAATCATATTCCAAATCAAATATCAACTAATACATGCTTAATTAAAATAATCAAGAACTTAGCAATTTTATCAGAAAATGAAGAATGGGGATGGAAAGTTATACCTCTGTGAAACAATTGAGCTGCAATATACTTTTTTAATCTCCTCTATAATAACAGTATACTCACTCTAGCAATTCTATACTTACACGAAAATCTCAGCATTTCAAAATGAGAAGGAGAAGCTTTTATATAGGCAATTTCAATACACAGTTAATACTTTTGTTCACCAATTCAAAACAAGGGATAGCAAGATTACATAATGGATAAGAAGAAGTTGGTGAGGAGTAGTTGAATTACACTATGATGCCCACTCCCCTTGCAATGATCCCATCTATGTTGCTGAGTTTGAGAAGGAAGGTAGAGTAGTAGCTATTAGGAGTTCACATGTGGGAGTTGGGCACTCAATGTGAGACTCAGCAACTTGCAAGTGTGATACACAATACTAATGTAATCTATATATATATCCTATCATGCTTACTAAGGCTACATCATGTATACACATTTTATTTCATATACTTGGGTTATAATTGAAGTACAAATGTAATTTCCAATTACAATGTATCAAGTAGGGGTACACATAGATATATCAACATAGAATCCATGTACATTTTCCTTAACACAAATTTAATTCAAGTGGGTATTGTTATTATGTATTATCATAATCGTTATTATTACAATTATAATAACTTATAGGAATCATTATCAATTAACAATTTAATTTACTATATGTCAATAGGGTATATATTGATATTTACTCACACATATCATGTTTCATAAACAATAATGATGTAACTCACATAATGCAATTAATCTTACTATATAGTCTATATATAATATACATAGCCATATCAACGGTCACATTGTATAATATACAATATAGATAACTACCATATATTAAGGTTTAACATATTGCATGCTTGTATAAATTAATCAAGTAAATATAATATTATTATAGTTATTAATCTCCTACTCATTAATTATTATTTATTCATAATAATAATTAATCATCACATTATCAATTAATTACTCCCAATTGGAATTAATCAAACACAATTAAATCTCTACACTATATTCACGTAATTTGAATATATAATTACTAACACTTTTATCAATATTCTGATATAAAAGTCTCTGGGTTAATCTACTAATTTAAATAACTATTAGTGATTCCCTTTAATAAAAATCCTAGCATTTTTTTTCATAGGTCAAATTCACATAAGCACATAACCACATAAGGTTTAAATAAGTTTGAAAAATTAACTCTTAAAAATTTTAAATCACATATAAAATTAATCAGGAGCCTAAAATTCCTGGTCGTTACATCCCTCCCCCCTTATAAAAATTCTGACCTCGGAATTGTAAAAATAAGGTTACTCCAATAAAAATAGATAATTCGCTCTTATCACTTAGATAATCTCTACCGTCTGCTGTACCACTTCTGGTCCCAACAGTCAAAGTTCACTTACCTCGTCTCAACACAACGGTGCTCGACACTTCCTCCCATAAAATACTTCTAGAAAAATCTCTTCTATTAGTTCTGGGGCTAACGGTACCCAAATTCGTCCTTCAAATATTAGCAGTTCCGTGCTATCAATCTTAAATTTCAACTCATCACCTTCAGCTAATCGTTTCATGATGTTATCATAAACTTCGTCCTTCTCTTGTGCCTCCTTAACCTTATCTAATAAAGTCGGGCTTACTGACACTGTAATTAATCCCTCTTTGGTCTCCAGTGGATACTTAACCTCTAAGTCTTGTCTTTTGAAAATCTTTCACTAATTCTCCTGAATGGTCAACCTCGATAACTTCCCTCTGCCTTTCCTATCCAAGGCATCTGCCATCGGTGCTGCCTCATGTTTAATTCCTTTTGTGTGAAGATATACTTCTGACTCTGTATATCTCACACTTCTCGCCATACAAATAATGCTTCCAAAACTCCAAGGCAAAAACTATTGCTGCTAAATCTCGTTTGGGAAGACATCCACGAATTCCCTTCAAATTGGTATAACAACTCCTATGAATGTATTCTACGGGGATAACTTCCTTGTTTGCTACTCCTACGCTCATAGGGTGTTCTAATTTCTCATGGGTAAGTCTAACTGTTTAGTAAATTTTTCAGAAACAAAAGAGCAGGTGGCACCCAAATCGAATAACACATATGCATCTATATCATTGATCGGGATGATACCTGACACTACGTCCTTGTTGTTGCGGTTGCCACTAGCTGCAATGCCCTTTCTCTTTGGGCAGTCCTTGATTTGATGGTCTATGGCTCTACACGCGAAACATCTTCCTTAGGGCTTATTCGGACACTGAGGAGCCATGTGCCCCGATTGTCTACAACGATAACATGCGTTCTTCCCCTTCAAGCATTCCCCCGAGTGGTTCCTTCCACAGTTACTGCACTTTAAACATTTCTTAGCCTCTCCCCTGGATTTGCTACCTCCGGATGATTGGCTCTCCATCCATTTATGCTTATTGGGGTTGCTGCCTCCGCCGCTTCCCCCCTTCTGTCCTTCCTGACCAGTCTTTTTAACTTGCTTAAATTGCGCTATGGCTTCATTACCTCCTTTTGCAATGATAGCCCTTTCCAAAAGATCATAAAAGGTCTTAATCTTCAATACATCTACTACCTTCTGCACCCATGGTTTCAATCCTAATTCAAATCTCTCTATTTTCCTGGCCTCCGTATCCACCTGATGCGAGGTGAATCGAGCCCACTCTTTAAATCTTACCGCGTTCTCCGCGACTGACATCCCTCCTTGTCTCAGCTCCAGAAACTTAACTTCCATATCTTGTTGCGTATTCTCCGAAAAGAAATTCTTAAATTTGTCCCATATAATAACTCCTTCGCCTGCTAGTCCTTTATTGGGTTCCCACCAATTATTAGCTTCGCCCTTCATCATAAATGTGGCAAAACTCGTCTTCTGTGCCTCGACCACCCGTGCAACCTCAAACACCTTCTCAATTTCTTCTACCCATGTCGGGGCTTCAATTGGGTCCATGGTTTCCTGGGGTTGACCTGTATCTCCCGGGATGTGGCCGAGGCTGACCTGGCATCCCGGTATTGAGACCGGGTTGAGTTGGCATCCCGTTATTGAGACCGGGGTTGAGTTGGCATCCCGGTATTGAGACCGGGGTTGAACTGGCATCCCGGTATTGAGACCGGGGTTGAAATGGCATCCCGATATTGAGACTGGGGTTAAACTGGCATCCCGATATTGAGACCGGGGTTGAACTGGCTTCCCGGTATTGAGACCGGGGTTGAACTGGCAATCCGAAATTGAGACCGGGGTTAAACTGGCATCCCGGTATTGAGACCGGGGTTGAGTTGACTGTTTTACCCTCCTGTAGGGTTATTAATAGGAACACAAAATCTCGATTGTCTATAACAGAACTGAAAGAAAATTTTGAGTGTCTACAGATGCCTCTCTTTATCATGTTTATGTAATGTAATGAAATGAACAGGATAAAGATATCTAGACATTGAGAATATGATGAATGCAAATGTAATGCAATGCACGACATGATATGTGATGAATGTTAGATACCTTCGAGGGGAATAGGGCTATCACTGACTGCTCACGTCATTACCTGCTGGGGATAACGTTATCCTGGATAGCCTTTGATGTTGGTAGGGTATCATTGGTAGGTTATCAGAGTTAGGCTATCACAGATTGTCCTCGTTACTTTTTGCTGGGGATGACGTTATCCGTGATATCTCTTGATGCTACCTTGGTTTGAGACCAATGGTTTCCCACGTTTGTCAATACTCTCCGTAGGGCATATTTTCCTTTGGCTGATGTCGTTGTACATTTCTAAAGGCTCCTCCGCTGGGGATATATCTCTGTTGTCTAGTTACCTCAGTGGGTGCTTCTGATGCCTATCCTGACGATAATTTACACCGGTAGTTTGCAACAGGTGGTTGAATCACCAATCCTTCTCGATGTTCCTTTTAAAAATTTGTATAACAGATTCCATAATCTGTCATATGTGGGGATAGATTGATATACTGTTTCCACCACCGGATCATTCCCGATGCTTTGTTAGAGTATTCGCCAATGGCTAAGCTGTCAAGTAATCTGAACCTCGCTGAAGTAGCTTTCATTGGCTGAATGTTAACGAACCATTTTCGATGCTTCGCTAGGGTTGTGCCAACGACCGATAGTGTCAGTCAATCTGACCTTCGCTGAAGTAGCCTTCAACAGCTAAATGTCACCGGATCATTTTCGAAGCTTCGCTGGGGTTGTGCCAACGGCTGTTAGCATCACGGGTCTGTACCGGATGCTTCGCTGGGGTTGAGCCAACGGCTGAGGTGTCACCGGTCCGTACCCAATGCTTCGCTAGGGTTCATCCAACTACTAATAGTGTTACCGGTCTTTACCCGATGCTTCGCTGGGGTTGAGCCAACGACTGAGGTGTTACCGGTCTGTACCCGATGCTTCGCTGGGGTTGAGCCAACGGCTGAGGTGTCACCGGTCTGTACCCGATGCTTTGACAGCGGCAGTTTTTGACAGTTTTGTGCAGTTTTTTAGCAGTTTTCCACATTGGTCCCTATATACCGCTTAGGGATGATAACCAATGGTTTTCATGAAGTTTTTCCCTCTGTTGGGAATTTGTCGTTCGTACGCAGGATTTCAGGACAATCCACTCAATCGCGTAGCAGTTTTTTCTCAGATTTAACTTTTTAGCTCCTGTAAACTCCGTTTTAACTAGAACTGGACCGAGCTGGAAGAGGTGGGGCCCACCCTAGGGAGCCGTAGGTAGAGGTGCTGCTGTCGCAGGTGGGGCTGCTCCCTCCTACAAATTTATATTGGGCAACAGCAACTCTTATAAGTCATTTTCAGTTTTAATTTTCTATAGAAATCTAATTTTTTTTTCCAGATCTACGGAGTTCGGGCAGCTTTTTTCACATTCCATCAGCGGCCACGCGTTCTGTAGATCTCAGGTAACGTTTACATTCTTTCTTTTCAAGTTTTGACCGTTAGAACTGTGTAAACCACGTAGGGTGCTTTTCAACGCAATGTATAAAAAATGTATGCTTATATGACTTGATAAAAATTTCTTGACTTCATAAGTATGCATATTTTACTGCAATGCACGTTTTGATGTAAGAAAATTTGAATTCTGAGACGGTCAATTTTTGCCCTTTTTGATCAGTTTACTCATCCTTTTTGAGGCCTAGTCAGGCTGGATTTTCAACTAAAAATGTCTATAGTAATTTGGCTATCATGTGTAGTTTTTTTTTTTTTTTTCATAAATATGAACTGTTTCTATTTTTGGGAAGGTGTGCTACTGAATGGCCACCTAGTCATGCCTGTGTGCACGTGGACAATCCATTTTACAAAGGAGACTCTAGCGAAATATTTTCAAAAGCCTGGGCATTTAATAAACATGTAGTTTTGACTCTACTGGAGATTTTGACTAACCCATGCATGTTTTAGGATTTAAGAATGCATAAAATACTGATTTAAATTAATAAGCCACAGGTTTTAGGCTTACCTCACCCTTTCTGAGGTGATTTGGATACTTTGTCCAGGTTATGGACCGAGATAAACCCGAGAGTGCTAGCAAGGTCATTTCAGGAGTTAGACGAAGGAGAGTCTCCGATGTCCCTCAGCCACGGCCATCCCGACCGCCTCGTAGATTGGCTGAGTCAATGATCCGTTCGATCCGGGCTGAACTTCCTGTTAATATAGATGATGAGGAGGCTCCATTTGTTGATCCTGCCCCAGCTCAGGCTCCACGTGTGGAGCTTCCAGACATTGTTGTGCCACTCCAGGATCTGCTGGGACATTTGAGTTACCATTTATCGAGATTCTTTCACGCCAATGTGGTGACTAAAGTTTCTTTCTTTATGGATTTTCTTTCTTTCTTTAGCCATTCTCGGGGCACAGATTTAATACCGGTTAGCTTTTGATGTAGGTTCCTGGCTTTACGCAGCCCATAGGGGACTGATTTAATGTGTATTCTCTTTACCACACTCTGCACCAGGATTATAGGGACATTGTTGACACCTGGGGGTTTCAGGTATTCTTTTCTATCCTTCCTCGTCGTTGCCCCTGGGGTTATATGAGGGCTTTGTTTGAGTGCTAGTTCCACCAGACTGAGTCTCTCTACTTGCTGGATTGTGAGGTGATGATGATGCCTATGGATTGGAGGTTCATCACCGGGATAGAGTTTGAGGGTGAGCCAGTGCCTGTTGTGGCTGACATTACACCCACTGCCATTCGATCCCTCCTGGGAGTTCCTGCGACGATGATCAAGGGTCGGACGGCCCGATCTGGTCCCTTAAGCGTAGATGCCTAGAGTGGGGCTTTGACTGAGCTGTTGCCTGATGATCAGAGGGTTAGAGATCACATCCTACAATAATTATTTCTGGTGATCATTAGGGGTTGTTTCCTGGCAGACAACTCCTCGACGGTGTCCTTTTCCCTGGTCAGTGCCACTCGACATGTGGAGTGCCTCAGTGACTTCGATTGGGGTACCTACTACTTTTACCTATTTTTTCCGAGGTATAGGCATGTGCTCGGAGGGTGTGACGGAGGCTTGGTTAGGGTTCTACCTATTCCTGCTGATGAGTACATCTTTCTTGTACCTTTTTGATTTATGCATTTATATTTATCAGTCTTGGTCACTGAGGACTTTTGATATTTACATAGCCAGTTCTGGGCATATGAGAGGCTTTCTTGCCTACGTCCTGCCACTACTTTGGGCCTAAAGACTTATCATCAGGGACGACGTTGGCACCACTCCACTTTGACGGAGGTCCCAATAGATGAGGGATTCACCCATTCCTGCCTACAGCTTGAGCTTTTGACGGCCGGATCGATCTCATGGGTACCGTATATCTCAGAGTGTTTGGTAGTCGGGTTTGAGGGCAGTTTCCTCACTGGCCGAGAGTTTACATTATCTACTCGCAAAGTCCAATTTTTGATAGAGGGAGGTTGGGAGCTCTATTTAGGAGAGCGTGCTATTAGGAGCATCACGGGGCAGATCCGCATTCCCTTTGTTCCTCCCGCTTGGTATTATTGGCCACTAGTTCAGCCGTTCACAATATTACTATGGAGGGCATAGATGGCTTTACCCTGTCGAAGGGTCCGTACAACCAGGAGGTGTTTTATAGCTGGTGGAGTCCTCGCACTATTAGGGCTCAGACTCGTACTACCCAGTTTGTGGCAGATATGGTGCTGGGGTCTGTGATGATGACAAACTGGATAGCGTGCCTTCGAGACCCTACCCACTTGGACCAGATTACAGGACTGACCCAGCAGTTGGAGAGAGCTCATTTGTTTATCAGGCATCTTGGCCGAGATCCATCAGAGGCATCTTCTTTTGATCTTTTTGGCTCTGGAGCGGGCCCTTCCACAGGTCCATTTTCTAGTAGTTATACAGGGGCTGATCCTCCCTTGTACAGCCCTGACATTCCTGATGGCCGAGACTTTGTGTCTACGGAGGAGATAGAGCAGGTTAACAGCCTGAGTGTAGATATTCTTAATCTTTTTGGATAGCTTTTCTCGCTATATCTTTTGATAGGCCACTGTTTTGGCTATTGGGAGGCTATGCCCCATTTTGATAAGCCACTGTTAGTAGCTGGGTAGTTGTGCCCCATATCCCTGTACTTTTTATTTTATATTTTATTAGCAGACAGGGATGATGCTTGCAATAGATAGTTATTGTAGATATGAATGATATTTCTTTTCTATTGCATCATGTTTATCATTGTCATTATGCATGTAGTATGTCATGGATATGCACTTAGATAAATGAGTTCAGATTTGACCCCTGGATGGTCTTGTGATACGGTGATACAGATGTCGTCGTCGACAGTTAGCCGCATAGAGCATTTACTACCATCCGTGGTAGCATCGTCGTTAAGGTCGTGGTATGATAGGCTGCCCTTCCCAGCCAGTGGGATAGTGGTGTTAGAGTTTATGCCCTAGAGGCTAATTCTTTGATGTAATTGCTTAAACATTTTTGATATTATATTTGATTGAATAAATGAATTATTTTATTTTGATTTTATTTACTGCGTTATATAAATGTTAACATAATAAAAGTCCTTAGAATAGTGATACAAATTATATGGCTTCAAGTATGTGACTTGAACATGAGATCATATAATTACAATTAGTATCATTACTCTTAAATGTCCCTAGTCGAGTGTCATTGTTAATGGGACAACAATGATACATTGAGACTAGTATGTGGATTGACTGCTGGCCAAATCTCATTGGTCATAAATATATGAGATATTGAGTCAATGCATAGGTACATGTTAGAGAACAATGTACTGGACAGACCCACCATGAGAATTCTACATGGAGCATTATGCAAAGTGTCATAAGCAATTCTCATAGTGACAATGATGTAATGATCCTCCGACCTGAAATCACTATATTACTACACGAGAATTTATGTACTTTGATATCATCAAAGGCCACCTTTAATAGGGTGGACGATAAAGGTGATTATTGGGTACATCATGAATCGTGTGAGGAATATGAGTGATCTAGATGGAATTTAACCCTCCTATATATTAGGGGTGATATCCATAGGCCTCTTGATTGAGTAGGACTATGAAATGCATGGCCATGCTCAAATAGTGATTTATTTCATATAGTCTACTCATCGATCAAGAAAACTCAGATTAAATTGTGAAGAGGATGACACATTCCATGCCTCAAGTTTAATATAGGATGTCAAGGTTAAAAGGATTAAATTACATTGAAACATTGGTCACGAAAAGGTTGTACCGAATCACCGATCTTATTATTATTTAGGTAGCAGTGATGCATTACTAGATGTCGCTCACTGTTTATAATTTTATAATATGATTTTAAAATTATTGCCAACATAATAATAACCTATAGGGTCACACACTTAGAACGTAATTAAAAGGGAATTAATTTAAATTGTATGGATTTAAATATATCAATATGATTGATAGTATTTAAATTACGAATTTAAATTAATAGGATAATTTGTATATATATATGTATATTAATTAAGTAAGACTTAATTAAGATAATATATATATATATAAATTCGGATTTTATTTTTCTAATTGGATTAGGTTTTGGTTAATTCCTTTAACTGCTATATATATGATATATCAGCCGTTTATGGTATGATCGATATCAACAACCCTAGCCGTTCTTAGAGAGAGAATAGAGAGAAAAATTTCGAAAGTCCAGATCCTTGGCGGCTAGTTCCGCAGTTTTCCTTGCTGCAGATCGTGTGACAATTCGCGGGACGTTCGTGTGGATACCGTAGAGGCGCAGTTCCGTTGGATTGTGATGAGGATTCGAAGCAGTTCCATGATCTCCATTGTCTCCGTTCAGGCTTGAATAATCGGTAAAACAAATCTTAACCTCTGAATTAATATATTTTTCGCAAGGATCCTGTTTTAGGGTTTCGGAAAATTTTTAATTTTCGCTGCGTTTATATGCCGAAAACCCTACAGTGGTATCAGAGCTACTTGTGAAACGATTAATTCAGATTACGTGTTTTAATTGTATTCGTTATATATGATATATGATGATGCATGTTTACCGATCTGATATTGAATATATGATATTCTGCATGTATGCGTATTCTGGAAATCTGTAATATATATGCATGTATATGATGTTCTGATAATCGTATCCTAGAAGGTGGAATACAATTCAACTTATGTTCTAATTGGATTAGAAACATGAAGATTTGATTTAATATGATTAATCGAAACTGGACATATATGATATGTTCTGGGTGTATTGTTATTCTGAGCGTGTTGGCGGATTGTATATGATTCTGGAATTGTTTCAGAGATTCGTATGAAAAAATTCTACAATACAGATGGGTGGGGGGGGGGGGGAGACCCCCCCTTGGACCCCCCCGTCGTAGTGCACGATGGTCGTGACCCCAATATTTTGTATATAGTTTTCTTTAATTATATAAATTGTGTCATGTGCTTATTGTGATATGCATGGTGCACAGTTATGGCCCTTTTGACCCATAGGATAGTGGTTTTTGGTTTTGAAATACGGCTTGCATGTCGTGCCTTTCCATAAATTCTGATGTAATATTCTCTTCTCATCTAAATCCCCTCGAATGTAACTCGAGGTTTCTTTATGTCATGTAATGTACAATTGTAACCTATCAAGATGACAAGATGATGATGGACAGGAGACACATGCATGAGGAAGGTCCAAGGAAGCTACTATTTTGAAGACCTTTTACCACCTTAGACTGACCTTCAATCTTTTCATTAGCTTGAAAAGATTGACATAGGGTTGGGGCCATAACTGTGACATATTTAATTTTGCACTTTATTTATGCTTGTATACGATATGATATGATAAATAATGTGCATGTTTAATAAGATTAAAATTGGTGAGATCTAAATTAATTATTAAAATCCCTCATAAAATTATTAAGTCTAAATCAGATGCCTTCCAATGAATAACACTCATCAAGACCTTGACCGATGGATGTAGGTTTGCCAAAGTAAAGTACCCCATTTATCTTGGTAAGGTGCGATAGGATAATTGTGATATCCAAACTGTTAAAATCATTGGGCCAGACTTAACTAAGTTATCACAATAGGATTGTGGACTTAGAGGCATAGAGTTTGGTAGGTACCATTAGATGGACTAGAAACAAATGTTGTTCACCAAACTATCTAAGAGTTATATATGATATAATTGACAAAGGGTTGTCTACCTAAATAATTATGTTTTGAGAGAATAGCCAAAGCTAACTTAAGGCATAATGAAATATGGATCTTAGCTCACTAGAAAGATTTAATTGAAAATGCTTTCTGAATTAATGGTGAGGGCTATTAATTTGAATAAAATAGTGGGAGGTATATTTTGAATGTACTATTATCAATTACATAATATCAAAATTCTGCAATTTGACTTATTATTTTTGCACTTATAAATTGTAGATATCAATGGCAAACAACAACACAAATAGTCTTTCACTACGATCAGTCCTTGAGAAGGAAAAGCTGAGTGGAATTACTTTCCTAGACTAGCATAGGAACTTGAGGATTGTCCTCAAACAGGAGCGCAAGCTATATGTCCTTGATGGGCCCATTCCTGCAGCACTAGCTAACACTGCACCACGTGTAGAGCATAATGCTTACAAGAAGCATCAAGATGATGCTCTGGACGTGAGTTGTCTCATGCTAGCAACTATGAACTCTGAGCTTCAGAAGCAACATGAGTTAATGGATGCTTATGAGATGATCGAGCATCTCAAGAAATTGTTCGAAGGGCATGCTCGACAGGAGAGGTATGATACAAGTAAGGCGTTGTATCACTACAAGATGGGTGAACGTGATCCAGTTGGTCCACATGTGCTGAAAATGATTGGGTATATTGAGTACCTTGGTAGGTTGGGTTTTCCGATTACTCCGGAAGCCCAAACTGATCTTGTTTTACAATCTTTGAACAGCAGCTACTCTCAATTTGTTATGAATTACCTCATGAATGAAATTGAGAAACCACTTACTGAGTTGTTGAACATGTTAAGAACTGCCAAGAACAACATGAAAAAGGCAGGACCCGCTCCAATAATGATGGTGCAAAAGGGGAATGCTAAGGGAATGGGGAAAGGCAAGAAGAAGATAGGATCTAAATCTGCCAAACCCAACCCCAAAACCAAACAGGCTTTAAAACCTAAAGGTGGGGTGGCTAAAGAAGGTGATTGTCACTTTTGTAGAAAATCTGGACACTGGAAGAGGAATTGTCATGCTTATTTGGAAGAATTGAAGAAAAAGAAAGGAAGTATGACTTCTGATTCAGGTATATATGTTATAGAAGTTAATTTGTCCACTTCTACATCATGGGTATTGGATACTGGATGTGGTTCTCACATTTGTGTTAATGTGCAGGAACTCCGAAGGAGTAGGACTTTGGCGAAAGGCGAGGTTGACCTACGAGTTGGGAATGGAGCAAAAGTTGCTGCACTAGCCGTAGGAAGTTATCATTTATTTTTGCCCACTGGGCTAGTATTAGAATTAGAGGATTGTTATTATGTGCCTGCTATGAGCAAAAACATTATTTCTGTTTCTTGTTTGGACAAGAAAGGTTTTTCATTTTTAATAAAGAACAACAGTTGTTCATTTTACTTAAATGAAATATGTTATGGTGTTGCACAATTGTTTAATGGTCTTTATATTCTTAATTTAGAAATGCCTATCTATAACATAAATACAAAATGATTTAAATCAAATGATTCAAATCCGACATATCTTTGGCACTGTCGTTTAGGCCATATAAATGAGAAACGCATATCCAAACTCCATAAAGATGGGTTTTTGGATTCATTTGATTTTGAATCATATAAGAAATGCGAGCCTTGTTTATTAGGCAAGATGACTAAAGCCCCTTTCACTGGACACAGTGAACGGGCTAGCGATGTATTGGGACTTATACATAGTGATGTATGTGGACCCATGAGTTCGTTAGCAAGAGGTGGGTTTTATTACTTCATTACATTTACTGATGACTTCAGTAGATATGGATATGTGTATCTTATGAGACACAAATCCGAATCCTTTGAAAAGTTCAAGGAATTCAAGAATGAAGTTCAAAACCAATTTGGCAAAAGCATAAAAGCCCTTCGATCCGATCGAGGATGTGAATACTTAAGCCAAGACTTTGATGACCTTCTAAAGGACTGTGGTATTATATCACAGCTCACTCCACCTGGAACACCACAATGGAATGGTGTGTCTGAGAGGAGGAATCACACCTTCTTGGACATGGTACGATCGATGATGAGTCATGCAGATCTTCCAATAAGCTTTTGGGGTCATGCCCTAGAGACAGCTGCATTCACACTTAACCATGTTCCTACAAAGACGGTTCATAAGACACCATATGAGATATGGACGGGGAAATGTCCTAGTATGTCGTTCATGAAGATTTGGGGTTGTGAGGCATTTGTAAAACGTCTGGCTTCTGACAAGCTCGGACCTAAATCTAACAAATGTAATTTTGTGGGATACCCAAAGGAAACAAAAGGGTATTATTTCTACAAACCTTTTGAGAACAAAGTATTTGTTGCTCGAACTGGTATTTTTGTAGAAAGAGAATTTGTCTCTAAAGGAAACAGTGGGAGGAAAGTAGAACTCGAAGAAGTTCGAGAACCACAAAATATCATTGAACCTGAGTTGGAACATGAGCAGGAACCACAAGATATTGTGGAAAGTGAACCTGCTCAAATTACACGAGGCATTCATAGATCTGGTAGGACACGCCAAGAACCCGAGAGATATTATGGATTTCTTGTGACTTAAAACGGCGATGTGATGCTCATAGATCATGTTGAGCCTGCTTCCTACCAAGAAGCTATGAATGGACCAGATTCTGAGAGATGGCTTGAAGCCATGAAATCTGAGATGGACTCCATGTATACTAACCAAGTATGGACTTTGGTTGATCCACCCGAAGGGGTAAAACCAATCGGGTGCAAGTGGGTTTTCAAGAAGAAAACCATCATGGATGGTAATGTACAAACCTATAAAGGCCGACTGGTAGCAAAAGGTTTCAAACAAGTTCAAGGTGTTGACTATGATGAAACCTTCTCTCCAGTGGCAATGGTTAAATCCATCAGGATCTTACTTGCTATTGCAGCCTTTTATGATTACGAAATCTGGCAGATGGATGTCAAAACTGCTTTCCTTAACGGAAATCTCCTTGAGGATGTGTATATGACACAACCTGAGGGTTTTGCCAATCCAAAGAATGCTGGAAAGGTATGTAAGCTATTTAGATCCATTTATGGATTGAAGCAAGCCTCTCGGAGTTGGAATCTTCGATTTGATGAAGCAGTCAAAGAGTTTGGCTTTATAAAAAATGAAGATGAACCTTGTGTATATAAGAAGGTTAGTGGGAGTCACATTGTATTCCTGGTAATATATGTTGACGACATATTAATTATTGGGAATGACATTCCTTCCTTACAGGCTGTAAAAACATGGTTAGGAAAATGTTTCTCCATGAAAAATTTAGGCGATGCAACCTACATTTTAGGTATCAAGATCTATCGAGATAGATCGAGAAAAATGCTCGGCCTAAGTCAAAGTACATCTATTGATAAAGTGCTGAAATGGTTCAACATGCAAGAGGCCAAAAGAGGACACTTACCCATGTCTCATGGTGTTAAGATCTCTAAGGCCCAATGTCCTAAATCACATGATGATGAGGAGCGTATGAGAAAGATCCCTTATACTTCGGCAATTGGATCTATCATGTATGCAATGATATGTACTCATCCGGATGTCTCGTATGCTTTGAGCATGACGAGCAGATACCAGTCGAATCCAGGTGAAGGTCACTAGACAGCAGTCAATAATATCCTCAAGTACCTGAAAAGGACTAAGGATTCATTCTTGGTATATGGAGGTGAAGACGAACTGACAGTAAAGGGTTACACAGATGCTAGTTTCCAGACTGACACAGATGACTATAAGTCTCAGTCAGGTTTTGTGTTTTGCCTTAATGGTGGTGCTGTTAGCTGGAAAAGTTTGAAGCAAGAGATAGTAGCCGATTCTCCAACAGAGGGTGAGTATATTGCTGCTTCTAGTGCGGCCAAGGAGGCTGTATGGATTAAAAAGTTCGTCACTGAACTTGGTGTTGTTCCAACCATTGTTGATCCGGTTGAGCTATACTGTGATAATAATGGAGCCATTGCATAGGCTAAGGAACCCAGATCTCACCAACGATCCAAGCATATACTTAGGCGGTACCATCTCAGTCCGTGAAATCATTGATAGAGGAGATGTACATATAAGCAGAGTGCCAACAGATGATAATGTTGCAGATCCACTGACCAAAGCTTTGTCGCAGCATAAGTATGAAGGTCACACTAGTTCCATGGGTATTAGATACATGAGTGATTGGCTCTAGTGCAAGTGGGAGACTGTTAGAGTTTATACCCTAGAGGCTAATTCTTCGATGTAATTGCTTAAACATTTTTGATATTATATTTGATTGAATAAATGAATTATTTTATTATGGTTTTATTTACTGCGTTATATAAATATTAACATAATAAAAGTCCTTAGAATAGTGATACAAATTATATGGCTTCAAGTATGTGACTTGAACATGAGATCATATAATTATAATTAGTATCATTACTCTTAAATGTCCCTAGTCAAGTGTCATTGTTAATGGGACAACAATGATACATTGAGACTAGTATGTGGATTGACTGATGGCCAATTCTCATTGGTCATAAATATATGAGATATTGAGTCAATGCATAGGTACATGTTAGAGAACAATGTACTGGACAGACCCACCATGAGAATTCTACATGGAGCATTATGCAAAGTGTCATAAGCAATTCTCATAGTGACAATGATGTAATGATCCTCCGACCTGAAGTTGCTATATTACTACACGAGAATTTATGTACTTTGATATCATCAAAGGCCACCTTTAATAGGGTGGACGATAAAGGTGATTATTGGGTACATCATGAATCGTGTGAGGAATATGAGTGATCTAGATGGAATTTAACCCTCCTATATATTAGGGATGATATCCATAGGCCTCTTGATTGAGAAGGACTATGAAATGCATGGCCATGCTCAAATAGTGATTTGTTTCATATAGTCTACTCATCGATCAAGAAAACTCAAATTAAATTATGAAGAGGATGACACATTCCATGCCTCGAGTTTAATATAGGATGTCAAGGTTAAAAGGATTAAATTACATTAAAACATTGGTCACAAAAAGGTTGTATCGAATCACCGATCTTATTATTATTTGGGTAGCAGTGATGCATTACTAGATGCCGCTCACGGTTTATAATTTTATAATATGATTTTAAAATTATTGCCAACATAATAATAACCTATAAGGTCACACACTTAGAACGTAATTAAAAGAAAATTAATTTAAATTGTATAGATTTAAATATATCAATATGATTGATAGTATTTAAATTACGAATTTAATCTAATAGGATAATTTGTATATATATATGTATATTAATTAAGTAAGACTTAATTAAGATATAATATATATATATATATATATATAAATTTGGATTTTATTTTTCTAATTAGATTAGGTTTTGGTTAATTTCTTTAATTGCTATATATATGATATATCAGCCGTTTAGGGTATAATCGATATCAACAACCCTAGCCGCTCTTAGAGAGACTAGAGAGAAAAATTTTGAAAGTCCAGATCCTTGGCGGCTAGTACCGCAGTTTTCCTTGCTGTAGATCGTGTGACGATTCGCGGGACGTTCGTGTGGATACCGTAAAGGCGCTATTCCGTTGGATTGCATTGAGGATTCGAAGCAGTTCTAGAATCTCCATCGTCTCTATTCAGGCTTGAATAATCTGTAAAACAAATCTTAATCTCTGAATTAATATGTTTTTCACATGGATCCTGTTTTAGGATTTTGGAAATTTTTTAATTTCCGCTACGTTTATGTGCCGAAAACCCTACAAGTGGATCAGATGTTAGGGCATTCATTGGCCCTTGTGGACTTCCAGGTTCCATATGGATTCATAGACGACATTCTATCCTGTTGGATACCTGAGCGACAGGTTTTTTACTTCAGGCGGCATGAGCTGACTCTGACTTTGGAGGAGTACGAGCGACTAATATGTTTGGCTTTGGACTTGTCTTGCGCCTAAACCGCTATTAGTGATATGAGGAGACCGTTCCTGCAGATGTCGGGTCTACGTCAGAGTGTAGTCACGGATGAGATCATTTCTGGACGTGTGATCTCTATTGACTTTTGATGGATTGTTTCGGTAGACTAGATAACTACGATCGACATGCTGACGACTTTATTATCTCGGCAGAGGAGTGGCATTCAGCCTAGATAGACGTCTTACTGATGTGCGTCACGACTTACTTATACATACCACAATACTTGGACCACTTATATGTTGGTTTGATGGTCGCGGTTTATGGCCCTAGACAGGGTAGCACCATCCTGCTGATGATACTGACCGAGACATTGAGGTCAGCTACCTATTGCAGTACCCATCCAGAGTGGTTTTGTAGAGGTAGCTCTGTCTTGTTGTATATATGGCTCATGACCCATTTGAGCCTGATTGGCTTCTTCAGACATCAGGGGTACTACTTCACCCACGAGATAGCTATGTCCTACTCCTTTCAGCCAACGGAGTGTTCGGATGCAGAGACATGGTTAACTTTTCTGTCAGGTATTGAGCATCCTTTTTCGATTTTGCCATGCTCAGGGATAGTATCCTCTTATAGCTTTAACACCCATGTATCTGGCATGGCTTACTTGCCCCTTGTGGGACTGAGAGGGTGTGATGCCCCCAAATTCGGACCGCCATAGGGTCACTCGAATTCGGTTTGTCACATTCTAATATCTAACACCACAATAAATATTACGACTAAATATCGCATCGCACAGCGGAATAATACACAACTACTACCGAATAGATTACATTTAATTAATATAATTTATTCACGTTCCAAGGACTCGAAACTTAAACATTGATTACATAGCTTAGACATAACTTAAGCATACATAACCATAACTAATACATAATAGAATAAGTCTTAATACAATCATAAGTTCTACATAACATTAAGCTACTCAGTAGCCTTTCCCTTGCCCTTGTCTGTGCCCGAGGGTCCGCACTGCTCTGCCTTAACTGAAATATTTTAGGGAAAGCAAGAATGAGCAACAAGTTTGCTCAGCAAGTAATATAATAACAAGGGTGAGTAATATAGTTCTCCAATCTCAAAAAGGGTATAGCAAGGTATGATAGTTTAAGGATAGTAAGAATATCAGCAGTTCTCAATAACAGTCGCTAAGGACAGAATAATATCAATATGATTCAGTACTAAATTAATTTAAGATTTCAAGATAACTGAATACTGAGCAGTCACTAAGGACTATGAACTTCTACTAGAATTAACAGTAATATACTGAAAATCCAATAAAACAAGTACAACAGGTGATCAGCCTAAAGTACCCTACGGTATGCATATCGTTCAATCGTACTAAAATGCGCACGTCTGTCTCCCGATAATATATAATTTCCCTTCAAAGAAGGTTGTTCATCTCAGTCAATATGAGACTCCGCACCAAATCAATTGATTTGGATAGCTTTCTAATCATGATATAAGTCTAGCCGAATCAAATGGCATAGACCACTCTTTATAAGTTCAATACTCAAGATCTAAAGTTCGAAGGATATAATCGACTTTATCATAACTATGACGCAATAAGTCATGATTTGAATAACTTACTTGCACAACAATAACTTAATACGAATTCAATAAGAATAGAGTTCAAATGCTTGCTTACAATATCTGTTGAATAAAGTAATGCAAGGGTTTAAGATACTTGCCTTATGCGTAGTTTACTCACGTAAAGCTAATCAACACTTTCGAATCCTATTATAATATATTTACATGTATAGGATACTCATTAGCTAAACACATTCGGTACATAAGCTTGATATAAAATTCACATATAATTTAGTCATATAATCCTATACGTATGTTACTACGTAGTTATTCATGTGTAGCATGAAATCAGATTATAGGTCACTATAATTTCAATTAACGTAGTTCGCAACCATCGTTAGACTTATCATTTATAAACACCTTGTCAATTTAATACGCATTGCACGTATAAGAAGGATCATGTTAAATACACATGTTAGGAAACTGACAACTAGGTTCAATTCATTATCCATTCTTATCTAATCAAAGCTTTAAGTATTCAAGTAACAACATTTCTTACGTTTAATTGCTACACATAT
Source organism: Panax stipuleanatus (assembly GCA_020205555.1). Lineage (NCBI taxonomy): Eukaryota > Viridiplantae > Streptophyta > Magnoliopsida > Apiales > Araliaceae > Panax > Panax stipuleanatus. Next base: position 56,671,014 of record CM035121.1, on the reverse strand, counting down.
GCCATGAGGTCACTGAGTATAATCTACACATGTTCAAGCTACTTTAGTCATGCATTTTAAGTTCTATATTTCACTTCCTTGAATCTTGTTCTTAATCATGCTCAACTATTGTACAATGCATAAGACTAACTAGTCATTCATGTTAATCATGTCTATAGGCATGACACACCTAATCATGAAGTCACATTCTAGAATACTTACAACGTAGTTATTGACAAACTAGTTTTCAAGATTTCTTTTAAAAAAACTTATGTTAGGCCAATCTACATACAATGTAGCTTTACATATCACATGTCATGCTTTCATATACATAATTAGATCATATAGGCATACTTACAAGTTTATGACTCAAGTGTATATATTTTATTAAGCTTGTATGTGAAATTCTAAGTTTCTATTAACATGTTATCAACATCATCTAAGCATGCGAAACTACTTCACTTATTATACATCATGCTTGCATATACACATATCAAGAATACTCATAAATAGACCACATAAGCATGATTTTGATGTTCGAAACCTAATGTATACATAGTCCATTTACATATAGCTAGTTTAGTCCTTTACTAGAAACTTCTCTTTTTAAACCATGCTTGAATAGTCCATACCATCACTAACATATTGGTTATATGTCAAGACATATCAGAACTTAATATGTTGATGACTAAGGTCAGAATATACATTACTCCATGTTCCCAAATTCTAGTTTTCAACTTGTTAAGTTTTCTTTGAATATTCTTACTAAACCGAGTTAAATTGATTTACCTTAACCAAGACAACCTCAATACATATTTTAGGGTCATTTTCATGCATAATCAAGCTAACATAACATGCTTAGAATAACTCCAGTCCAACAAAGTCAGTATTCATGACAGGCAGTCGGCCCGGCCGCGCGTCATTTGTACTAGGGAGTGGCGCGGCCACGCCACTTCTGTTCCAGGCCAAGAAATGTTCTGCTATTGCAGAGCTTCAACCAATTCCTGCATTACTTCATGAAACATGCTTACCAACAGCCACATTTCATATATAACATGCATATAGACTATCCTATCATTTTAACATCATTTCACATATCAATTTCAAGTAATTCATGCTAATCATTGAACTAAAAGTTAAGAACACAATGTAAGGTTTATACCTCTTGGACTTGAATTGAACAAGGCTTGCTCTCAACGTTAGATTATACACTCACTATAATATACTCACACTCTATATCAATTTTCAAAAACTTAGCAAAATCAAATGAGAAGGGAAGAGTTCAATTTATAGAGAAATGAATAACCATACAATTGCTTTGCCCCATGAATCAAACCATAGGAGGAAAAGTGAATACATTGGACAAGGAAGATTTGGTAGCATAGTGTTCCAACCACCACCTCAACCCATTCCCTTGGTTATCATCACCATCATTGCTAGCTAGATTGAGGAATTTGAGAGATGAAGGGGATAGGCTAGCCTTAGGACAATGGCCTTTCACGTGAAAGAGGAAATGGACACTCTTTTAGGGACAAGCTAGTGTATCTCAGCATTTGGCAATCCCACATACTAAGGTTACACGTATAAGCCCACTTAGGTTATATAACATACACTTGAGTTAAATAAGCATATATGTATTACTTAGGTTTAAAATTCATTTAGGGGTATTCATGGACCTAAAGTGTCTCAACAACATTACATGGTAGCAAATTGAGGTACAAGTATACACATTGATATATAATCTATGTACATTTTAATAATATCAAATTATGAGTTAATTAAATAGTGACATACTATATTATCACAAACCACATTATTACAATTATGTAACTTATTGAAATAATTGTTGCTATTAATTATTCACATACTTTAATATCCCATATAGTAAACATTAATGTATTATACCTACCACATGGTCACCTATGCATTATTTATGTAACTCATATGATATAGTTTCCGTATTGCATGTTGTCACTAAAGTGTCACACTACACTTTATAATATAGTTTGGTTCCCTATTGTATAATGTACATACAACATGTATTCTCATAAGTCCAACCATGTGACTCACTTCCTTTATTATATAGTTTCTATATTATATAGTTATGTTAAAATGTCACATTATACTTTATATTATATAGTTGCAGTTACTATACAATATGCAATTATGTAACTTTACACTAAACAATTCATTGAACAAATATTAATCCCAATATTAATTAACCATCTATTCGTTAATATGTTATTACTCATAATAATCATTAATTAATAATATATTATTAATTAATCATTCACTCATTAATTCTCCCTTTAATTAAATCATCGCAATTCTCATCACTGTGCCACACAAGGCATTTATCGAGCTTATCATAAACTTCATGTTCTTTCTCAATTATTATAAATTCAATTTAATATAATTTAGTTAACTCATCTCATAACACAAAATCTTTCATATTCAAATAAATATTCATTTCCATTAATATATTCACTTAATAATATTTGGAAATTCTCGGGTATTATAGAGGGGTGACCACTTACCATCCATTTCCAGTTATGGGTAAGTTTGATCAGTTCCAGAGCCTACACCAGTTTGAGGAGGCCATGGATCAGCGGATGTCAGCTTCTTCTATGTCGTCAGCTGACCTGATCAGGATTTATGAGTGTTGGACTCATAGGGAGATGGCTGATTTCTCTACTAGCCATTCAGATTGCTCTCCAAAGTACGCAGCGTGGTTGGAGACTGATATAGAAGTAGCCGCGCTCATCCAGTCAGCTCCTATTGTGGATTTAGATAAGGAGGAGTCTATGGAGGATCCTGATTCTCCTACGGAGGATGATTTGTTCATGGGTTTGACAACAGCCTTAGTTAATGATCCGATGATTATTTCTGTCGGGACAGATCTAGCTATGGCAGATTCATTAGCTAGGATGACTTTCAAGAGAGATCAGGCTAGGGTGCTGATGTTGACTGCCCTGTCCGGCAGAGATATAGCTTTTGCTAATAGAGATAAGGCTCGAGCCACTCAGGATACGGCATTGGTTGAGTGAAATGAGGCTCGATCTTCTCGAGATGTTGCTTTTGTCGAGATTGAGGAGACTTTGATTTCCAGGGGTGCGGACTTTTGTATAGAGGGATTAGGCCATAGCTTCCTGAGATCTTCACATTGTTGACAGTACTACTATCCGATCATATACACATGGCCTGGTTGCCGATATGAGTGCTTATATTAATGATCATAGTGCCACTATGCAGATGGCTGAGGATGTTCTGGCTAGCATAGAGGCTGAGGGTATTACGCTTACAGTGGCTCCTCCATCTTTAGAGAGAGACGCCATATTGGCACTACTATCCCGTTTGTCCATGGGTCCATAGACTACTTTTATTTTTCCTGCACATACTAGATCAGCCATTTTTGTCATGTACAGGACATAGAGTATATATCAAACAGTATTATATATTAGAGAAGTATATTTTGATTTACTTCCCTATTTGGATATGTATTATTATTGCTACGTGATTACCACTTCATTTATGACTTGCTGTTGTTGATGTATTATGAGCTTCTCCTTGACGAATTGACATTGAGATATCGAAGAATATCTCAGATGGGCCTATTGATCATGGAGGCTGAATAGAATTTATGTTTCGGTGCCTTGGGACTGGTTTTTATTAGTTTTTGTATTTTCTTGAAGGTCAAATCGCACCATAAATGGCTGCCTACGTACTCCCGGGTGTAGGGAGATCAGGTCATTCGTAGTTCAATTTCTGTGTGAGGGAGGCTTGAGAAGTGTCTCTTTTGAGTTTGGTTTGATGATTTTTTTTGTTTGACTGCACCAGGAATGGCTACCTACGTACTCTTGGGCTGAGGGAGATCAGGTCATTCGTAGTTCAGTTTCTAGTGAAAACAGAATTGATTTGATTGATTCGCAGGACCAGGATGCTGGTATGCATGTGTTTCAGATATAGTACCTTTTTATGGTGTCTAAGTTGATGAGTTGGGGAAATTCGCTTTCATCCATTTCTTGTAATCCTATAGCTCCTCCTGTCAACACTTCTTTAGCAATGAAGGGACCTTCCCAATTTGGGGCTAACTTTCCTTTGGCTTTGTCTTGATTGGCCAAGACTTTCTTCAGCACCAAGTCATTTTCTTTTAATTGGCGTATTCAGACTTTCTTGTTGTAGTATCGAGCAATCCTTTGCTGATATAACTACCCGTGGAAAATGGTTGTAGCCTTGTTTTCATCTATCAAGGATAATTGGTGGTACCGATCTAGCAACCACTGGTCTTCCTCCATCTGAGAGTCTATTAATACTCTCAGGGACTTTATTTCTACTTCTATGGGAAGGACTGCTTCCATGCCATAGACCAATGAGTAGAGGGTAGCCTTAGTAGAAGTACGCATTGACGTTCTGTATGGTAATAGAGTTAGAGGCAACAGGTCAGGCCATTCTTTGTGATTGGCGGACATTTTCTGTATGATCTTTTTGATGTTCTTGTTGGTCGCTTCGACAGCACCATTCATCTTGGACCGATAGATGACAGAATTGAGATGCTTGATGTGGAACTTGCTGCATAGTTCTCTCATCATCTGATTGTTTAGGTTCTAGGCGTTGTCTGATACGATCACCTCCGGTTGTCCATATCGACAGACGACAATGTTTTTGATGAAACCAATGATGACTTCTTGGGTAACTTTGGGAAAAGAGGCAGCTTTAACCCACTTGGTGAAATAATCTATCATGGTGAAGATGAATCGATGACCATTGCTAGCTTTAGGTTTTACTGGGCCTATCACATCCATTCCCCACATGGAGAAAGGCCATGGCAAACTCATATTGTGCAGCTCATTTGGAGGAGCGTGGATGGCATTTCCATGTACTTGACATTGATAGCATCTCCTGACATGATCATCGCAGCCCTCTTTGAGATAGATTCTCAATAATTTTTTGGCCAGCAGATGACCGCTCATGTGTGGGCTACAGATTCAATCGTGGACTTCATCAATTAATCTCTGGGCTTGCTCTTTATCGAGGAACTTTAAGAGCCCTATTCAAGCATCCCTTTTGTAGAGTGCTTCTCCGCTCAGATAGAACTTTATAACCATCTTGTGAATTCGCTTTTGCTCAGATTGGCTTGCTCTAGCGGGTGTAGATCCATCTCGAAGATATTCCTTGATGTTTTGATACCAAGGATGATTGATAGGAGGTATATCCTCAGATAATTCTCCAATGTAATTCCTATATGTCAGGGTCTTTTGGTTTGTGACTTTAATGTCGGAAATTCCCCTCCTACCCTATACGTTGATCAGGGAAGCCAAAGTTGCCAATGCATCCGCAAAGTCATTCCTTCCCCGAGGGATGTGGATGAAGGTTATCTCTTCAAACTCCATGGATATGTTGACGACTTGCCGATGATAGGGCAACAAATGCAGTTCTTTGGTGTGATATGCCCCAGTGGTTTGTCTGATAACTAATTCAGAATCTCTAAAGACTAATAGATGCTTGACACCTATGGATTGGGCTAGTTTCAACCCCATTATGCAGCCTTCATACTCAGCTGTGTTTTTAGTGTTGTCAAATTGCAACTTGGTAGCCACAGGATACTGCTCTCCTGTACCAGAGATGAGGACTGCCCCAGCTCTGGCACCTTCCATGTTCACCGCTCCATCAAAATACATTCTCCATGGTTGGACTGTATTCTCTTGTCGAATTTGTTGAATTGTCATGATCCCATCATCCGGGAAGTAAGTTTCCAGAGGTTCAAACCCTCCTGATGGTGCTTCGGCTAGTTGATCTGCAATGCCTTGACCTTTGATGGACTTTTGAGTCACGTAAATAATGTCGAACTGTTGGAGGATCAACTGCCATTTGGACAGTCAACAATTCAATATTGGCTTGTTGAATGCATATTTCATTGGATCTATGCAGGATATGAGGTAGGTTGTGTGCCCATGAAGATAGTGTTGTAACCTCATGGTGGCCCATGCTAACGCACAGCATGTCTTTTCAATTAGAGTGTACTTTTGCTCACCGCTGCTAAATCTTTTGCTGATGTAGTAGATAGCTCTCTCCTTGCTGCTATCATCTTTTCGTCCCAGCATACAGCCCATTACGTTGGCATTGACGGATAAGTACATAAATAGGGGAACTCCGTCCCTTGGGGGTACCAATACTGGTGCTTCGATCAACTGCTTCTTGATGGCAAGGATGGCTTTTTGGCAATCCTCATTCCATTTCATGGAGGAATTCTTACTTGGTAGCTTGAAGATGGGTTCACAAGTTGCTGTGAGCTGGGAAATGAATCGGCTTATGAAATTGATCCTTCCCAGGAACCCCCGTATCTCCTTCTCTGTTCGGAGTATGGGCATTTCAGTGATGGCTTTAATCTTGGTAGGATCCAGTTCAATGCCTCTATTGCTCACTAGGAATCCCAACAGCTTGCCCGATTTGACGCCAAAAGCACATTTGGCTGGATCCAGCTTGAGGTTGTACTTGCACAACCTGTTGAACAACTTCTTGAGATGGTCAATGTGATATTCCTCCTTCTGGGATTTGACGATAATGTCATCCATATAAACCTCTATCTCCTTATGCATCATATCATGAAACAGTGCCATCATGGCTCGCTGATATGTGGCCCCGACATTAATGAGGCTGAAGGACAAACGTCTGTAGCAGAAAGTTCCCCAGGGAGTGATAAAAGCTATTTTCTCTCTATCTTCCTCAGCGACCATGATTTGATGTTAACCAGCAAAGCAATCCACAAAAGATTATATGACATACTACGCTGTGTTATCTATTAAGATGTGGATGAAAGGTACCGGGAAATTATCCTTAAGGCAGGCTTTGTTCAAATCCCTGTAATCTACACATACTCGTACTTTCCCTCCAGGCTTAGGCACGGGAACTATGTTTGACAGCCACTCCGGGTATGTTGATACCATGATGATGCCGGCTTTAAATTGTATAACGACCTCTTCTTTGACTTTCAGACTCCATTCAGGTTTTAATCGCCTGAGCTTTTGTTTAACTAGCTTGAATCCATCTTTGATGGGCATTCGATAGATGACAATATCAGTAGACAGGCCAATCATGTCTTCATGTGACTATGCAAACACATCCTGGAACTATGTTAGGAGTTCAATCAGGTCGGCTTTTTGATCTTGTGTGAGGTCTATGTCTATCTAGATTTTTTTTGAGGTTTTTTGAGGTTCCGATATTGACAGTGGTGGTTTAGTCGAGGTTTGGTTTGGGTTTGTCTTCGACCCATTCTTTGATCTCCTCGGGCACCTCATAGTCATCTTCCTCCTCAAGATAAACTTCCATCAAGTCAAAGTTCAGTTCTACATCAAAGTTGTAGTCACTGTGACAGGTTGGCATCTCATCGACAGGGACAAACAAATCCAATCTTGGAATCCTGAAAACAAAATGCTTTCACTTTAATATATGTAACTTCTTAAACATACAAAGCATTTGGCAAAGCATGACAAAAGTTACTGCTATAGCTGTGCAATAAAATAAACAGTAAATGAAACCATGTTACAGGGCAGACAGATTCTCTGCCCTTTTACCCTTTTTGAATGAGGCAAGGGACGCTGCTCCAGTTATCCAGGGTCAGATCCTCATAAACAGGGAGGATCAAGGAATTGTACTTGTCTGTCTCATCTCGGATGATGACTAAGACATCCTTTAAAATAGGGCCGGGTTTTTTTTATTGAACTGCCTCCCTTCTCTTTCTTGATGCGAGGAATGTGGATCTGATCCTCTTTGTCACTGTCTGGGATATCATTATTTATTCCTTCGTAGTATATGAGAACCCACATGTTAGCAAATAGGTTTTGTCCTTCGTACATGAGCTTTTCTTTTCCCTTTTTGGTATCCCCCTCAGGCTTTGGGGTCTTTCTCTCATATACCGGTATGAATGGAGGAAATAACATAGCTGACACAACAGCAAGATTCTTCCTCATTGTCTTCATAAACCCTACATCCGTGAGGTTTGGCAATAGTATGGTGGAAGCATGAGCCTTAGGATGCTTTTGTGGGTTCCGGTGGCTTGACCCGGATGAATAGCCCAATCCGGCTTTCCCCGACTGACTCGAGATTTGCACTGGGCTTTTGATACTTTGTTGACTCTTTCCTAACCCTTTTCCAGGGCCGAAACCCAAATATACCATCTCTTAGGCCCATCGTCATCACTTTGGGGGAGACTTTAGGCTTCAAGGCTGGTGCCCCAACTGGTAGGTATTGAGTATCGCTTACCTCCAAGGCTTGAAAACTAGCAAGTTCAATCCCTGCATCTAGACTAATCACTGGCATATCTCCCTGTATGCAGACAAGGTATTCTGGTTTGGCATTCACCGTGATTAGGTTGCCATTGATAATGTATTTGTGTTGCTGATGAAGGGTAGATGGAACTGCTCTTGCCATGTGGATCCATGGCCTTCCCAACAATAAGTTGTATCCGGTGGTGATGTTGAGCACCTAGAAAGATACATAGAAAGCGTGCGGACCAATCTCCAGATGAAGCTCAATTTCTCCCATAACCTCTCAGCGAGATCCATCGAAAGCCCGGATGACCACATGACTGGTTCTGATCCGGTTTGGGTTGATCTTCATTCTTTCCAAGGTGTCGTAGGGACAGATGTTTAGGGACGATCCTCCATCTATCAGCACACCTCCAATCACATACCCTGATGACATTACTACTATATGTAGTGACTTACGATGGCCCGTCCCTTCTGCGGGTATATCATCGTCAGTGAAAGATATCACATTGCTATTGAAGATGAGTTCTACCACGTGACGGAATTTCTCGGCATCCACCGTCTTTGGCAGATGGGCTTCCTCCAATACTTTCACCAGAACATTGCTATGATCCACCGATGATAAGATCAGATCAAGGATGGACATCTTCTTGGGTGCATCTTTTAGGCTTTGCACCAATTTGATTTCATTGTGTCCCATTTTACTGAGGAACTCTTCAATTTTTTTTTCAGCCACCTTCTCTTTGGCCTTGATAACTGAATTGATCACTCGCTAAGGCAGATACAATGGATTCTCATTGGATACAATGGTAATGTTTTTCGAAGTTGACCCTTCATCCTTTCCATAGTTCGAGGGAACTCTTTTTAGATTGGTCACTGGATACTAGGGTCTAAAGGCAAGATTAAAGGCTCAGGTGCGGCCACCTTCACTGGATTTTGTGTTTCTTGGACCGCTTTCCCTGGTATCATTAGGGATGTGAGGGATAGATCCTTCTCACAGGAAATAACAGCCATGGTATCCTGACTCCACGCAGTGGGAATAAAGAGAGTTTCTTCATCTAGGAGGCCATAATCTCGATTCCCCCTGATTAGTTCACCGCTTTCAATCACATTCTGAATTAAGTGACGAAGTCCCCAGCAATCTTCGGTGTCATGACCGGGCGCATTGGAGTGATATTGACAGATCTGATTAGGCTTGAACTTTCTTGATCGAGGATTTATCGGGGGTAATAAATCTACAACCATTCCCTCGTTGATCAACATCTGAAGGATTTCCTTCATCAGCTGGTTCAGGTTAGTGAAATTCCTCTAAAAAGTGAATTCCCTATCATCTTAAAACTTTTCTTCCTTGGCCACCTTGTCGACCTAGGGTTCATGCTCATGCAACCGGTAGTGATCCCTCATAGCGATGAGGCTAATCTCAGGGGTAAGCGGACTTATCTCCTGTTGGTTGGTCTGATTTATCAGCTGCCTGGTTATTTGATGTTGATATACAACCAATTCTGCTAACTGTCCAATTTGTTCCTTGATAGACTTGATTTCTTGTTCCATCTGGAACTTCTTTTCTGATAATTCCCAGCTGTCCGGGCTATTGTTACTGGATTGAGTTGACTCTCCAACGTACCGGAGGTACTTGGATCCTTTTCTATTTTGTGTGCTAATCATGTTGACACTCTCCTCTTTGTGCTGAGGGAGGGGATTATCATGTACGTGTGGTTGCTTCGGTTTGGTCACCACAATCTCTCCATTGTCAATCAAGTCTTGAATTTTGTGCTTGAGAGACCAATAGTCCTGTGTATCATGGCCCGGAGATCCAGAATGGTATGCACACTTCTTCCTCGGGTCAAAATTTTGTCCCCCAGTATTGGTTGGTGGAAGGAGTTGCACAATCTTTTCCTGTGCCGTCAACAGTTTTAGCACATTTTCGAGTGAATCCCCTAACGGGGTGAACGTTCTTCGACGTCTGGCCTCCAAATATTTTTGGAATGGAGGGTTTGAAGGTTGTGATGAAGCTTGAAAAGGGGAATTGTTTCTCCTTTGAATGGACATACTGCTCGACTCGCTCCTTTGATTCTGTCCTTGCAATACTAAGGAAACTTCTACGTATTTCTTCTTATGTGTCCTCCGGGGATTATTCCCATAACTCCAAGATTGAATATGGTAGGAAACAGCTTCAAAGGCAATCAGATCCTTTATCTTCCCAAATTTGAGCCCCATTTCTGCCATTTTGCCGTGTTTGATTATCTTCGAGAATGGCTTTCATGTGCCTGCTAGGACCCTTTCATAATACGGAGCTTCTTGAATATTGATGAAGGTCATGACTATCTCAGACTCAGTCATAGGTGGAGTGACTTGTGCCGCCATTCATCTCCAGCATTGAGCATATTCTCTAAATGACTAAGTGTTTTATTTCTTGATTTTGGTTATTTGATATCTGTCTGGAGCCAGTTGAGACTGGAAACTATATTGATTGAGGAAGGCATGTGCCAGCTCTTCCCAGCTGTGAATTTTAGAGTTGTCCAGACGGACAAACCAGGCTCTAGCCTCTCCGGTCAGACTTTTTTGGAATAACTGCTTTCAGAGTTTCTCTTTATCTGCATAGGATCTGAGCTCGGCAATGAACACCTTTAAATGAGTATAAGGGTCTCCCAATCCATCGTATTTCTCAAAATTCAGGACTTAAAATTTTTCGGGATAACGAGCCCCAGGGAAAATACATAAGTCTGAATAATTGACACTACCAAATGCCCCAGTCCCTTTGATAGACCGGATAGTTTCTTCCATCTGTTGGACTTTCTTCAAAATTTCACCAGCTTCCTGCTCTTTGTTAAGGATGGTGATTTCAGGGGTTTTGTTAGTAGGACCCTGGTTCTAAGGATTAGGAATTTGAGTTTCTGTCTCTCCGGTATCTTGACTGCCACCGGGTGTTCCTGGTTCTGTGTAACCCTGTGCTTATTTCCCTTTAAGAGCTTTACTCCGCTCTCTTAAGAAAGTGGCCAATTCAGCTATCTGGTTCTTCAGTCCTTCAAACTCTTCCCTAGAGACATGGGTGGATTCTGGCTGAGCACTGGAAGCCATGTCCGAAGATGGACTTAGTGCTTTCTGAGACTTAGATCTAGTGACAAAACCAATTTTTCACCTATAACAAACGTAGGCGTGTCAATTTCCTGAGGTAGGTATAGATAGGATGCATGCCATGATGTGTTTTTAAGGTTTTTTAATCTTATCCTGCATAACAGAGGGTAGTTGTTTTGATGACAAGATAATATGACAGGATTTACAAGACATGAAATGTACATTATGATATTTACATTGGAACTTGAAAACTTGACATTGAATTGAAAGAGGAAAGTATGAAGAGGCTTCCCTTCGAATTTGGTTAATCAGAGGCTGACCTATCTTAGGTTACTCTCACGACTTTTCGGCATGAAGGTCCCCAGATAATCGCAATATACTAGTGGAGAAATTAATCTGATCATTCAAATGGAGCGGATCTAAGTGGTGCTTTTTCATGAGCCCCGAAGACTTAGCCGTCCTTGAAGACATTACTCTTTCACCGACAGGTTTACCTCCTGGTGGAGGAATCACACAACATACATTCACATACATCGCGTATCACCGTATGCATATGATGACATTGGTGCAAAGACCTAATATTTGTGCGAAGCACTAATATAAAGCAGGAAAGCATTCATTCACATTCATTCAATGTAAAGATGCAGCATTCACGCATTCATTCAATGTAGAGACGCAGCATTCACACATACGCAGATATGAAAAAGGGAAATTTTGAAAAGATTTAAGTGCGGCCTAAGCCCTCTACTGTCCCCAGCTGAGTTGCCACCTGTCAACGTCGGGAAAAAATCTGGTTCGAGTTAGACCCGAATCTTTCTATCTTCCTAAGTTTTGTCTACCCTTATTTTTTCTTTTTATTGTGAAAAAGGTTTTGAAGGGGTTTTTTAGGAAAAGGCCAACATGTATCATGTCGACGATTTGAACGTTTTTACAGAGTTACCAGTTGGTAGATTTGAAATGGTTGTACCAACTCAACCGAATTTATATTGAAAGGAGGCCCAATTGCTGGACATTGTCGAAACTGAAAAGTTCCAAGTTCCGGGGCTTGGTTAAGTGTGGGGAAGGTGTTAGGCACCCCCACAACTCCCGTGAAAACACAGTACCACATCTTTTCAATATTTCCCTTTTAAATCTAAAATGTGTGTGTGAATGCTGGAAGAAATTGGGCCTATGCTTTGATTGATTTTGAAAGTATGGAAGTGCTTCATTGAACCTACATACGAAGGGTTTGATTTGATTTGCAAAAGTCTCTTTTTCTAGATAAGATTATTAAAATGATGTTTTGAAAGGCTGATTTTCAAATCCTTACGCTAATAGAGGAATTGAAGCATGTCAACACTTCAGTTTTATCTTTTTAGCCTTTAAGCTCAATTTGAGTGGTGATTGTCGGGCTACGAAGCATCCTCAACCATAGAATATATACAAGTGTCGGTCTTCTCATGGGCATAACAGCCATCGAAGTTACTCTGACACGACAAACCATTATTTCATTATGTTAAGACCTTAAACCCGAATAACCGTTTTAAGGTCTTTCGGATGTATATTTTATAGAAAAACTGGTAGGGTACATTTGTAAAGTGGAGTTTGTCCATCGTGGGAATCAGATTCTGATCAGTTTGATCATGAATCCCACGATTCCTAGGCTCACATAGAGAAGCCAATAAAACCTGCACAGCTCAAATATGCATAGAAAATGTGTATTTACGTCCAGATGTCGCCAGAACCAAGGATTCATCAGTAAATCCTAGCTCGAGCATAGCCGAAGCGTCTCGTTCCCACTAGATAGAGATCTAAGGGCCGCGAGGTTGCTTTCAGAAATGAAACTAGAAAAATTGCGAGATTTAAGTAAATTTCAGCCATTCTAGCTTCCCGGTTCTGTCTAGACCTATTTTGAACTGTTTGAAAGCTAGAATTGGCGAGATTTAAAGAAATCTAATTCGCCCAAAGAGATGTTAGTGCCGATTCATATCAAATGAATATTTAAAGCAACAATTTAATCACAATGAGTAAAGGATATATATATATATATATATATACGAAAGATGTAAAGGGCGATGAGTTATTACTCCAATGCCCGGACTAGAATGTAAATATATATATTTATAAAAGCTGTAAAAAGCCACGGAGTAATCCAGGCTGGACAAAGGGAAATATATATATATATATATATGTATATATATGTGTGTGTGTGTGTGTGTGTGTATAAAAGCAGTAACGGGCGGTGGGTTTTCACTCCGATGCCCGAAATGGAATGTAAGTATATATATATAAGCTGTATAAAGCCACGGAATAATTCAGGCTGGACATAATGTAAATATATATATATATATATAGAAGAGGTAAAGGGCGACGGACATTTTATCATTTTCCCGGACAGGAATGTAAGTATATATATATTTATAAAAGAAGTAAAAAGGCCACAGAATGATCCAGGCCCAAATAAGTCATAAAAATTTATATATATATATATAGTTATATATATAAAAGCAGTAGCTACCGCAGATTTGCCATCCGGGCTTGATAGAATTGAAAAATTAGTATATATACAGTTAAATATATACATAAAAAAGACAAACCCGGACTGGAAAGATAACCTAGTCCAGCGAAATTGCTATAAACGTAGATAGATAGATATATATATATATATATATATATATATATATATATATATATATATATATATATATATATATATATATATGAAAGCTATTAAAAAACGGCCACAGAACTGTGTTCCGGGCAAAATCTGAAAATGAAACTTAACGTGCAAGTGTATAAATGTGCAATGAAGTAGTAGGAACTTTCTGATCGTAAAAATACTCACAATGGACTGCTACACGGGCTTTTTGCCAAATCATAGGCCTTAAATGTCCATTTGTACCGCTCAATTTTTGATATATGGTAGTAAATATGAGTATACCTACGTGTTAGAGTAATAAAATTTGGGTTTGGAGTATAAGAGTATGGCTGAGAAATGAAACAGGCAGAGGTTCTGAGCATTTTTGAATTATCAAATGAGCTGGGGGTGCACTCATATATATATAAACCCGATGGAAGCGGGCTTACCTCGCTGCAGCAGCGATTCTACCTGCGGTGCCAGGGGGCAGGCCCCGGGTGGTGGGTCCCATCACCTCGAAGTATGTGCACTTCAAGCAACGCGAGGTCAGATTCAAAACTTTCTAACTTATAATCAGAGCGTTCGCTTGAGGCGTGTTATACCTTTTCGAAAAGCCCTCGCCGAGAGTGTAGCAATGACATGGGATTAAACCTTTTCCAAGTTTAAGAAGACGGATTCATAACCAAGTCTTCTTTTCCTCGCAGTTTGTCCGTTGAGCTATCTTGCGTTGTTTCCACTCGGGATCAATGTTGTGGTTCTTTCTAACCTTGGTGGCATCAATTCGTCTTGAGTTTGATCGAATCTACTTCAAGTTAACAAAATAACCATTTTGCCCCTCCCGGGGTTGCCTTCAGTGCTGGCATGGCCTTCGGCTGATTTCCCGGGGTTGTCTCTGAGATTTGGATCCCAGCCGATTCTGTTTATCCTCAGGGTTGTCTCTAAGGCTGAATTGGTTCTTCCAGGTTTGTCCATGGAGATGATGTGAGGCTTTGGGGTTATCTCCGAAGTTGAGTTGGCATCCCGGGTTGTGACCAGGGCTTGACCTATACCTCCTGGGATGTGACCGGGGTTGACCTGTACCTCCCGGGTTGAGACCGGGGCTGACCCGTACCTCCTGGAATGAGACCGGGACTGACCTGTACTTCCCGGGTTGAGACCGGGGCTGACCTGTACCTTCAGGGATGTAACCGGGGTTGAGTTGAGTTGAAAAAATGGTTTTGCCCTCCTACAGGGTTAGTAACAGGAATGCAAAATTCCGAGTGTCTACAACCTGACTGAAGAAAATTTTGAGTGTCTACAACTCCTAGTAATAAAAACTCCTTCAATAGTTGAAGAAGCATTTACAAAGTTTTAAAGATTAATTTACAACTATCCACAACTAACTTATCTTGGACAGCGAACTCTCAGCTCCTTCCTTAAGCTTAGTTTTACCTTTAATTTTAGTTCATTTCTAATATAAGATCTGGTCTTGAAATAACAGATTCTTCCTTACTTACAAGTACACTAGAGACCCAACTCTTAGCTGACCTCTCTAAGACTCTGGTCTTGGTCAAAGAATTTCTTGTCTTTCTCATAGATACATAAAATAAACTAACTCTACCCTTTTCTTTTTTTGCAATAAATTGGTTTGACTTTGCTTCTAAAGTAAGCAGATAAAGTTTAGTACATATTTTATAAAAGTTTAAATAACTTTTATATTTGATACTTCTCAAGTAATCATATATACAGTTTAAGATCAAATATTTAAAATGTTCAGGACTTTTATGTGACATGCTTATGTGTAAATATATATGTAAATTGATGCACTTTTATACAAGAAAATAAAGATTTTTTTCTTTAATAAAGAATATGTTTCTATGGTTTACACAGATTAGAAAAGATTCTCTTTATAAATAAAGACTATGTTTCTATGTTAAATAGATTTAACTTTGAATTCAAATATATAAGTTTAAATAACTTATATATGATGCAACAAGTATTTTATAAAGGAATAAGATTTGTGTGCAAAATACTTGTGATGACAATTATCAAGTATAACAATTTAATCAATTAAGTAATACTTGATATAACAAATAAATTTGTTTCACTCAAATATATTATATTTGATCTATGTTGTGAAAGTTTCGCCACTTAGGATTTTAAAGACCGTTCGGAGAATTTTAGAGAAATATCTTTCGAATTATATCGGTAGCTAAGTACTGACCAAATTGGTCGTTACACAATCTGATAATTATATAAATATTTTTCAATACTTATAAAATTTATCTATATCAATAAAAAGCCACTTAGGATTTTAAAAACCTTTTAGAGAATTTCAGAGAAATAACTTCCGAATTATATCGGTATCTAAGTACTGACTTTTTATATGATATTTGATAGATGAAATATAATATATATATATATATATATATATATAAATGTGTATAACAATTTATTTTTGTATATCTATTTATATAAGCGAGTATGAGATAATATAAATATAACAATTCAATAACTTATCTCAACTTCTTTAACCAATTTTATCTTCTTCGAAAGATTAGAACTTTGAAATAGAAGATAAAGAGAACTTCTTCAGAGAGAAAATGTAGGCAATGAGATATAACTTTTCTTTGCTTTGTAAATTAGTAAGTTAGAATTGAAGAAAAAACTTTCTATTTATAGAGTTTTGAAGTTTAAGGGAAAAATGGTCTTTTGGAAATTCATTTTGAATTTAATGGTCCGGATTGCAAGGATAAAAAAATGGAGGGTCTGGATTGAATCGGAGCACACAGATTGGAAAAAAAAACCAAGCTGACTTGTTTTTCAATCATAGCCCATAAAGAAAGAAATTTCCTCAAGTCAGGTTTTAAATATTTAGCCCCAATAACAAAATTTTAACTTTCCCAACACATGGCCACGACAAAAGGCTTTAAACCTTTGCCCAACTTTTCTTCTTCACACATTTACACATATATATAAATTATTTTATAATTTTCTTTTTCCCCCAAAGAAAGATTTAGAAAAATCATTTTAAAGAGAAATAGGAATCTCCATGGCTTAGAAAATGTTAATATATGAATTAATTTAATTAACACTTGATATTTAATTTATCAAGGTCTATAAAAATAAATTCAATTAGGTTGAATGTTGACGTCGGGAAAAAATCTTGTCATCGTTGGATCGAATTTTTCTCTCTTTCCTAAGTTTTGTTGCTTTCTACTCTTATTACCTTGTCTGTTTTATGAAAGGTGAAGAGGTTTTTTAGGAAAAGGCCAACATGTATCATGTCGACGATTTGAACGGTTTACAAAGTCGCCAGTTGGTAGATTTGAAATGGTTGTACCAACTCAACTGAGTTTTATTTGAAAGTAGGCCCAATTACTGGACATTGTCAAAACTTGATCTTTGAAACCAAAATTATAAAGTTCGGAGGCTTGGTTAAGTGAGGGGAAGGTGTTAGGCACCCCTCAACTCCCATGAAATATGGTATCGCATCTTTTCAATATTTTCCTTTTTATTTGCAATGTGTGTGTCTGAATACTGGAAGAAATTGGGCCTACGCTTGTTTGATTTGAAAGTATGGACGTTGTATTCCCTGAGAATTTCCAAATATTATTAAATAAATATATTAATGAAAGTCGAATATTTATTTGAATATAAATATTTATGTGTTATGAGATGAGTTAACTCAATTACTTCAAATTGAATTTATAATAATTGAGAAAAAAATGTGGAGTTTATGATAAGCTCAATGAATGCCTTGTGTGGCACAGTGATGGGAAATATTGATGATTAAATTAATTAAAGAAGGAATTAATAAGGGGATGATTAATTAACAATATATTGATAATTAATGGTTATTATGAGTAATAGCATATTATTAAATAAATGGATAATTAATATTTAGGATTTATGTTTGTTCAATTAATTGCTTAGTGTAAAGTTATGTAATCGCATATTGTATAGTATCTACAACTATATAATATAAAGTATTATGTGTCATTTTGGATATAACTAAATAATAAAAGGAAGTGAGTCATATGGTTAGACTTATAAGAATACATATTATATGAAGTGTATTGTGATAATACAGGAAACTATGTGATATATATAAACTATATAATAAGATTAATGAGTGGTATGAGTTACATAAATGAGGCTTATGTGAGCATATGATAAGTATAGTACATTAATGTATACTATATGGAATATTAAGTTAAAGTATGTAAATAATTGATATTCCTAATTATTTCCATGAGTAACATAATTTAAATAATAATAATAAGGTTTATGATAATGTAGTATGTCACTATTCAATTAACTCGTAATTTGGCATTACCAAAATGTACATGGATTATATATTGATGTGTTTCGGTGTGGCCAATTGATTTTCAAAACCTAAGTATATATATGTGAGTATGTATATTTATAACCTAAGTATACATTTATAACCTATGTATATTATTATGTGTACATAGCCTTAGTACTAATGCTCTTGCCCAATTGCTGAGACTTATTAGTGGCTTTGTCCCAAAATGAATGGCCATTTCCATACTCACGTGAAGAGCAAAAAGGCTAGAAGCCTATTCCCCTTTCTTCTCCCAAGCTCTACTCTAACTATCATGATCAATGGGGGAGTGGGGATAATGATGAAGCTCACCAACTAACTACCAACTCTTTCATAACCAACATACAATTCTTACTCACATTGGTTTGAATTGGTGGAAATTAACATTGTCTGGATACTATTTTCTCTATATATAGCACCCTCTTCTTCTTATTCTCTGTTGCTAGAAAAATTATCTGATAAGTACAAGTAGAGAGTGAAGTTGCTGAAAATTGAGGGAGTATAATTAGTGCATTAAGGGAATTCATATAAGCTTCAAGAGGTATAAAATCTAACTTTTTGTTCTTAAAATTGAGTTTTGTCAAATTCTTGAATTGCTTGAATTCTCTGTCAATTGGTATAAATTAGCAGGCCATTGTGTTGTTTATGTATGCATGTCTAGAAGCATTCTGAGTTATAACAGAAGAAGGTTTGGTTATTTGGTGTTAAGGCTCTGCAGAAGCAGAGCCAAAATTTTTGCCTTTGCACGAAGTGGCGCGGCCGCGCCACTTCTATGGCACTACACCATGCGACCGCGCGGGCTGCTAGAGTTGGAAAACCAAATTTTATGGTTATGTTAAGTTGAGCATGCTAATACAACTTAGTTAAGCCTATTTTAGTCCCTGACTTGTTAGTTTATTGGTAGCTGTCGTTTACACTACTAACTTTACCTTACTCAGGTTCTACTAATCTTATGAACTAGTATAGAAATAAGCAAGGATCGATCCCACAGAGAGTGATTTATATCTTAATTATCCAAAGAATTCAATGAGTTAGGGGTTTTTTGTTTGAACACAATTTAGGTAACAAGAGTGAATTTAAGAAAATATTAATAAGTAAAAGAGTTCAATTCTTCAATTCAGTATTCTCTTTTAATAATTATGAATTAATTAAGTTATTATACTATTTACCCTTCCAATGAGATTAATAACCCTAGATAATTGCAATTGTAAATTACCCAAAATTCTCCTTAAGTGTAGATCTAATGAGACGATTGCCAACAAGAGATTCTAACTAACATACAACCTAGAACTATCAGTCTAGATTTAATATGATAGAAGCATGAAGAATGAGAATTAGATTATTCCAAGCAATAATTACACAATCAGGAATTATTTAACTTGTCTTCTGAAAATCTTAATAATATTTCAAAGCTTGTCCACAATAAAATATTATCAATTGCTACTTAGATTAGACACACTTCGTTTGCTTAAAATCTATCCTAATCTAGCAGGTGAAATCAATTTATTAATTTAACCACAGAAACCAAATTAATCAATTGGATAACATATATGAAATTTCACATAGATAATCAGAATAAATCTCAATGAATGAATAAATACTAAATAAACTTAATCAAACCAGTAATTGTTAATCAGGTTCAACATCCCTTCAGAATTGAATAAGAGAATTAGCCTGACATGCCTTGAATAGCCTCCAAGAAATAGGATGAGAATATTAAGATCCAAGATGATCAAAACATAGGAAAATAACTCCTATTTAAAGCCTAGAAAAACCCTCAGTCAATTAAGGTAAATCACAATCCTATTCTAATTCAACTTATAATTTAAAAACCTAAAAATCCTGTCAGGCGTCAGAACTGCGCGGTCCGCACCCCATTCCCTTTGTTAACTGCGCAGTCAGCGCTTCTCCTGTAGTAGCTTTATCCTATAGCTGCGCGGTCAGCACTTCTCCTCAGGCTTCCTCAGCGCGGTCTGCGCTCCTCTAGCAGTTTTGTCCAAACTTTGATCTTTTCAGCTTTAAATCCATTCCAACCTCTATATCTGCAATAAACACAAAACACTACAAAGTAAAACGAACAATACCCAAAAACTCTCAATAAACAAGCTAATATGAGATCAATTCATAGGTCTTCAACCTACTCATCAAATTCCCCCACACTTGAACTATTACTTGTCCTCAAGCAAACACAATGCTACTACTTACTAAACTAAAATGAATGCAACTACAGAGATTTGAACAACAACCATGATAATTTAATGAATCTTATGCCTCAGAGATAAACGACTGTTATTCTATCCATATCTCAACACATACCAACCTTCTTTTCACATGTTCACCTCACCAACATACGATTTGCATATTTTCGTGTGTGTGTGCCCAACATGACCTCAACACAACAAAGATCAATACAGATAAAATCATAGATATGTAAAACCTTTATAACCAACATTATAGCAAACACATAGTCAAGGAGAAATAAAATTTTGAACCAGGGTCATTCTTTATAGTGAGTGCATCTTAATGCTCCATCTCACTTTTTATTATATATATATTTTTTACCCGACTTGTGCAATGTCTAATTCCATTAGGCTTTTCAATGCTACCCTTGTAACGGACTTTCAACCAATGACTCCCAAACCCGAAGGCTTTAGGGCACTAGGTGTAGAGACATCCCCTAGGGTTTACTTATCCGAATAGCAACGGCCACGAAACTGAACTAAGTCAGTTTTTTTTTCCTTTTCAGATCAAATATTTCTCTTTTTTCTCTGAATTCCTTTCTTGAGCCACTGTTTTCCCCTCTAAACTTATGTCAAAACCATTGTTTAACTTCTTTAATATATACCCATGTTCTATCTTGCACTTATTTCCCATTATTATTGAAAACTAGTTGGTGTGCTTGATTTTTAGAAAATAAAAAACGCATGATATGAGATTCCTATGGTTAAAATCAGTCAACACATAACGATTAATTTCAAGCATGCAAGTCATTAATCATTTTCCTCATTGGCTTCATCTTATTAACATAGCTCTTTGCCCAATCTCTATGCAACCTAAAACAAAATCCTATATGAATGCAAAAATATATATATTTTTAATTTTTACATGCATATGGCTAATTAAACTAAACTATATGCACCCTAATATGCAGAATAACATAGAAAATATCCCCACATGTATTTCAATGAATGCCCTCATTACTTAGCATAAAGAAATAAAAACAAGGACTTCCCTGCGGACGAGTCAACGCTCGTCGTCATCTGAAGGAGGGTAGGCAGATAAGATGGTTGGATCAGGTAGCTGGACTGGCTGGTAAGGATTCATTCGGGAGAAGGCATCCGCCATTGCTGTGAAGGTACCTATGTTGTAGGCATGCATTTGATCTTGGCACTGTGCAAGGCGGAGAAATCTTTTCTGACCTCTGTGAATAGATGGATTGGCTTCGGCTGTAGTAGATGGTGGATAGGGCGATGTAGCCGGTGGTATCATAATGTAACCCTCACCCCGAGGATGTGAGCGTGCTCCACTCCATTCTCTATATGTGATACTGACCTTATAATCGATGGGCCCTGTAGGTTGCTGAATCAGCTCCGAAGTATCCCACCGGACTCCCGCCTTTCGGCATAGCTCAATGATTAGAAAACCGTGCAATAGTCCGCCTGTGGTACTCACATGGAGTGACCTATCTATCGACTGCTGGATACACATACCGACATCCATGGTCAAGAATTATTGAACATTTGGACTATCATACCAAGAGTGGACGATTCCATAGAGAAGACGCGCTTTATACACCGTGACTTCAGTTTGATTGGTGGTAGGCATGAGCCTAGCATATAGGAAAGTGTACCAAGCCTTTCCATAGCTACTGAGCTCGAAATGGGGAAATTGAACCTTCATGTCCGTCCCAGGCTTAAGAACCCATTGGGTACCAAGTTTGCAAAGGCAAACAATAATTTTATCCAAGTTGGGAAGGTGATCTTCATAGGTGTTCTCCATTTGTGTCTCCAACCCAAAATGTTCATTTATGGTCTTGTGGTGGAATGAAACTGGCCGGCCTCGAACCTTCACAACCCTCCCTTCATGCTCTATTGCGTTGGCATAGAACTCCTTCATGATGTTGAGCACGGGGGTTGTGGTTGTTCGACCAACTGGAACCATTGCCTCTCGGCGATCATCATAGCCAAGTCGCCATCTAGGTTAGCGTTGGGCATAAAACCTCGTTCCGACACAAGGGACTTTTTTGTGATGACGTTGAAACGAGCCGTCGCGGTCTCGCTCACAAATCTGAAAGTATCAAAAGATGTGCGAGAACCAGAGGTTGAGGTCCTTGGTCATTTTGAAGACATGTTGGAAAGATTTGCACACAAAAGTTAGCTTGGACAATTTGTCGAACACTTGGCGTGCACCCTTTTTCTTCTTTAAACCTAGTTTCCTTGCAAACAAATGCTAGCCCACAAATTTGTACTAACAACCATGGGTGTTCAGTAACCCAAGGGATTCCAATGACAATTATAAAAGAAAACTAACACAATTTAATCAATAAAGAATTTCAATGAATAAATTTAATTCAACTTGTTACCTTTGAATGCTGGAATTCGTGGTTGTTAATGTTGGTCTTGTTAATGGATAGTGGTAGCCGAAATTTGTTTGGATGTTGTGGTGTTTGGGTGGGGGAAGGGAAAGGTTTGGATTTAATGGGAGCCTTGAATGAATTTGAGGAGAGAAACTAGGGCTTGCCGATTGAGAACTGTAGGGATTGATTGCGTGTAGTAGTTTTAGGTTTTAGAATTAGAAGAGATGGGAAAGAATAGTGTAAGTAGAGTAGGAGAAGGCGAAGAGGAAGTGGAAAGGGAAAAGGAAAGGGTTTAAGGATTTAAGGGATACACGAAGCTGTTCAAACTCCGTGTTTAAAACTAAATCTGTCGAACTGCACGGTCCGCGCTGCTAGGGGCGAGGTCAGTGCTGTCCTGTGCTATTTAGGTCAATTGTTACTGCATATGCTGCGCGCCCAGCGCAGTTAGAGCTCGGTCTGCGCCACCCTGTAAAATTTAAAAATTTGCCCTTTTGTTGTTGCTTACCTGTACCATATTAATGCACTATCTTAATCTTAAAATTAAAACGAAGGGAAACTAATAATAATACTACTTATTACAAAACATGGTAAAAATTATGGGTTGCCTCCCACACAGCTGCTCTTGTTTAACGTCGCTAGCTCGACTGAAATTCCTTCTTCTATTCGTAAGTCGACTCAATCAGGGTCACAACTTCTACCTCTTCCACGTGTTCACCATTCAGAAATGGTTTCAGCATGTGCCCATTCACTTTGAACACAGTTTCGTTGTTCGCATTCCGGATATCTACTGCACCCATGAGGAAAAATGTTAGTAATCACAAATGGTCCCTCCCAGAGAGAGCACAATTTTTTGGGAAATAACTTCAAGCGTGAATTAAAAAGGAGGACTTTCTGGCCCACAGTGAAGTTTTTCCTTAATATCTGCTTGTCATGAAAGGCTTTTGTCTTTGATTTGTACAGCTTTGAACTCTCTTATGCTTCGTTCCGTAATTCTTCGAGTTCTTGTAATTGCAACTTCCGGTTGATACCAGCCTGGTCCATATTCATGTTGCACTATTTTATAGCCCAGAAAGCTCTATGCTCCAGCTCCACTGGTAGGTGATACGATTTCCCGAACACTAGCCTATAAGGCGACATACCTATCAAAGTTTTGTATGTTGTTCTGTAGGCCCATAATGCGTCATCCAATCTCAGACTCCAATCTTTCTAGTTGGGGTTGACCACTTTTTCCATAATGGATTTTACTTCGCGGTTTGAGACCACTGCTTGTCCATTACTTTGCGTATGGTAAGATGTAGATACTTTGTGAAGAACGTTGTATTTCTTCAGCAAAACGGCTAACACCTTATTGCAAAAGTGGGTGCCGCGATCACTGATGATGGCCCGTGGTGCTCCAAACCTGACAAAAATGTTAGTTTGACAAATTCTGCAAAAAAATTAGAATCGTCAGTCCTAGTGGTTTTTGCTTCCACCCAATTGGATACATAATTAAAGGATAATAAAATGTAAATATTTCCAAAAGACACAGGAAACGATCCCATGAAATCAATACCCCAAACGTCAAAGATTTCCACAATTAGTATAGGGTTTTGTGGCATTTGGTTACGGTGAGATAAATTTCCATTCTTTTGGCATTTTTCACATGCTTTACAAAATAAATTAGAGTCCTTAAAAATGGATGGCCAATAGAAACCATTCTCTAGCACTTTACGTGAAGTTTTATTTGGTCCAAAATGACCCCCACAAGCATAGGAATGACAGAAAGTTAGAATAGATTGAAATTCTCTATCAGGTCTGCAACGTCTAACTATATGATCAACACAAAATTTCCACAGATATGGGTCGTCCCAGACATAGTATTTAGCATCACTCCTAAGCTTTTCTTTTTGAGATTTAGAATATTCATGTGGAACAAAAGCACTTACCAGAAAATTCACTATGTCAGCATACCAGGGGGTTGTAATTCCAATAGACAGTATATGCTCGTCTGGAAACATGTCATATAATGGTAGGACTTCTTCTTCTTTAATGATCCTGCTCAAGTGATCTGCCACCAAGTTATCTGCACCCTTTTTATTTTTGATCTCCAAATCAAATTCTTGCAGCAGCAAGATCCATCTTATGATTCGTGGTTTGGATTCCTTTTTGGTTAGCAAGTACTTGAGAGCAGCATGGTCAGAATAGACTATCACCTTAGTACCTAGCAAATATGATCTGAATTTATCTAAAGCAAAAATAACAAATAAAAGTTCTTTTTCTGTTGTCGAATAGTTTATCTGAGCCACATTCAAAGTTCTCGAAGCATAGTAGATGGCATAGGTGGTTTTGTCAATCTTTTGTCCCAAGACGGCGCCTACAGCATAGTTTCTTGCATCACACATTATTTCAAAAGGAAAATCCCAATTTGCGGTCGAATGATAGGGGCTGATGTCAAAGATCTCTTTAAGGTAACAAAAGCCGCCTTGCACTCATCGATAAACTGAAATTCCTCATCTTTTTGTATTAGCTTGCATAAAGGTAACGCTATCTTGGCAAAGATCTTTATAAACCTGCGATAAAATCCTGCACGTCCAAGAAAAATATGTATCGCCCGTACACTGACGGGGTAAGGTAATGCAGATATAATATCAATTTTAGCTTTGTCCACTTCTAAAACATGGATTGACACAACATGTCCAAGTACTATTCCTTGGTCTACCATAAAGTGGCATTTTTCCCAATTTAACACAAGGTTTGTTTCTAAACATCTGTCCAATACACGTGTTAAATTATCTAAACATGCATCTAATAAATCACCATGAACTGTGAAATCATCCATAAAGACTTCGATACATTCTTCCAAAAGATCAGAGAAAATACTTATCATGCATCGTTGAAAAGTACCTGGGGCATTGCATAGTCCAAAAGACATCCGCCGATAAGCAAAAGTGCCAAAAGGACATATGAGTGTGGTCTTTTCCTGGTCTTCTGGGGCGATCACAATCTGGTTATAACATGAAAATCCGTCTAAGAAGTAATAATGAGAGTGCCCAGCTAAATATTCTAGCATTTTATCAATAAAAGGTAAAGGAAAGTGGTCCTTTCGAGTTACAGCATTCAACCTTCTATAATCTATACACACTCTCCAACCTGTTTGCATCCTGGTGGGCACTAACTCATTATCGTCATTTTTGACAACAGTTATACCTGATTTCTTTGGAACTACTAACACTAGACTTACCCATTGACTATCTGAGATGGGGTAGATGATACCTGCATCAAGTAATTTGATTACCTCTTTCTTCACTACCTCCATCATCGGTGGGTTTAGTCATCTTTGTGCATCTCTTTTGGTGTAGCTCCTTCATTTAACAAAATACGGTGCATGCACATTATGGGACTAATTCCCTTGATATCTGCTACTGTCCAACCAAATACTGTAATATGGTCCCTAAGGACTCTCAATAATTTCTCCTCCTGCACTTTGGTTAGATTACTAGCAATTATCACAGGTAAAGTTTCATTAGACCCTAAATATGCATATTCAAGTGTTCCGGTAATTATTTTAATTTTAGTGTTGGAGGTTGCTCCACAGATGGTAACAATTTTTGATGTGTTACAGGTAATTGACTTAATTGCAATGTATGCTTATCTGTGTGTGTAGGCAATGAATGTAGTGCAAGCTATTGTTTCCTTCAATTCCTGACTATGCTCAAGCTCATATATTCCATCCATGTTCATACTGCTGGAAATAGCTACCTCCAAGCTGTCTCTTTGAATTTGTTCAAAAGTTTTCTGCACAAGAGAATCACACATGTCAATTGCAAAAACCTGACAAATATCACTAGGGTACCTCATGGCATCGTAGATATTTAACTGGATCTTTTCACTATCGAACTCCATTGTTAAGGTCCCGTTGTGAACATCGATCATGGTCCTTGCTGTCTTTAGGAAGGGTCTTCCTAGTAGGATATGTGATGGGTTTGGGGATGTGTCATTTTCCATATCCACAATGTAAAAATATGCAGGAAAGATTAGTTCGTTGACCTGCACCAAGACATCTTGAACTACCCCTCGGGGGTAGGTGTTAGTACGATCAGACAATTTTATAATAACACTAGTAGTTTTTAAAGGACCAAGATTCAGAGACTTATACACAAATAATGGCATAACATTTATTAAAGCCCCCAAGTCTAGCATGGTCTTATTAAACCTAATGTTTCCTATTGTGCATGGAATCGTAAACATGCTTGGATCTTTACATTTAGGTGGCATTTTTCTTTGCAATACTGCTGACACATTTTCCCCAACCATAATTTTCTCATCAATTTCTAATTTTTGTTTATTCGTGCATAATTCCTTCAAAAATTTAGCGTACCGTGGCACTTGTTTAATTGGGTCCAGTAGTGGGATATTCACTTCTACTTTCCTAAAGGTTTCTAGAATTTCCTTTTCTTTTTCATCTGTCTTTGCTTTTCTAGAATTTCTATGAGGAAAAGGAAGTAGAATATCATTTAATTGACAAGGAAGGTTAAGGTTAATAGCACTGGCATTCTCCTTTGGGTTCACAACTGTCTGTGATGGAAGCTTTCCCGAACCTTGAGCGTCCAATCGACTCACCGTGGTGGCTAACTGGCTCACCTAACTCTCCAAGCTATGGATGGAAGACTTCGTTTCTTGTTGGAACTGTGTAGTTTGATTCATGTATTGTTGTGTCTGGTTCATGAATATTTTTAACATGTCTTCCACAGACATTCCAGGATTGGCCGGGGCTGCTTGTCTGGGTTGGTACTGTGGCTGATTCGGCTAGAACTGTGGTTTAACCGGGTAGAATCCTTGTGCCTGTGGCCTAGCACCCCCATAACTGAAGTTCGGATGCTCCTTCCATCCAGGATTGTATGTGTTGGATAAAGGGTCATACTTTCTTTGCGGCTGAGCCTAGTAATTTCCCACTGCATTTGCTTGTTGTTCGGTGTTCTCTTCCTATAATGTCGGGCATGGATCGGTAGGGTGTCCCGCCATTAAACAAAGATGGCAAACTTGTGCAACTGGGCATTACCTGTAGCTATCTGTTTCACCAAAGCAGTTAAGTCAGAAATCTGTTGTTCTACACTTATACCTCACTTACCCTTTGTGCTGGATGATCATTCCGTGTCCCATACTGTTGTGCATTGGCGACCATATTTGCAATCAGGTTCTTTGCAGCCTCTGGTGTTTTGTCCACTAATGCTCCTCCACTTGCAGCGTCGATCATATTCCTATCCATCGGTATAAGTCCCTTGTAAAAGTAGATGATGAGGTGTTAATCGTCGATCTGGTGTGGGGGACAGCCGGAGCACAACTTCTTGAACCTCTCCCATTACTCATGCAGTGTTTAACCACTGAATTGTCAGACTCCACAAATTTCTTTTTTGATGTTGGCTACTCGTGATGCTGGAAAATATTTTTCCAAAAATAGCCTCTTTATGCCGTCCCATGATCGTACTACTCCCGGGGGTAGATAATATAACCAATCTTTTGCTAAATCCCCTAGTGAGAATGGAAAAGCTCGCATCTTTATCTGATCTTCCGTGACATTGTGTGGCTTCATGGTGGAGCACACAACTATGGAATTCCTGCAAATGTTTGTATGGATCGTCACCTATAAGACCACGAAAAGTAAGCAGAAGCTGAATTAGTCCAGATTTGAGTTCAAACGAAACATTTAAGGCATGATATTCAATACAAAGAGGTTGTTGAGTAAGATTAGGAGTTGACAACTCCTTTAAAGTCCTGTTATTTGGCACCGCCATTTTCTCGTCTGATTCGCTTGATGATGATGATTGATCCGTAAGAAGTGAGATTGCAATGTTTAGGCCTGGTGAATGAGCTTCATCGGAATCTGCAAGTGAACCTTGGGTTTTTCGAGCTTCTTTCTTAAGCCTTCATGCGGTTCTCTGTATTTCTGGATCAAATTGCAAGTCAAAAGAGTGAGAGGATCGAGGCATAAAATAAAATATAAAAAAATGAAAACAATTGAATAACTAAAAATAAATAACACTCCCTAGCAACGGCGCCAAAATTTGGTAGATGTCGTTTACACTACTAAATTTACCTTACTCAAGTTCTACTAATCTTATGAACTAGTATAGCAATAAGCAAGGATCGATCCCACAGAGAGTGATTTATATCTTAATTATACAATGAATTCAATGAGTTGGGGGTTTTTGTTTGAAAATAATTTAGGTAACAAGAGTAAATTTAAGAAAATATCAAATAAGTAAAAGAGTTCAATTCTTCAGTTCAGTATTCCCTTTTCACAATTATGAATTATATAAGTTATTATACTATTTACCCTTCCAATGAGATTAATAACCCTAGATAATTGCAATCTCAAATTACCCGAAATTCTCCTTAAGTGTAGATCTAATGCGACGATCGCCAACAAGAGATTCTAATTAACATACAACCTAGAACTATCAGTCTAGATTTAATATGATAGAAGCATGAAGAATGAGAATTAGATTATTCCAAGCAATAATTACACAATCAGGAATTATTTAACTTGTCATCTGAAAATCTTAATAATATTTCAAAGCTTGTCCACAATAAAATATTATTAATTGCTACTTAGATTAGACACACTTCGTTTGCTTAAAATATGTCCTAATCTAGCAGATGAAATCAATTTATTAATTAAATCCTGCAGAAACCAAATTAATCAATTGGATAACATATATGAAAGTTCACATAGAAAATCAGAATAAATCTCAATGAATGAATAAATACTAAATAAACTTAATCAAACCAGTAATTGTTAATCAGGTTCAACATCCCTTCAGAATTAAATAAGAGAAATAGCCTGACATGCCTTGAATAGCCTCCAAGAAATAGGATGAGAATACTAAGATCTAAGATGATCAAAACATAGGAAAACAACTCTTATTTAAAGCCTAGACAAACCCTCAGTCAATTAAGGTAAATCACAATCCTATTCTAATTTAACTTACAATTTAAAAACCTAAAAATCATGTCAGGCGTCAGAACTGCGCGGTCCGCGCCCCATTCCCTTTGTTAACTGCGCGGTCAGCGCTTCTCCTTTAGTAGCTTTATCCCGTAGCTGCGCGTTCAGCGCTTCTCCTCAGGCTTCCTCAGCGCGGTCCGCGCTCCTTTACCAGTTTTGTCCAAACTTTGATCTTTTCAGCTTTAAATCCATTCCAACCTCATATCTACAATAAACATAAAACACTACAAAGTAATATGAACAATACCCAAAAACTCACAATAAACAAGCTAATATGAGATCAATTCATAGGTCTTTAACCTACTCATCATTTATGAAGCCTTTCATGAAAACACTTACCAAAGCATGGTTTTCCAAAGGGGACTTAAAGTCTTCGAAAAAAAATTTGTTAAACTAAAACATCGTAAGTTCTGAAATTTCAAGCATGTTATGTGGTCTATTTATGTGTATATGCAAGCATGATGTATAATAAGTGAAGTAGTTTCGTATGATTAGATGATGTTGATAGCATGCTAATGGAAACTTAGAGTTTCACATACAAGCTTAATAAATTATATACACTTGAGCCATGGACTTGTAAGCATGCCTATGTGATCTATATATGCATATGAAAGCATGACATATGATATGTGAAGTTACATTGTATGTGGAAGGGTTTAACACAAGATTTTTATAAGAAACCTCAATAGTTTGGAAACTAGTTTTGTTGATAGATACATTACAAGTATTCTAAAATTTATGACCATTGTGATAAGATATCATATGCCTCTAAACATGATTGTCATATATGCCTAGCTAGTCCTATGCACGATAAACTAGTTGAGCATGATTAAGAACAAGTTTCAAGGAAGTGAAACATAGAACATGGAAAGCATGACTAAAGTAGCTTGAACATGTGTATATGATACTTAGTGAACTCATGGCATATGTATAGCAATTAAACGTAAGAGATGTTGTTACTTGAACGCTTAAGCTTTGATTAGATAAGAATGGATAACGAATTGAACTTAGTTGTCAGTTCCTAACATGTGTATTTATCATGATCCTTCTTATGTGTGCAATGCGTATTGAATTGGGGTTCTGCAGAATTAGCCATGTCTTGGTCTGCACCAGGAGCAGCGCGGCCGCGCCACTCCTTAGTGTAAACCAAGTGTAGTCGTGCCAATGTGCAGAATTACCAGAGCCTGTTTAATTATAGCCTGAACTTGAGACATACTTATATGATTGTCCTAATCTGTAATATATGTCCAGAACGTTGTTCAAAGTATCGATGAGCATTCTAAGCAATGAAACCATATTAAATTGACAAAGTAAACTTCAAATGTTAAGTCCAACAATAGTTACGAACTACGTCAATTGGATTCGTAGTGACTTATAATCTAATTTCATGATACATATGTTAAGTACGTAATGACGTATGTATAAAGTTACAATACTAAGTGAGAACCATATGTGTATACTTGATTTACATATCAAGTTTATGTGATTGAAGGTTCATACCTAATGAATATCCTATATACATAAATATATTATAATAGGATTCGAAAAGCGTTGATAAGCTATACTTTGGTAAACTACGCTTAAGGCAAGTTCTCTAACTTACACTCTTTTATTGCGCAAAGTATCCTATCCTTGTGTTTACTTTATTCAAGGAACATTGTAAGCAAGTTCCTAACCTTACTCTTTATTGAGCATTCATTAAGCTTGTGATATTATTGTCGTACAAGTAACCTATCGGAATAGCGAATCATGTTTCATAACTTAGTTACTTCGTGGACAAGATAAAATCAATTTATATTCTTCGGACTTTAAATCTTGAGTTTTGGAATTATAAATGTTGCGATCTATGCCATTTAATTCGAATAGACTTAGGAGCGAGTGTCCTTAGATTATAACTTAGGAGAACTTAGAATTTAGAAGGAGATAAAACTCAGGTAGAGTTTTCCTTGAGAGACTTAGTGTGTTATAAAATGTAACTTCATTCTATACAATGAACTTAAGTTTTATTTAACATTCTAATGGAGTTGTTGTTTGTTTATCTTGTGTTTGTGATTGTAGGATGGCAGACACAGGAGTACCTAGTAGAGTGGTCGAGGAGGAGCCTAGAGATATACATGTAGTATACGAGGCACCTCTAGAGGTTGTGCCTGTGCAGGCTGTTGCACCGTCCAAGTTTGACGATGAGGACCAGATTGAGGTAGAGTCCGATCCAGAGGAGGAGCCGATGGAGGACGAGCCTACAGAGAGCAAGCCCATAGAAGACTCATACGAGCCTAACCTGGAGAAGCATGTGTTGGGAGAGTACGAGGAGCGTATTCTAGAGTTAGACTGCCGAGTCCAGGATATGGAAGCCGAGGTCCAGGAGAGAGAGTCTGAGTTCTAGAAGTTGAGGGACGAGGATCACCAGAGGAGGTTGGGCATGCAGGAGTTAGAGATGGAGATTGCTTACCGAAGGGAGGCAGGGATCCAGATGGGACCTTATTCCACAGGTCGGTATCCAGAAATGTAGACTTGGCATGAAAGTTAGAAAAGGTCAAGCAGAGGGAGTTGAGAGAGAAGCTGAGAAGGAAGCACTCCGTACTCAGCTAGAGTTAGAGGATATGGATAGAATCCACTTTGAGGAGAAGTGGGAAGCCTCAAATGAGAGAGCCGGCGATCTAGAGGATGAGGTCAGATGCAAGAAGAGGAAGATGAACAAGATGGGGTATGTATTCCGTTTAGCTTTTGAGAGGGTGATCGATGGTGTATACCACTACCCAGCGGAGTAGGGACAGACCCTACATACCATGAGCCGAGAGGTGATAGCATATATAGCATAGATCGAGTACAAGAGTGTTGTGGAGTGTGGGATGATGGGATGAGACCCTTAGCTAGACTAGCAGTAGCTTCAGTGGTTTTCTTTTGAGATGTACATGTTGTGTTGAAATCCTAACTTTTTGTGTAAAGTGTGGGATAGATATGTAAACCCCGAGTAAGCCTTTGTTAGAGGGGTAGTATGGTAGTATGTTAGTAGGTTCCCCGTCTTTTGTGATATTAGGGGATATATGTGATAACATTTATAGAAATATACTAGGGATGATCATGTAATGAAACGATTTGGCATATGAATATAAATGAAGTTTATTTCAAAAACGTGTTATTAATTTATTCTTTTTAGTATTAAAAGAAATACTTAAGTGATATAATTGAATAATAATAAAATGAAAATTTGTGATGCAGATAATGGCACCAAGACGTAGATTGACTGCACCTGAGGAGATAGTGAACAATGAGAGGGAACAAGTAGATCCCATCCAGAAGTTAGTAGACTTGTTAGGAGAATCTCTAAGGGGAATAAACAACGAACCCGTTTTCCCCAACCCTCAAGCTGTCCCAGTGATAAACTTTAAAGACTTTAGGAGTGTAGGACCCCCAGAGTTCAAGGGTACTACCGACCCGATCATTGCGCAGACTTGGATAAAAGAAATAGAAAAGGCTTTCACTATCGCTCGTGTGGGTGAAGTCCAGAAGATGGTATTTGCTATATACATGATGAGAGGCGAAGCAAACTACTGGTGGGAGGCGAATCAGCAGAGAGCTGGAGAAGGAACGATAACTTGGGAAAGGTTTAAAACACTATTTTTCGAGAACTACTTCCCGAAAAGCATGAAGAATCGAATGGAGGTGAAGTTCTTAGAGTTAAAATAAGGTGATTTGACGGTGGCGCAGTGCGTGGCTAAGTTAAAGGAACTAGCGCGATTTGCAAAAAACCAAGTTGGAGATGAGGAAAGGAAGACAAGACGATTCGAACAAGGGCTGAAGCCTTGGCTGTACAATAAGGTATCAGTTCTTCAAATTGATTCCTTTGCGACATTGCTGGAGAAGGCGATCATTGCAGAAGGTGGCAGTGAAGCCTTAAGTCTCTACAATAAAGAGAAGAAAGGAAAGAATACCGGAGGAGAAAATCACGAAGGAGGAAGTAGTAATGGAGGAAGCAACTTGGGAAAAATGAAGTGGGAAAATAATAACAACAACAACAAAAACAACAACAATCAGTCGGGAAACTTTTGTGGAGGATTTAAGAAAAGGAGTGAGGCTTGTAATAAGTGTGGGAAGAATCATCAGGGCGAGTGCTGGAAGGGACGCGACACTTGCTACAACTGCGGTCAGGAGGGGCACATTTCACCCAACTGCCCGAAACCGAAAAAGATACAAGGATGTTTTGCATATGGCTCGACGGAGCACCGGATTAAGGATTGCCCAAAGAAGGGGAGAAGCGGAGGTAGCAGCCAATAAGGGGGAAACAAACTAATGATCAGTGGACCGGTACAATCCAATCGCCCAATCGCTAGGACTTTAATATGACCGTCCAGGATGTAGTAGCTACGAAGGACATGGTGTCAGGTATAATCCCAATCAATGATATAAATTCTTATGTATTATTTAATTCGGGTTCCACCTGTTCTTTTGTATCTGAAAAAATTGCTAGTAAACTTAACACACCGCGAGAAAGATTAGAAAACCCCTTGAACATAGAAGTTGCGAATAAGGAAGTATTAGATGAGAAGCTGATCACTGATCTGGTGATGAGGGCAACTAGCACACAGTCTATTGAAGCGTTCCCAATACTCATGTAGGGATTCTCCGTTGTTCTGCCTCACACCACAAATTGACTTCCTAATGTTGGCCGCCCTTGAAGCTGGGAAATATTTCTCTAAGAAGAGTCTTTTAATCTCTTCCCATGTGGTGATACTTTCGGAGGGTAGATAGTAAAGCCAATCCTTAGCTGAATCTTTCAGAGAAAACGGGAAAGCTCTTAAATTGATCTGTTCTTTGGTTACTCCAGTAGGTTTCATACTCGTGCATACCACATGGAATTCCTTCAAGTGTTTGTGGGGATCTTCACCTGCTAAACCAAAAATAAAACCTTACTGCGAAAGATAACTATGTAGTAGTGCAAGTAAGAGTCGATCCCACGGAGACTGATTAATCTATTTCTATACTTTGCATTCCAAAAGAGGGGGGTTTTGATTGTTATTAATTAAAATAAACTAATGTGTAAAATATTGTGACGAATTAAATCAAGAGAACAAACCTTGGGTTAAGTCAACTTCCACCTTAGAAATATACACTGATCATTGACTCAAGCATACATAATTAATACTTTGAATATTCATCGTTAGAATTAATTCACCAATCAGAATTATTCTGTGTCTTTCCTTATTTTTAGTTAGATAGAAACAAATGATCTAAATAACCCTAAATACTAAACAACTTCAGACAAGCGCTAAAAGTTTAATCTAGTAGAAGCTTTAAGAATTAGAAAAATCGATCAAGCCAAACAACATAAGCACAAGCAGTTGCATTTAATTTAGTTGAATATTCTTCCTAAGATAAAATAATATCCTGATCTGCAGTCAATTATTAATCTTAGTTGCATCGTAAATTAGAGTGACCAAACAATTACGGATTCAATATCTAATTTAGCAGTAGATTTCAATGAATAATAAACTAGTGTGCACCTAGCAATTAAATAAATCAATCATATAATTCAAGCACAGAAGAATAATCAATACTCAAAATAATAATTGAACAATAAAATCAATTAGATCTCACAGTGTAATAATCTAAGGCTTCCGTCTTCTTAATCCAAGAACAAGAACTTAGCCACATATGGCCATAGAATCACAAAGAATTATAGAGAGAAGAATAGTTTTATTGAATAGATGAGATCCCCTATACATGTTACTTCAGCCCCTATTTATAACCCAAGAAAGCAACCCTAATTATCCCTAATTGCTATGCTAATTCGTGTCGCAAAAGGACAACATTGGCCGTATGCGCCTCCCCGCCCCAGGGGGGAGGTTCCTACCTAAAAGCCCCGCCCCAGCGGAAAAGTGCACTGTCCAGACTCCATTTAGCTTCTAATTTCCTAGCTCTTTTTTCCAATCTGCTAATTGCTTTGCGACATGATGATGATTGCATTAGAAGGTTGGGTTGCTTCATTCCTTTTCCAATTGCACTATTAAATCCGTGGGCCCAATTAATTCCTTTGCCAGCTGCTTATTTAGTTAGCTGCTAGGAATATTTGCTGCTTCAATTTGTAAGCTACTTGGATTCGTGGCCCACATATTATGATGAGCTGCTGAACCGTGACCCATTCCTTTGCAAGCCCACGTGATCATATATGCTAAATATTTAGTTGCCATGTTGCTTTAGAATCCTTGGTCCATTACCGCTTACTTTGACTCTAAATTACTTCAAAACTCGCATAGCCCTCCCATTGTACCTAAAATAAAAATATACAAACAATGAATGTATTTAGGTACAAAAGAAATATAAAAGAGTAAGTATTAAGGGATAAAAATATAACATATTTCATTCTCATCATTCGCTCAACCTCTTTTTCAACTTCTTGAAACTTTCTTCGCATTTTTTCGTCGACACAAACTTCACCGTCTTCCTCGTTAGATTGGTCAACGGGTTTGCTATCTTAAAAAAGTCTTGGATAAATCTTCGATAGTACCCGGCTAACACTAAGAAACTTCTTACCTTTGTGGGTGTCTTTGGCTGTTCCCAATTGCTCACTACCTCCACCTTCGCATGGTCCACTGAAATTCTATCCTTATCTAGCACGTATCTTATAAACTAAAATTTCTCCATCCAAAACTCACACTTCAAAAACTTCGGGTACATCTTCTCTCTTCTTAGCACTTCTAATACCATCTGCAGATGTTTGGCATGTTTTTCTTTTGTCCTTGAATAAATCAAAATGTCGTCGATGAAAACTACCACGAACTTATCCAAGTATGGCTTGAAAACTGGGTTCATCAAGTGCATGAATGCTGCCAGAGCGTTAGTCAAACCGAATGACATCACCAAAAACTCATAGTGCCCATATCGGGCTCAGAACGCCGTTTTTGTTTTGTCTTCCTCGCGTACCTTCAACTAATGTTAACCCATTTGCAGATCTATTTTTGAGAAACACTTCTCCCTTTAATTAGTCAAAACGGTAATCTATCCTTGGTAACGGATATCTATTCTTGATTGTTACTCTGTTTAATTCTCGATAATCAATATAGAGCCTTATCGATCCATCCTTCTTCTTAACAAAAAACACTGGTGCTTGATAAATGGTTTTTATGACCACTTATTCAGATATTAACTAACTTGTTTTGTT
Source organism: Panax stipuleanatus (assembly GCA_020205555.1). NCBI lineage: Eukaryota > Viridiplantae > Streptophyta > Magnoliopsida > Apiales > Araliaceae > Panax > Panax stipuleanatus. Next base: position 56,634,035 of record CM035121.1, on the reverse strand, counting down.
GCGTAAACTCAAGTATTATTGTCCTTTTCATATGATTTTGCTTTGTTTTGTAGATTTCATAGTTTGGGAACTCTCTAGGTGCACATGTGGCTAAAAAAAGGATAAAAGAGTGCTAAAAGGGACAAGGAGTATGAAATGTGATGATGCTACAAGGATCAAAGGGGTTAACTTGTTAGGTATGGGAAGTGTTGATAGCTAAGGAAGGAAACAAAAGTTGAGTGCAGCAGCAACAGAAGCCAAGCAGCAGCATTGTAGAAAATTGCAGAAGCGCCCGGCCGCGCCTGCTTCATTTGACCAGAAGCTTGACTTTTCAATTAGGAAGAGCATGGCTGGACTTGGAGGGTCTATATTAGGGCTTGTTTTGCATTTTATCAGACATCTCCCCTCTTGGGAGCCTTAGCTTAATATCTCCCCTTATGGGAGCCCTAGCTTAGTTTTGCTTTCTCTTTTCTCTCTTTAATTTCATTGTCTAGATTAGATTAGGTTTAGATAGTTAGTTTCTAGAAATGATTACATCAAAAGATTGAAATATTTGGATAGCATCAAAGATCCAAGATTGGAGCAAGAACTCATATTTGCATTCTCTATCTATATAGTCTCCTTATTATCTTTTTGTATTCAAATGATGTTTATTTAACTTGTGGATGGTAGATTTGAGTCAATCATGACTTAAACTTTATTTTGAGATTTCAATGGAACCTAATGAGTAGTTTATATTGATATTCTTTCATGTTGGTCTATTGATTGTTATGTGATTGTCTATTATGATTCGTGCTTTAATTGCTTAATTGCTTAGCTACTAATTACTGTGATAATCCATATGGACTTGAAAGACAAAATATGGGTTTAGATCTGATCGTAGTAGCTTGTGATTGTATGTTCTGCATGGCGTTGGAATGTATGATTTGTGCTTAGGATAGACATATACCGAAGCGCCGTTCGTAGTCAATGGAAGACTTGGGCTTAAACCCTATTTATTTGTAAATCACATAGACATATAGTGGTTTAGGTAATGTGGGTGTTCATATGTGTTCTATCATCTGTGGATTATATGGCCTTATTTTACTTTCGTGTTCTCGGCTAGCAATCTTTGATTATTAATTTAACTTAATAGGAAGTGCATTGAATTAGATGAATCATTAGGGGAAATTGAGATCTCATATCTTCATTATCTAGTTTTATTCTAGGGTTACTTAGTTTTAGTTTAATTAATTAGTTTTAATTCAACACAATTGATCGTTCATTTAGATAAGACTAAAATGGTTATGGGCTAGTGGTTTGGTGACTTTTATTAGCTAATTCTATGTGGGAACGATATCTTACTTACTCTTTATTACTTGTTGACCGTGTATACTTGCACGAATATTTTGATGGATAAAACGACCAACAAGTTTTTGTCGCCGTTGTCGGAGAATTAATTTGATAAATTTTTGCCAACATTAGTTTCAATCAAATTAGTCTTAATTTAAACATTTTATTTTAGTTTTTTATTCTCTTCCTATATTCTCTCTTTTCAGGTAACATGGATTTCAGTGCTTATCCATGGTTTTACACGAGGAAAGATCAACCAAGGGAAACAGGGAATGATGGACTCGACCCAATTGCTACACTATCAGCACAACTTGAGACTCTTTCGAGAAAGTTGGACACTGTTACAACCCAATGGAGTCGAGAGACAGTAATTACTTGTGAATATTATGCTGGTAACCAGCTGAGTCATCAGTGCCCCATCAGTTTTGGATAAGTGCATTATGGGGGTGATTACTTCAACCACGAGTATCCCAATTATCATCAAGATTTGGGGTATCACCCAGATTCTTCAGGGAGCTATTATCAAGACAAATACTGGGATCCAAGTCCAGCATACTCACAAGAATTTACATATCAGACCCCAACTCATGAGCCTCAATACATGGATTCTGAGGCAGAAATAGAAAAGGCAAGATTGGAGGAAGAATGTTGCATAGAATCAATGAAAGAGACCTTGATTGAGAAAGCAAAGTCAATTGAGAATCTTCATAATTGGACGGATCAAATTAGCATGGCTTTAATGAAGGAGGAATTGATTGCGCAAGGGATAAAAACTCAGAATCTTTAGAATTAATTATCTCAAATATTAGAAGCCGTGAGCAATGGTCCTCAAAATAATTGGTGCTATAACTTGGACGCTGACAATGATGGAGAACCCAAAGTGCACATGCAACTGGATGAACTGAAAGAAACGGACATCGAGAAGACAAATGGGGATATGGAAAATGAAGACTTTGAGACGACTTGTATAACACCCCAAGTGCCTTCTCAGTCAAAGTTGAACAAGCCAGTGAATTTTGCACACCTATGCCCCCTTGGTAGTCACATTGCAGACAATTATCTTTATGATAGTGATTCATCCTTGAAGCCATGGTGGTCCGAAGAAGAGAGAATTGAAGAAGAGCCCGTTGTATTATTCATGCCTCAATGCAACAATCTATTCGCAAATACAACGGAAGAAGTGCCTAGCTCTATGAACTTAAAAATGGGGAATTCATATACACGACATATGCTAGGTGACTTAAGTTCGAGCACTCTCATAAAGGGGAACCTCCTAACACCCACTGCGGTTCTAATGGATGGAGGGTTTCTCTCGTATCATAGAGGAATGGGATAGCGGTGTCAAAGAGAAAGTCCAGCTATCGAACTATAAACGAGCGCTCGATGGGAGGCACCCCATCATCTTTCTCTTCCCCCTCATGTTGAATTCTACTTACTTATCTCCATTTCCCTCCCCCTGTTTAATTCTAAGTAGTTTGAAAAAGTTGAAAATTTTTCAACAGTTTTGGTTTTGAAAGCTCATTGCCTACATTTTTGGACTTAGGAATTTGTGCATCTATTTTTGGGACGTAAGATGCTTATTGAACATATTTTTGGAGTATGAGCTTATTGCATTTACGCACATATAGTAATTTTTGGGAATCCACATGCATATGATTCTTCCCCTCTATGTTAATTCTCCACATTGTTAATAGTCTTTTTATAATTTTTTGGTAGTTATAGTGGTTTAATAAATGTTGTATGCATTTCTCAGGTTAAATCTTCTTGGAATGAATCAAAGTTCAAAGGCCATCCTCAATGCATGTCAAAACCTGCATATCAAAAATCTGGGAAAGGGCGCGGCCGCGCCTGGATAAGCCTAGGTTGGAGCGCAGCCGCGCGTCGTGTAGTTTGTTTCAGACTTAAGTAAAAATTAGGCTGAATTGCACACACCATAGTCATTTCATTTGGCAGTCGAGCTTAAGCTTAATCTCTTCTGATCCCAACCCTCAAATTCCTTCATCCCGTCCATCCCACTATAACACATCACACTCTCATCTTCAATCCCCTTCATAACCATCCCCTACCACAAGCCTTAATTTTAGTTAAAATCATCCCCTTTCTCACCACACCTACATATTCCCACATCCATTCACCATCACTCATTCTCTCAAACTGAAACCCATACACAAATCCCTTTCAAAATCTAATACCCCCAAATACCCCTACCTACATCAACGCAGTAGATTAGGGCAGAATTCGGCAGCAAGCTAAGACAGTGGGTGTGGGATTGAAGAATATAGCAAGAAGGGTTTTGCAGTGGTTGTGTTGAAGTTCAGTCCAAATGGCATCTAAGCGTAGTCGGAGGGAATCCTCATCAATGGGCAGCGATTCTGAGCAAAGGGGAGGTGGCATCGCTTATGATGATAACAAGTTTATCAGCTTGGAGGCTCAGTAGTACTTGTAGAATGAGTTGGTGGGCAGAAATTTTGTATTGGAGCGCGATTTATTGCCAGACAAGAAGTTGGATGGGCATATGGCATCAATAATCAGAGCAAGGGGTTGGAATTTATTTTGCGAGGATCTGATGGCGGCACCCATCTCTGTGATACAAGAATTCTATACCAATGCCAAGTTCACACGGTCTAATACGATATTTGTGCGGGGATCTGAGGTGTCCTTTGCAAAAGAGAGCAACAACGAACTATTTGGGCTACTGAACATTGCATTGGATCACCCTTAGTCTCTTTATGCTAGGGAGTGGGGCTCGGAGTTGGATGCCATTTGTGCTTATCTGTGCATGCCAGGCATGGCATGGAAACTGAAGTAGGGCACCGATCAGAAGCTACACTTCCCACAGGCCGCACTGAGTAGATATGGGAAAGCGTGGTACAGCTTTATATATGCGAATTTGATTCCAACGCGGCATCAGAATGACATCACCAAGGACAGGGCCGTGTTACTTTATGGGATCATCAAGGGCAAGAGGATTGATGTGGGGTACGTGATCAACAGTTCAATCCGTAGATTTTTGAGGGGCAATACTTCAGCAGGTATCCCACATGCTTCTGTGATCACTATGCTATGTGCTATGCATGGAGTTATGTGGTCCGAAGCAGAGCTTATGCAGCTGCACATGAGCACAATCAACCACGCTATAATTAAAAAATTCACAGTGTGGAAAGGAGGCAAATCCCATCCTCAGGGCGCAGGATACATATTACCAGGACTAAGCGAGTAGAGAGAGGTTGAAGAGACTTCTGAGAGGGTGCCACCAAAGCAAGCTGAGTCCTCCCACGCGATTAAGAGCAGTTGGATAGGATAGAGAGGCGATTGCCGCGAAGGATGGATGCCATGAGCACAAACTTCCAGGCTTTCACGACTGACTTCTGTGGGGCATTGTCCCATATTTTTATCCAGATGGGAGTGAAGGTACAATTCCCTACCTATGGATCCGCTGCGGCTTACCCTCCTCCAGACACACCGCCCGAGCAAGCTGAGGAAGTGGACGACGACGAGGCTGACTAGGGGAGTTCCTTTTTACCTTTTACCTCCAATAAGGACATTGTAGTTTTTAAGTTTGGGGGTATTAGGGTTATTTTTGCATCTAGTGTAGTTCATTTCATATTGTATATTGTGTTAGTTCATTTAGTGCATGTTAGGTCGCGTTTTGGAGTTTTGTGTTAAATTTTTCAAAATTGTTTGTTTTGTTTTAGTTAACTGTGTTAGGACATATTGCATGAATCCAGTTTTTTTGTTGTTTTGTTAATTATTTGGCCTATAAAAAAACTGAAATTACTTGATTGATTGAACTGATTTGAGATTTAAGCTTGATTATAATGTCATGTCATATATATAAATCCTTTTCTGTCAGATACTGATGTCACCGGTTAGCACCCTAGAGTAACCATCATGATATGTTTAGTCTAAATTGTCACATACTTATCTTCTGGTGGGAAATCTGTGTATTAATAAAAGAATTTTAGTATTCAAGTGACAATAACTAGGACTGTAAAAAGCTTAAGTTTGGGGGAAATAGGGGGTATGCATGCTAGTTGTGGAAAAATAAAATAAAAAGAGAAAAAATTAAAACAGAAAAAGATAAAGAAAGTTGATTATGAATAAACACTTCGGCTACATTGAATCCTGTGGCCTTTGATATTCGAGCAAGTAAGCCCTAGGGGTGTCTCTACACCCAGCGCCCTAAGGCCTTTTGGTCTGGGAGTCGTTGGTCGAAAGCTCGCTACACGGGTATCATTGAAAAGCCTAAGAGGACTAGGCATTGCACAGTCGAATGTGTACACGAAAAGAGCAAAAACGCCCTCGTGAGTAAATAAAATCAAAATAAACCCCCTGTGGAATCTTAGCTTAAATAATGCATAGTCCTAGTTAGAACTTATCTGATTTGCTGCTTTTCTTGTATTGAAGCTGGTTTTTCCCCTAAGAAGCATAGTATGTGATAAATTTGTTCAAAGGCATGTTTAATGGTTTCTTCGCACTCACACACTACATCAGTGCTAGCAGGCTTGGATTTGCAGAAGGATATGCTTTATGGTCTTGACTTGGGTAGCTTTCTGTTTGATTATCGTGTGGTTTTTTTGAGGCATTGCTTATGAGTTTCAATACTAACGGATACTTGGATTCGTATTCATGATAGGATAGGTTATATTCATTGTAGTTATTGCATTGTATCTTTTGTTTGGTTTTATTTTGGTTACTTGAGGGCAAGCAATGTTTAAGTTTGGGGGTATTTGATAAGTGGTTTTTATGACCACTTATTTAGATATTAACTAACTTGTTTTGTTGCGTAAACTCAAGTATTATTGTGCTTTTCATATAGTTTTGCTTTGTTTTGTAGATTTCATGTTTGGGAACTCTCTAGGTGCACATGTGGCTAAAAAGGATAAAAGAGTGCTAAAAGGGACAAGGAGTATGAAATGTGACGATGCTACAAGGATCAAATAGGTTAACTTGTCAGGCATAGGAAGTGTTGACAGCTGAGGAAGGAAACAGAAGTCGAGTGCAGCAGCAACAGAAGCCAAGAAGCAGTATTGCAAAAAACTACAAAGGCGCGCGGCCGCGCCTTAACCAAGGCTAATAGGCGCGCGGCCGCGCCTGCTCTATTTGACCAAAAGTTTGACTTTCAATGAGGAAGAGCGTGGCTGGACTTGGAGGGTCTATATTAGGGGTTGTTTTGCATTTTATCAGACATCTCCCCTCTTGGTAGCCTTAGCTTAATATCTCCCCTTATGGGAGCCCTAGCTTAGTTTTGCTTTCTCTCTTCTCTCTTTAATTTCATTGTCTAGATTAGATTAGGTTTAGATAGTTAGTTTCTAGAGTTGATTAGATCAAAAAATTGAAACATTTGGATAGCATCAAAGATCCAAGATTGGAGCAAGAACTCATATTTGCATTCTATATCTATATAGTCTCCATATTATCGTTTTGTATTCGGATGATGTTTATTCAACTTGTGGATGGTAGATTTGAGTCAATCATGACTTAAACTTTATTTTGAGATTTTAATGGAACCTAATGAGTAGTTTATATTTATATTCTTCCATATTGGTCTATTGATTGTTATGTGATTGTCTATTATAATTCGTGCTTTAATTACTTAATTACTTAGCTACCAATTACTGTGATAATCCATATGGACTTAAAAGACGAAATATGGAGATCTGATCATAGTAGCTTGTGATTATATGTTATGCATGGCGTTGGAATATATGATTTGTGCTTAGGATAGACATATACCGAAGCGCCGCTCGTAGTCAATAGAGGACTTGGGCTTAAACCCTATTTATTTGTAAATCACATAGACATATAGTGGTTTAGGTAATGTGGGTGTTCATATGTGTTCTATCATCTGTTGGTTATATATGATATGGATTTGGTACATCGAAATATGGCCTTATTTCACTTTCGTGTTCTCGGTTAGCGATCTTTGACGATTAATTTGACTTAACAGGAAGTGCATTGAATTAGATGAATCAACATGGGAAATGGAGATCTCATATCTTCATTATCTGGTTTTATTCTAGGGTTACTTAGTTTTAGTTTAATTAATTAGTTTTAATTCAACACAATTGATCGTTCGTTTAGATAAGACTGAAATGGTTATGGGCTAGTGGTTTGGTGACTTTTATTAGTTAATTCTCCATGGGAACGATATCTTACTTACTCTTTATTACTTGTTGATCGTGTATACTTGCACGAATATATTGATCGGTAAAACAACCAACAGTGCTCCCCAAGGAGACACACTCGGCTGAATATAGCCCTTATCTAGTAATTCTTAGCAATTGTATCATCAATTCCTTCATTTTTATCGGCGTCATATGATATGGTGCTTTCGAAATCGGTGCAGTTCCTGGTGCTAAGTCTATTACAAATTCAATTTCTCTGTCTGGCGGAAGACCAGGAAGATCGTCAGGAAATAAGTCTTGAAATTCCCTTACACGGATATATCCTTCATTTCTACTCCCTTATTCTAAGTATCTATAATATAGGCTAAATAACCTACACATCCTTTTCTTAACAAATTCTTTGTCTGCATCATCGTAAGGCAACACGATTGCCTAAGCCATAAGCTACCATAAAACACCACCTTAGACCGGTTCGGAGTCTGAAGGTTTACGCTTTTCTTCTGACAGTCAATTATCTTCGCATGGTTATATAACCAATCCATTCCTAGTATCACATCAAATTCCCCCAATCTAATCGGAATCAATTCTACGCTTAGTTCGTGTCCTCTAAGGTTTGCACAACAATTTTGGTAAACGAACTCTACGGGGATTACTTTATTATTCGCAACTTCTATGTTAAAAGGATTTCCTAATCGTTATTGGGGTAAGTTTAACCAACTAGAAAATTCATCATACACAAATGAACAGGTAGTACCCGAATCAAATAATACATAAGCATTTAAATTAATTATTGGGATAATACCTGATGTTAGTTCCCAGTAGGCACACAATAGATCTAGAAGGGGGGTTGGATAAATCCTTTGCATTTTTAAACTCTTTTCCTTTTTATTTTGTATTGCTAAGAAGTTAGCACATGACAAACATAAGAATCATTTCAAGCACAGCGGAATAAGTTAAATGTCCCCTTCATTGATATATTGATAAACATTAATACATTGTCCTTGGGGTTAGTTTAGTTAGAAGTAGTTAAAACATACATAGCAGTTATAGCAGTTAAGTACACAATGTAAAGACAGAAAGTAAATGACAGAATGCAAAAGACACAAAGGGTGTTAAGTGGTTCAGAGACTTAAGCTCCTAATCCACTCTTCTGCACTCTCGCAGGAAATCCACTAAGGAATGGGCAGCACCCTGAATCACTAAGATTCCTTCAAGGCCCGCAGCCCTGGAACTTCAGTTCACTAAGAACTCTTCAAGTCCTTCGACTTGGAACTCCTTTAGTTCACTAAGAACTCTTTAAGGCCAGCAGCCCTGGAATCTCTAGTTCACTAAGAACTCTTCAAGCCCTTTGGATTGGAACTCATTTAGTCACTCTGGACAAGGACCCCTTAGGCCCTGGCTACTTGTAGTTGTAGTAGTTGTTGTTGTTTATGCTTTGTTGCTAAGATGTCATGAAGCTTGATCATCTTTGTACTTAGCAGCTAGGCTTGGTCCTTAGCATTCTGCTTTGAGTCTGGACCTCTTCTCTGGTGCAGCTGATCTTCATTCTGTTCAGCTCATCTTCACTTAATGTCAGTTGTGTACTATCACCACATAGGACTGCTAAGGCTTTTCATTGTGGATCACCTTCTTCTGACCCTTAGTAGCCCTTGAACCCTTCTTAAATGATATGCAAACATGGTTCTGCATCTTTTCTGGTTCAGCATCTGGTTCTTCATGGTGATTCGTAGAGTGGCTCTTCTAATCTTCTTTATGCTCAGCCACTTTCTTGAATGTTATCTTCAAGGCTTTCTCAACTGTCAGCTTGGCAACCATCTTCTATGGCATTCTCATCCTTGTTGAGTGAAGCTTTAGTCCGTTCAATTTCTTCTTCAAGTCTGCTTTACTTCCACCTTTGTAGTCTCACTGCCACTAAGACTTGCTCTCTTCAGCTCTGGTGGAACTCATAGAGTCAACAATATAGCATTCCAATAACTTGACGAATCTACTACTTAGCAACAACTCTTATCTTTGAAGTTTGTCTCTTAAATACCCTTCCATGATCTTCCCGTTGGAAAGTAGACGTTGGAAGCTATTTGAATTGCTTTGCAGATCTCGAGTTATTTAGTGCAGATTGCTGATGTGGCGTGACAGCTCCTTTTTAACTTTACTGACACAGCAGTCTGCTTTCTCACCTACCGCCTCAGATATGTCACTATTCTATGTTAGGTTGGTAATCACATTTATTACTCCTTTCTGATTCCTTGATTCGAAACCTTAGGAGTTTTCCTTCTGCATCGAAGCTCTCAATTAGCAACGTTCGGATGTCAGTCTTCATATTGATTCATTGCCAGTGCTTCAAAACTCAGATGCCCGAACTCCACGATTCTGATGCAGATTGTTCTTGGACCTTTATCGTAGTGTGTCTTTGTTGAATGTTGCTTTTACTGGTTGAGACAACACTACGATTCTGAAGAGTGTTCTTGGATCTTCAATGTAGAACACCTCTTCCTTTACTTGTGCAGTGCTTCAATACTTTTGCTTGCCTCGACTGATCTCAGGAACTGATATCTTGACTTGTTGTTCTGGCCTCTTCTAAATATCAAGACACTTCAGATTTATGGCATACCCAGCTCTCATTCTCCTGGGGATCTCCCGTTCACCTATCTTTAATGGTCTGACCCATGCTTAATCACTTCTGTCTTGTTCTTCATAAGATGGTCGCTATCTCTGTATAAACTGTATCAGTTCCTTCTTCATTTGGCAAACACTACGATACTGAGTGATTCTCAATATCGTTGTCTTCTGTTCTCTTGACAGCATCTACACTTACTGACTTTCACTAGTCAGCTACTATGTCTGAAGTCTTCTTCTGATTTGCTTGTGAATGGCTTTACAACTTCAATCTGCATGTTGATTGAGTTGATGCTTGTATCTTCTGTTAGCTTGCATGCCATTCGTTGAGTGCTCTCTGGTTTCCTTGGAATGTATCTTTGTAGCTCAGACCAGAGGCTCCATGCTTTGGATACTCTGGGAGTGCCCATTCGTTGAGAATCGTGTTGACACTATGATTCTTCCCTTAGCAGTGTGAGCAACCTTTTTGGAAACCTTAGTTCTGCAGACTACGATTTAGCTTTGTTGCTGTAGACACTACGATTCCGAGATCAGATTTTGACAGGCTACGATTTTTGCCTTTATGCTTGTTGTGCTCGTCTGATCTGGCTCGACTACGATTTTTGCTTCTGATTAGATCCGTGGACTCCACTGCTTCAAGTGTGTTCTACGATTCTTGACTTAGCTCTGGCAGACATTCAGTAGGCTTATAGACAGGTTGTCTCTACGATTTTGAACATGACTTCCTCAGCAGACTACGGTTCTGAGAAAGTTCTTCCCGACACACTACGATCCTTTCTCATTTCTCTCGGTAGACTACAAACTTCAAGATCTACTATTCTTGTAGACTACGATTTCGTCTTGATAGTTCTCGAGTCTTCCTTGTCTCTCCAGGCAGACTACGATGCTGGTGCAGTGCTCGACGATCAGACAAGCCTATCTATTACATTGTATAAGATCAACCTAACAAGCTTGATCTTTCTATATTTATAGTCCTTGTACATCATTTCTTTTTAAGGACTTTACAAAGCTATTTTGCTTATGTAGGATCAACCTAACATATCTGATCAATTCATTCTAAGTCCTTGTACATATATTTCTATTATCTATCAAAGGAATTTATAGCTTTTGTCAATGCAAGCATACTTGCATATTCATTCATTTATATAATAATCAAATCATATATAAATAGGAATAACATTCTCAATGTATATTCCTAACAATCTCCCCCTATTTGATTATGACAAAAATAATTAGTGCATGTGCATGAGATGAATGAAGCTTATATAGAGTGAGCAGTTCTATTTCTAAAGCAGATACTCATGAATGTCATTGATGGTAATATAAAATTACATACACTATGACACTCTATATTATGGATCCAAAACATACCTAACTAGAATAGAGATGTACCTCTTCTGCTCCATGTATGTCTCTAGAATGTCTATTGATTAGCTTCTGCTGCTGCTCATCTTCCTTTCTTCTTTTTCTTCTTTCCCCTGCTCCCCCTCAGATGCATTCTCTCCTTAGCTTGGCTCCCCCTATAATTCTGTTTTCATAGGGTCATCATCTTTTGGCTCCCCCTCAGATGATGATTCTGCTTCTGCTGCTGCTTTCTTTTTCTTTCCTCCTTTCATGGCCTTCTTTGCTTCTCTACTTCTTTTCTTCTCAGACTTCGTCGTGCCCATTGAGTGCTTCTTCTTTTTCCTCTCTCTTGAAAGTCTCTTTTGATGTATTTTTTTCTCCCGTTTTTGTCATTAATCACTTGTGAAAGCTGCTCCACGTTTGTCATAAGCTGCTCCATCAGGTGATAAGAGTTACCAACCTCAATCTTGAGTTCTTGTTGGTCAGTTCAAGTTAGAGAGAGAGAGACTATTTTTGATTCGTAATTCTTATCAGAGATAAATAGGGTTTGGTCTTCATTGGCCTTCTGAACTTGTAGAGCTTCTTCCTTCTGCTCACTCATAGCCTTCTGAAGTACTTGATCCCTTAGTTGAAGCTTGAGGGATATGTCTGAGAGTCTGGCTTGAAGTCTTGTTGATAATTCATTGTCTTCTCCTGTTGACAGGTCCTTTACTTCTGCAGCCATAAGAGAGATTTCCTCAACTAGTTCTTCTGAGGACTTCTGAAGCTCTTGCTCTTGAGGAGGTCTGTCATCATGTTGTTTATCCTCTTTCTGAGCAGCTAGTTGATCAGCCTCTTGCTGAGTATCATGGTGAACTCTATGATTTTTACTTTTGGATAGACTCTGAAAGGTGGTGAGAATCTGGTAGATCGTTGAGTTTTATGCTGCTTGGGCAGAGTACAGCTTCTCATATTCATCTTGATCATCTTCAAGGATAGAGTGAGATGACTTTACGATTATGGACTTGGGCAGTATCCTTTTTCCATCTGAATATGCTTGACAATCGTAGGGGATGTAATGATTTTCAGCATGTCGATAGACCTTGAAGTGAGATTGGTCTTTGATCAGTAGAGTTGCAAACTCCTTCACCCTTGGAAAGTTCTGTGTCACCAGTTCTAGGTTGGGAAGGTGAGAGAAGCACCATGAGAGATAGTTGTTGTCTTCAGTGAGGGATGCCTTTGCCCATGGCATGTGAGGATGAAACCATCTTATAGCATGAACCTTGAGTTCAGTATCATAAATCAAGGTTGAGGAATCTGGCTTTATAGTATCTCGATGGTTGAGTAGATGTGCTGCAGTCATTTTCACCACTTTTAACCTTCCATTCCTGTGATTTACCCATTTCTCTGGAAGTGCATCTAGTGGTTCTTCATCAATTTCTACCTCTATTCTCCTCTTGCGTTGAATAGGACAAGGAATGTGAAAATCTTTTGGCACGTCATCCTCAGAACTGAAGTCTCTTTTACCTTCGTCATGATCTGTGATAGAGTCAGATTGATGTAGACTTCCTTCAACTAACTCATCAGTTTATTCAAGCATTTGATCATCATCAGCAGAGCTTGCCTTTGCAGACTCACTAGTCTCTTCTAGCTCTGTAGTCTTCAGCCTTTTTTTGCTATCTTTTTCTGATAGCGTCTTCCCTTTTTCCTTATCCTCTCCTCTATTGGATTCAGCCTCATCATCAGCTGATTTCAATTGTCTTTGGAAACAATTCTCCTCTTTTTGAGACCATTTTAGCAACCAGCCTGTTGCTCTTTCTTCTTCTTGGAGGTTCAGCTATAGGAGACTTGGATCTCTCTTCATCTTTAGTCTTTGAAGTCTCTGATTTATCTGAAAGATTTCCTTGAGATTCAACAACAGGAGTGACAGATACTTCTTTAGACTCTTCGTCATTTTATCCATCAGATGGACTCTTTTGAATTTCAGCACTATGAGATCTAGCTGTTTCATGATCAGATTCTTCTTTGTCAGCAGAATGACTACTCTGAGAATTAGTCATAGAACTTGCAGCTTCTTCTTCATTATCAGACTTGGGCTTTGGGATAATTGCACCTTCAGAGGATTAAGACTCTTTTTCTTTCATAGCACTTGCCTTCCTCTTTCTTGAAGTACTCTTGCTGCTGCTGCCATAGTTAGCCGTTTTTTCTCCATTGGGTTCTTCTTCCAGTTTGCAAATAGCTATGTAGTCATTATATTATGACTGTTTAGGACTTCACCTTCATCATCCTTAATCTTATTCTTTAGCCTCTTCTTCAGAATAATACTTAATAGCCTTCTATGGAAAACCTTTGTGAGTGGTTTCCCTGTTAACCTCTTCTTTTCTGCCTTATCCAGCCATTTGGACATTTGGTCGAGCAGAATAACTCCAAAGTTGATACGTTTCTTTAGAACTATTGCAGACATGATCTTCAGCTGTTGATCACTCACAGTGTCATGTGCAGTGTCTTTGCATAGTATACATTTGCCTACAATCTCTGCAAGGAACTCAAACTCTTCAGGAAACTCCTTTTTCTTCATATCCTTCAGACTAAGATTTCTTTTATATCCCATAATCTTCTTGGCTCCTTTGATGTCAACTTCATCAAGGCTTTTCAGCCCTAGGTCAGAGAAACCTAAGCACTAATTGATGTCAGAAGATTTTAGCTTCAGAATTTGACCTTTTACTTTGGTGGAAAGAGTTCCAGAATTCGTAGTCATATTGGAGTAGAACTCTTTAACCAAGTCAACATAAATAGGAGTATTTGACTCAAGGCATTCTGAGAATCCAGCCCTCTTCACTAGTTCAAGAATATCTCTAAACTTCTTCTCAGATTTTTCGAACGTTTTGGTTCTGAGCTAAATACCAGTGATTACTCGCCAATGTGCCATTTGAAAAGTTAGGGTTTTTTGGGTTTATGGCTTTGTAAGAATATTATGAGATGTCAGAAAATAGTTTGAGATCTGATGACTGTTGGAGAAGGTCAGACTATTTGGAGGTGTTTAGGTTTTGGCTTGAGAGAAGTGTATGGATTTGACAGGTTTGCAGCTTTTGATGAACTCTCTGAAATGAAACTGCCAATAATTTGAATTTATCTCTTTTAATTGTTCCCTCCATGTTCTTTAGTGGGACAGTTGTAAGACTTTAATAGGTCACAATCTGTAACTTCTTCAACCACGTCAGTTTATCAGATTTGACTTTTCCTTCTGTTGACTATTGACTTCTTCAGTTCGTGGAGTGACTTATGACTTGGTTCAGTACTCCACGATTTCCCAGACTAATCTTCAACCTTTGCTTATGTTTCGATGATCGTAGTCTGTGGTCGTGCTTCAATAGGCAATTTCTTCATTATACCTTGAGGGATTGGCAATTCTCATTTGCAGCTCGTAATCTTCTGATAAGATGTTGCTTGCTTCAGTAGAGATTCTTGTGATGTAATTAATATTTGCACTTCTCTGGATTAAGGTTGCTCAGGAAGGACCAACCTCTTAGACCAAGGCTAAGGATTAGGTTTGTTCCTGAGGCACTTATCAGATGAAGAGCTTTAGACATGGTCAGTACTGGCATCACATTTGACCTCTCTGCTGGGAAGTTCATTCACCAATTTTTGATATTCAATGGTGTTGTTTTTGGTGTAGGCTGCAATCGTGGCGTCCTTCTGTTCTTATACTACGATCAGATGTTTGATCGTAGGCACTCCACGATTTGAGGTGGGTGGTAGATATGGTTATCAATAGCACGTTTTGGGATGTTACTACTGACTATGGATCTTCATTTGGTTCATCAGCCACAAAGTTTTGGGACTTTGTAACTGGGATATTTCTATTTTGGGTTAGCTCCTGTTCTCTATGATCTTGGCAGAAGTGGTCTTTATAATCGTGATGTAATAGATAGACATGCATCATGATTGTCTTATCTTCTGGGTTTTTCTCACAACTTCTAGCAAGAATTCCACTTTTTCATTTTGCTCCCTAAGCTACACCATCTCCATATCTTCATCTGTCAGATCAAACTCCTTGATAAATTTCGTCGTCCTCTTCTTCGATTTGGACACAGCTTTTGTACTTTCTTCAGATTCAGCCCTAATAATAGTTCAGGCTGAGAGGCTGTAGCAGCTTCTCCATCTGTAGTCATAATTTGTCTGGACTCTACGATTGGTGACACCTCTTCAATCGTAGTGAGTGAGAACTTCTTAGTTCTGTGACTGCTTTTCTTCTTCTTCTGAAATTCACAGCTTCTTCAGCTTCTCACTTGATCTTTCTTAGTCAATCAAGTGACTATCTTTTCTGCTTGGAAGATCTGAAGAATTTGCTTCATTAATCATCTTAGACACCTTTAGTGCTGCTGCTCTTAGCAGATCACTGTTCCCCCATAGATGATGTTATCTTCTCAGAGAAGCATGAATTCTTCTTCATATTCATCAGAAGGCAAGTCTTGCATATCTTCTTCTGACTGGAATCATCTCTATCATAAAATCTTCGTTAGATCATGGAGAGAGATATCTTTAGGACTAATCACTCCACGATTGTTGACAGAACTACCAACATAGTCTTCTTTATCTGACACCTGAACAGGTGTTTACAGCAGGCTTGTAGTCCTTTCTTAGTTTCTTTAGTATACACTAAGGATGAATGAAGAATCATTTGGGACTATCAATTCGTCAACATTTATCAGCGTTTCTTCAGTTGGTTGCCCTTCCTCCTTTATCAGAACTACGGACTTTGATGCTGACTGGAGGGACACTATGATTGTGGTCATTGTACCATAATCGTTGTGTGTTGGCTTGCATAGGCTTGACTCAGTTTTGACTGTAGAGAACACTACGATTTTCCTTAAGCTCTTTGATAGACTGCACTCGTGGAGTTCTGCTTCTATGGTGCATTCTTCATGATCAATACTTGATGATCCTTTGATGTGAACTTCTTTGATATTCCCTCTGAGTTGATATGCTTTATATGAATAAGCATAAAGGATCTTGGCATGAATGGTCAGCTACCATTTGAAGATTAGCAATCAGGTGAGCTTGTGGGCTCAGTACATCTTTAGAAACTGACTTTGGCATAAGATAAATTTTGACAAGAACATTGCTGAAATGTCTTGAGCCTCCAGCTGGGTGAATCTTCGTGACTGAAGCCATCTACTTCTGCCTTCCTTAGTGTGGTCAGATAGACCAAGTACCTGCAGTTTTAGATAATTTCTATTTTGGTACCCAAGCTTAATAGGGTCCTACTAGGTTAGTTTCTCAAAACCCCTATTCCTCATATACTAGAATTTACATCAACTTTAGCATCAATAATCATTATATCCATGCATGTATCAGATTTAGATATGACATTTATTATGCATGATTGTGAGTGTGTGTAAAATAAATCATTTTAATAAGACACTCTTTTTCTTTGATGGTTTCACCCTTTGCTTGGTTATGTTCACAGTTTTCGAATGTTCACATAGTAGGAATCAACTCTATTGTTTAGTTGTATCTGGTTGATTCATGGAGATGATAAGTTTCTAAGAATCTTTAAGATACTTCTTTAGAACTGATCATACTCTACGTGTTATCAGAAACTTAGAACATAGGTTTGTACATATATACTAACCCTTAAGCAGGGATTACTCCACTTAAACTTAATTAATTCTTGATATGCTTATGGCCTATTTTAGACTTCTTTCAAGATGTTATCTTTAACCTAAAACTTGGGTGGAGAGAAAGTTTGTTAGCAATTGAGTTTCCATCCTTAGTGTACTTTCTCTCTTCCCCTTTTTAGGTAGAGTATGGTCTCTTAATAGAATACTTTTATAGTACATAAGGTGATGCAACATGATGTACATATTTATATTAATGAGGAACCGTACCTTTACACTGTCAGTTTCTTGACAGTCATTTACCTTGCTATAATGAGGTTAGGCATTGATGTGCATATCTTTATATTTATTCCTGACAGCTTGTTGCTCCAGTTGTCCTTCGATCAATCAGTCATAGCCTTGAAGAGGTAAACTAAGAACGTCTTGGCATCTTTAGTTCTTTAATCACCTTGAACCTCAGGGTTCACATCCAACTACTGGTTAGCCAAATACCTATTTGAGAAAGTCCTCTTTCTCCTTTGGATAAGCCTTTCTTAGCATGTATGGCCTTTCATCTTTCAAAATAGAGGATGCTTGATTCTTTGCTGTTGATACCTCTTGACTTCCCACTTCTGGTCTTCAGACTACAAGATTGACCGTGGACAAGGATTAGACTTGTTCTTGTAGCATTTGAGAACATGGACTAATCTGAGTAGCTTCAGGTGTATATACACATTTACCTGTACACATTATTTTCAACTTGTGAGCTCATATGCATTTACAAGTGACTTACTACTAAATTAAGTTTAGAATAATGTTTGTGCCTAGGATCAAACTCAAAGCGATTAGCTTTAGAATATAGCATGAGAACCTGCTCTGATACCAAATGTTAGTTCCCAGTAGGCACACAATAGATCTAGAAGGGGGGTTGAATAGATCCTTTGCGTTTTTAAACTCTTTTCCTTTTTATGTTGTATTGCTAAGAAGTTAGCACATGACAAACATAAGAATCATTTCAAGCACAGCGAAATAAGTTAAATGTCCCCTTCATTGATATATTGATAAACATTAATACATTGTTCTTGGGGTTAGTTTAGTTGTCAGTAGTTAAAACATACATAGCAGTTATAGCAGTTAAGTACACAATGTAAAGACATAAAGTAATTGACAGAATGCAAAAGACACAAAGGGTTTTAAGTGGTTCAGAGACTCAAGCTCCTAATCCACTCTTCTGCACTCTCGCAAGAAATCCACTAAGGAATGGGCAGCACCCTGAATCACTAAGATTCCTTCAAGACCCGCAGCCCTGGAACTTCAGTTCACTAAGAACTCTTCAAGTCCTTCGACTTAGAACTCCTTTAGTTCACTAAGAACTCTTCAAGGCCAGCAGCCCTGGAATCTCTAGTTCACTAAAAACTCTTCAAGCCCTCCAACTTGGAACTCATTTAGTCACTCTGGACAAGGACCCCTCAGGCCCTGGCTACTTATAGTTGTTGTTGTTGTTGTTGTTGTTTGTGCTTTGCTGCTAAGATGTCATGAAGCTTGATCATCTTTGTACTTAGCAGCTAGGCTTGGTCCTCAGCATTCTGCTTTGAGTCTGGACCTCTTCTCTGGTGCAGCTGATCTTTATTCTGTTCAGCTCATCTTCACTTGATGTCAGCTGTGCACCATCACCACATAGGACTGCTAAGGCTTTTCATTATGGGTCACCTTCTTTTGACCCTTAGCAGCCCTTGAACCCTTCTTGAATGATATACAGACATGGTTCTGCATCTTTTCTGGTTCAAGCATCTGCTTCTTCATGGTGATTCGTAGAGTGGCTCTTCTAATCTTCTTTATGCTCAGCCACTTTTTTGAATGCTATCTTCAAGGCTTTCTCAGCTCTCAACTTGGCCGCCATCTTCAAAGGCATTCTTATCCTTGTTGAGTGAAGCTTTAGTCCGTTCAATTTCTTCTTCAAGTATGCTTTACTTCCACCTTCGTAGTCTCACTGCCACTGAGACTTGTTCTCTTCAGCTCTGGTGGAACTCACAGAGTCAACAATATAGCATTCCAACAACTCGACGAATCTACTACTCAGCAACAACTCTTATCTTTGAAGCTTGTCTCTTAAATACCCTTCCATGATCTTCCCGTTGGAAAGTAGCCGTTGGAAGCTATTTGAATTGCTTCGCAGATCTCGAGTTATTTGGTGCAGACTGCTGATGTGACGTGACAGCTCCTTTTTGACTTTACTGACACAACAGTCTGCTTTCTCACCTACCACCTCAAAGATGTCACTATTCTGTGTCAGGCTGGTAATCACCTTTATTACTCCTTTCTGATTCCTTGATTCGAAACCTTAGGAGTTGTCCTTCTGCATCGAAGCTCTTAATTAGCAACGTTTAGATGTCAGTCTTCATATTGATTCATTGTCAGTGCTTCAAAACTCAGATGCCCGAACTCCAAGATTCTGATGTAGATTATTCTTGGACCTTTATCGTAGTGTGTCTTTGTTGAATGTTGCTTGACTGGTTGAGACAACACTACGATTCTGAAGAGTGTTCTTGGATCTTCAATGTAGAACACCTCTTCCTTTACTTGTGCAGTGCTTCAACACTTATGCTTGCCTCGACTGATCTCAGGAACTGATATCTTGACTTGTCGTTCTGGCCTCTTCTAAATATCAAGACACTTCAGATTTGTGGCATACCCAGCTCTCTTTCTCCTGGTGATCTCCCGTTCACCTATCTTCAACGGTCTGACCTATGCTTAATCAGTTCTGTCTTGTTCTTCATAAGCTGGCCGCTATCTCTATTTAAACTGTATCAGTTCCTTCTTTATTTGGCAAACACTACGATACTGAGTGATTCTCAATATCTTTGCCTTCTATTCTCTTGACAGCATCTGCACTTATTGACTTTCACTAGTCAGCTACTATGTCTGAAGTCTTCTTCTGATTTGCTTGTGGAAGACTTCATCTTGAATGGCTTCACAACTTTAATATGCATGTTGATGGAGTTGATGCTTGTATCTTCTATTAGCTTGCATGCCATTCGTTGAGTGGTCTCTGGTTTCCTTGGAATGTTTCTTTATAGCTCAGACCAAAGGCTCCATGCTTTGGATTCTCTGGGAGTGCCCATTTATTGAGAATCGTGTTGACACTACGATTCTTCCCTTAGCGGTGTGAGCAACCTTTTTGGAAGCCTTAGTTCTGTAGACTAGGATTTAGCTTTGTTGCTCCTGACACTACGATTCCGAGATCAGATCTTGACAGACTACGATTTCTGCCTTTATACTTGTTGTGCTCGTCTGATCTGGCTCGACTACGATTTCTGCTTCTGATTAGATCTATGGACTCCACTGCTTCAAGTGTGATCTATGAGTCTTGACTTAGCTCTGGCAGACATTCAGTAGGCTTATAGACAGGTTGTCTCTACGATTCTGAATATAACTTCCTCAGCAGACTACGTTTCTGAGAAAGTTCTTCCCGACACACTACGATCCTTTCTCGTTTCTCCCGGCTGACTATGAACTCCGAGATCTACTATCCTTGCAGACTACGATTCCGCCTTGATAGTTCTCGAGTCTTCCTTGTCTCTCTAGGCACTACGATACTGGTGCAGTGCTCGACGATCAGACAAGCCTATCTATTACATTGTATAAGATCAACCTAACTAGCTTGATCTTTCTATATTTATAGTCCTTGTACATCATTTCTTTTTAAGGACTTTACAAAGTTATTTTGCTTATGTAGGATCAACCTAACATATTTGATCAATTCATTCTAAGTCCTTGTACATATATTCCTATTATCTGTCAAAGGACTTTATAGCTTTTGTCAATGCAAGCGTACTTGCATATTCATTCAGTTATATCATAATCAAATCATATATAAATAGGAATAGCATTCTCAATGTATATTCCAAACACCTGAAACCACGTCCTTCGCAGCTACTGCATCCTGGACGGTCATGTTAAACGTTCTGGAAGTTGGTCGGTTGGATTGCGTCGGTCCGCCGATCATCAGCTTGCTGCCTCCTCCCTGATGGTCGCCTCCTCCGCTGCTCCCCTTCTTTGGACAATCTTTGATCTGATGCTCGGTTGAGCCACAAGCAAAACACCCCTTGATCTTCTTTGGCTTTGGGCACTTTAGCGAAATGTGCTCCTCCTGACCGTAGTTGTAGCAAATATTGTGTCCCTTCCAACATTCCCCTTGATGGTTCTTCCCGCACTTCGGGCATCCCTCAACTCTCTTCTTAAACCCTCCTTGAAAACTTCCCGCTTGATGGTTGTTTCTGTTATTGTTGTTGTTGTTATCCCACTTTCTCTTTTCTAGATTGCTTCCTCTAATATTACTTCTTCCATGACTCTCTCCCCTAATATTCTTGTTCTTCTTTTCCTTATTATACTGACTCAAGGCCTCACTACCTCCTTTTGCAATGATGGTCTTCTCCAACAGTGTGGTGAATGAGTCGATTTGGAGAACTGACACCTTGTTGAACAACCAAGGTTTCAGTCCTAGTTCGAAGCGTCGAGCCTTCCTTTCTTTTGTATCTACTTAGTGCGTTGCAAATCGTGCAAGCTTATTGAACTTAGCCACGTATTGTGCTACTGTCATATCCCCTCATTTCAGTTCCAAAAACTTCACCTCCATCCGATTCTTCATGCTCTTCGGGAAGTAATTCTCGAAGAACAATGTCTTAAACCTTTCCCAGGTTATAGTTCCTTCTCCCGCTATCTGTTGATTGGCCTTCCACCAATAATTTGCTTCACCCCTCATCATGTACATAGCGAACATAGACTTCTGATCTTCACCCACACGAGCAATGGCGAAGGCTTTCTCCATCTCTTTGATCCAAGTCTGTGCCTCAATAGGGTCAGTAGTACCCGCAAATTCTGGAGGTCCTACACTCCTAAAGTCTTTAAAGTTGGTTACCAGAACCTCTTTGGAGTTATTGCGTACTGGTTCATTGTTTCTCCCTCGAAGGGCTTCTCCTAACAAGTCAACTAGGCGTTAAATAGGGTCTACTTGCTCTCTCTCATTATTGACCGATTCCTCCGGTGTTGTTAGTCTACGTCTGAGCAGCATTTTTTGCATCACAAAATTTCATTCTTATTATCTAATTATATTTCTTAAGTATTTCTTTAATACAGAAGAAGACAAATTTTTTATAACACGTTGTCTGAAATAAGAACATTTATATTCATATGTCAAATCATTACATCGATATGATCATTCCTAGCATATTTCTATAAATATCATCATCTATCCCCTAATATCACAAAAGATGGGGAACACTGACATACTACCTCTCTAATATGAGCCTACTCGGGGTTTACATAACTATCCCATATCTCACACAAAAAATCGAGATTACACTTCAACACATAGATAATATATCTATACTACTAGACACCTATCTGAACAAACTATCCCAACATCCTGTGATATATGTACTCAACCTGTGATATAACCTGTGATATATCCTGCGATACAAGAGTCTACCGTGCTCTTGTACTCAACCTGTGATATATGTGCCACCAAGTCTTTTCTCATGGTATATCGGGTATGTCCCTGCTCCGCCGGGTAGTGATATACACCATTAATCAATCTCTTTATGGACGTATGGAAGGCGCAGCCCATCTTATTCATCTTCCTCTTCTTACACTTCACCTCATCCTCTAGGTCATTGGCCCTATCATCGGCTCCTTCCCACTTCTCCTCAAAGTGGATCCTCTCCATCACCTCTAGCTCAAGCTGTGTGCGAAGAGCTTCCTTCTCGGCTTTCACACTTAGTTCCTTCTCCTTGGACTGTCCTAGTTGCCCTACCAGCTCCTCATTCCGTGATACCAAATGGTGTACTAGAGCTCCTAACTGGGTCTTTACTTCCTCTCAATATGCAAGTTCGACCTCTAAATTCTACATCTCAAGTTTCCTTGCATGGTCCTCATCTTTCAGTTTCTGTATCTTCATCTGTCTCCCCTGAGCCTCGGCCTCTAACTCCTCGACCCTGCATTCTAACTCCAAAATCTTCTCCTCATATTCTCCCAACATTAGGTCCTCGAACGTAGCCTCATCGGAATATCCAATGGGCTCATCCTCCATAGCTTCCTCCTCGGGATCCGACTCTACGGTATTTGGCTCCATCTCCCCCTCATCCTCATCATCGACAGGGGCCACTGCCGAAATGGGCTCCGCTATCAAAGGTGTCTCATACACCACATGTATATCATGTGGCTCCTCCTTTACTGTCCTACTAGGGCATCCCAAGTCCGACATCCTACAACCACAAACACAAGACAACAAACAACAAACTCCATCAAAATGTTAAATAAAATCTAAATTCAATGTATGGAATGAAAATATATTTCATAACACCACTAACTATCTAGGAAAACTCTATATGAGTTTTATCTCCTTTTATGCTCTAAGTTCTTTCTAAGTTCTTTCTAAGTTCTTCTAAGGTTATAGTCTAAGGATTCTCGCTCCTAAGGTTTATAACCTAATACTTTGATACCATCCAGTGACGCCCCCAATTTCAAGTACTTATACCTCGAATTCGGTGCTTCACGTTCTAATTCTAATATCATACTAAAATAACCAACAACAGAATAATAGAATAATTTACATTGTTATAACATAAATATCCTTGTCCCATGGTCTCATAACCGTTACTACAACAATACATAAAAAAGTCTAAGACATAACCTAAAATATAAATTAGTCATTCCTTAATACATCATAATAATAATAACTTTATAATCTTAAAGGACTAAAGCTATTCCGTAGCCTTGCCCTTATCCTTGTCATTCCTAGAGGTACTGCCTTGCTCTGCCTTAACTGTAAAGTTTTAGGGAAGCAAGAATGAGCAACAAATTTGCCCAACAAGTAATATATTATTAAGGGTGAACAAATATAAAGTTCAAAATCTCAAGGATATAACAGTAACTGATAGTTCAATAATAACAAGAAGCATCAATAGTTCTAAATCTATTCTTTGAATTGAAATAAGAGTCACTATGGACTGTAAGATATCAACAAGATTCAAAGGATTAATTATTTCAATGTTCAAGAAGATTGAACACTGAGTAGTCACTAAGGACCAAGAAGTCCTGCTAGAATTAATAGTATTTTTCTAATAATCCAATAAAAACAAGTATAATAGGTGATCAGCCCAAAACACCCTACGTTATGCATAACATTTAAACATGCTAGTATGTGCACATGCCGGTTCCCCGACAGTTATATAATTTCCCCTTCAATGAGGGTTGTTCATCTCAGTAGATTTACAAGAGTCTGCACGAAATCAATTTATTTAGATAACTTTATAACACATGATATTAGTCTAACCTAAACAAATGGCTTAGACAACCTTTATAATGCATTTAGGAACGATAACTTCAATGCTTGCAACAACATCATGATATAAAATTGATTTCTGAATAGTAATAGATATTTGCTCGATGTAAACATGTTCGATATTGCAACAATTCGGATTTACACAATATGTAAAGTTAAGAGAATTAGGGAACTTTCCTAAATTGCTGCCTACTATTAACTCGACGATTCTGCTTTTTGGATAACCTACATTAACCATAAACATTCTGATAATTAATCTCTACTTAAACCACATAATGATTTAGATAGATCTAACGGTAAGACTCCCTCAATTGGAATTCACCATAGCCCATATTATTCTAATCATTTGTGTAATTATCTGTTATTAACAAGGTGACCCTTTTATCCAGCCTTCTTCGGTTTGCTTAATATACCCGAGTTACTACATCATGTTAATTCCTAACATGGTGATAGTCGTTAGATTCTACCATGATTATTTTCTTTAGTCCTCCTAATTCATGGATCAATCACACTTGGACAGACTTTAATAAGTTTTTGTAAAGATTTAAAAGCGATTAGCAAGTCTGGTGTATGAATTTTCAGTGTTTGGTCTGTTGGGTAAAATCTAGTTACGCACAACACGCAAGTATACGTGGTCAATAAGTAATAAAGTGAAAGTAAAGTATTGTTCCCACGAGGAATTATTTAACAATAATCACCAAGTACCAACCCGTAACCAAACTATATCTTATTTAAACGAATGAATTTCAAGTATAATTAAACTAATACTAAATACCACTAGTTAAGATAAGATTACGAAGATTTAAGATCATAACTTCACTCATTGCTTCATTTAAGTTAACAAACTTCTTACCAATTATTCTCACTATTCTGAATTGTTAATCAAGAACACTAAAGTAGATATAATCACCTTTCGATGCATCATACCCATACTCACTTGCATCCACAGATGATAGAATTAAGCAAGACACCCTAATTAACTAATCCACTATATCTCTACGTGAATTACAATTAAAGAGGATTTCACGCACAAGTTCTCTATTAGATTACATATGGCGTAAAGGTATATCTCTATTCTAAACACGAATCATGAATTCTATCTATGCAGAAATCACAAACACATGCTATTATGATCAGATCTAAACCCATAATTCGTCTCTCGAGTTCATATGGATTATCACGGTAATTGAAAATTAGGCAATTAAATAGTCAAGTCCAAATCACAATAGACAATTACCACGATAGATTATAATAATTGATAAGGAATCATATTAAAACAAACTACACAATAAGATCCATTGTAATCTTAAACAAAGAATTTAAGTAATTGTTATTGAATTAAAACCAAGAATCCACAATTGAATACACATTAAAAGATAAAAATAAGAGTAAAGAAAAGATTATAATCTGTTGTCAGCAAATTCTTACTTCTTCTTGCTCCATCGCTTGATCTTCAATGGCCTTCAATTAGCTTTAATCTCCAATCCCCTCTAAATTAGGGTTTGTATTTTACTTTAAAACTAAAACTAAACTTAATCTAATAGAATCATAATACTATGCTAATACCTAATATAATATATATATATATATATATATATCTTCAGCTCCTCCGTGGCATCAGGTTCCAATCTCTTATATAGCATGCTTTAAATCCATTCCTTATTGTAGCATCCGAATAGGACAAGGAGATTAGCCAGCAGCACTACTCCTATAATCGGTTTAGTCCCCTCTCCACGTCATCAGGTCCAAGTCCTTTTATCATAACATGCATCCCTTCATATCACAAGACGTGCAACCTTCATCTTAGTTTCTTGTTGCATCCGTGTCCCACTCGAAAAAGGAAATCTCCAGCAACTACTTGTATCATTATATCATGCCTCAAGTCCAATACTCGTGACCCACTTGACTTTTCATCTGCACCAAATCCAAGTAGCAAGAAAAAAAAGAAATCAGCAGTTCTGCCGCCTCCCCGCCCCAGCGGGGCCAAGCACTGTCCAGCTAAATTTGTAATTGCTGATTTCTCCTTTCCTAGCTTCTACAAATGTGGCCTACATATATACATGCTTAGTGCAAGATTTCATAAACTGCTAGGAAGTGGGCAATAAAACCTCCTCATACATGAAAGGCGTGGCCAATATACATATATATGCTGAGTTGACATAATGTTGCTTTGGAGTGAGCAACTTCCAACCCGTGGGCCCATATAACTTTGCAAGCTGCTGATTATATTAGCAAGCCCACATCTTGCTTTAATGTCCATGACTGATGAATTAAATCCCACATTTGCATGCAATTTCCAAATTGGGTTTAAAAGCCCACAAACTTTATTCCTTTTTCATCATTTCAGCCCTTTTAGCTCTAATTCCTCCTAGCATGAACAGCTTGTTTATTTCCTTTGGTCCAATAAATGCTCAATTTTTCCTTTAAAAGCTCATTTCGCCTCCATTTCATTACCTGCATATAAACGTATAAACCTAGTAGAAATGATAGGCAAATTACTCGAAAACATTTTGAATCAAGCTATAACGACTACCGATGAGTAGGTATAAAACCCACTCATCAAATACCCCCAAACTTGAGACTTTGCTTGTCCTCAAGCAAACACACAAATTAGACAGATTCATTCTCTAGCAATGATCCACTCAAACAATGAATCAATATGAATTTGAACACTGGCCTCAAAGATTACAACCAATAATAACCCACAGAAAATTTCAAAACAATGCTAAATCTACAATTTCAACAATTTTCATTAGTTCTACATCTACTCATGATCCTTTAAGTGCATGTGTGCATCCAAATGTTCAGACTAGTTATGATTTAAGCAAGATAAACCAATACTCATAAAAGATTTTCAAAAGCAACTCTAAAAACTTCTTATCACATCAATCACCGCTAATATAGACAAAGCACAAATTTTTTTTCTAGAGGATCAACGGATATTTAAACATTTAAGCACATATGAACCCTTCCCAAGTACTTCAAAAATACTCTTTTTGTTCTATCTTTTTAGTGAGTGCATTTTACGCTCTATCTCACTTTCCATTTCCATGAAACGAGTGCGTTTTACGCTCTATCTCGTGCCTGTGTTTATGGGTGAGTGCGTTTTACGCTCCATCTCGTCCCACCACAAGATTCAATTATTCAAATCAGGGAAAATTCCAATTTTTTCAATAATTCTTCAAGATTTCCCCCAAACTTATGTGAGTGCCTAATTTTCACTTTGAATGATGCTCAAATAAGATTTCTCAAGTTGCACTGGTATCTTTCATAAGCATTTAGCCAAAAAAATTTCAATCCCAACTAACTAAACAAATGGATATGTGTAATTTTTTCAAAAATTTCGCAAGTAGTGTGAAGACCAATTAATCAGTCGAAATATAGACTAAGCATGCTCATCAATTCTCCAAGAGTTAACAACTCATTAATCACCCACTTATCATTGGCCAAAATCACTTTCCATCAAAATATTGCCCAAGTAAATACCAAACATAATAAATACCCCCAAACTTAAAACAGACATTGTCCTCAATGGCTAAAATAGGAAAAAGTAAAGTAGAGGACTTCCCTGAAAATATAGCAATGTTTCTCCTTGTCTGCTAAGTCTGAAGAATAAGCTAGGCACATTGGAATGAATCGGGCACCACATTTGAGTTGGACTTGATTAACCTGTGAACATAACAGAAGCAAGTTTATTAAATCCTAATAAATGAAAATTTATCAAATACTATGAAACAAAAAAAAACTAAAAATAAAAATTAAACTTGGGTTGCCTCCCAATAAGCGCTTGATTTATAGTCCTTCAGCCCGGACTTTGTCTGGTCAACGCTATCCAATTCCTCTTTGGAAGTTGAGGAACCCTCCATCCATTAGTAACAAATTGTCCTTTTGGAGGTTCCCACAGGCGATGGCCAGTGCATCAAAGTCATCTAGCGTGCTCTGATTAGGTATGATCTCAAGCAAGATCGTCCAACAGCTAGGTGTTTTCTCCATTATGTATGTGAGCACATTGGGGCATGGAAGCTTGTCAAACACAATGGGCTCTTCGTCTATCTTCTCTTTCTCGTCCCACCATGGCTTCAAAATTATACTAGCTCTTATGTCATAAAGAGCTTCGTCGACGACATGACTACCAAGCGAGCATGGTTTTGCAAATTTGACTGACTCTTTGATCTTTGGTGGAGACCCAGTTAGATCTTTGTCGACCTCTATTTCATTATCCCCATTTGTCTCCTCACTTTCGATATCTTGTGGCTCATCCAGTCGCAGATTTGGTTCGGTTACTCCATCAGTTTCGTCATCCATGTCATAAAGCCAAGTGTTTGGAGGAAGGTTGTTTACGGCTTTGGTCATTTGCTCCATCTGATTCTCAAGATTTTGAATTTCCCTCACTAGGTTTTGCAGACCTCTCTTGATTAATTCGCCACTCCTCATTCGATGCTCTAAACTTGGACAACGATTCCCACATCCTTGAATTATCTATTTGCGTTTCGGAACCCATGTATTTAGGACAATTGGTTGAGGTAGTGACGAGTTGTTCCATCTGCATATTAAGATTTTGACTTAACACTTCCAGACTCATCTTACTCTCCTCTTACTCTGCTATGACTTTTGACATGAGTTCCTCCAGATTTGACTTTTCTTCTTGTGGGAATGGAGGTGGACATGAGAATTCCGGTGTGTATGTTGGATTTGGAGCGTAGTATTGGTCATCATAATTGTAGCTCCATGAAGAATTCGGGTGATACCCCAATCTTGGTGATAGTTAGGATCAACATAGTTGTTGAGGTAAGCACAACTATATTGTACCGGTTCAAAACTAACGGTGCATTGATGACTCAGATGATTACCAGCACAATTATCACACGTAACTGCTATCCTTCTACTTCGTTGGACTGCAATAACATCCAACGTCCTTCAAATTGCCTCAATCTGTGCTGATATTGCAGAAAATGCATTAAGTCTATCAATCTCTGTATCCCTTGATTGAGACATGTTCGTGTATGGCCATTGATACGCAAAGTCATCCATGGTACCTAAAAAGAGAGAAATATAGAAAGAAAATTAAAATAAAAAAATTGTTTAAATTAAGACTAATTTGATTGAAATTAATATTGGTAAATAATTATTAAATTAATTTCCAGACAACGGCGCCAAAAACTTGTTGGGTAAAATCTAGTTACGCACAACACGAAAGTATACGTGGTCAACAAGTAATAAAGTGAAAGTAAAGTATCGTTTCCACGAGAAATTATTTAACAAGAACCACCAAGTACCAACCCGTAACAAAACTATATCTTATTTAAACGAATGAATTTCAAGTATAATTAAACTAATACTAAATACCACTAGTTAAGATAAGATTACGGAGATTTAAGATCACAACTTCACTTATTGCTTCATTTAAGTTAACACACTTCTTAACAATTATTCTAACTATTCTGAATTGTTAATCAAGAGCACTAAAACAGATATAACCACCTTTCGATGCATCATACTGTTGGGTTTGTACGAAATCGTGACGCAATCAAATTGTAAAATAAGCGGAAGCATGGTATTGATAGTAGTGTGCATACAAGCCAATCATGTATGATGATAAAGCACGTACTTTGTAAACAATCTTATTTATTTATTAATGAAATATTCATTTATTAAAGGTATTTAATTATCTACATGTTGCTGTTTTTATAATATGTAAATAACCCATAGTTTTAAGCAATGCTTTTAGAATCATGATGATGATCATGCTAATGAGATCTAAATTCTTAGAAAGTTTTAAAACTTAAATAGTTCCCAATCGTGGGATTACTAAAAAGGGGATTAGTAAATCCGGATAGATTGGTACATATGTTGCTTGCTCATTGGATGAGGATGATTGATCTCATGATCATTTGTGTGGAGACACTAAAGCAAGTATGTAGGTGCTTATTGGAGAATAAGTTCACTGAACGTGATTCGCTATGGAATACCTAATGGAGTTTTACTCGCATGTCAATAGGAATTCCTAATGTGATAGTAGTACAAGTGATCCTTGGACTTGAGATCATCATAGTATCTTGTATGTAACAAATTATACTTTGACTTATTCCTTAAGACCTTTTAAGGCATATATAGGGTATGCTTGGGTATAATGAGTTACATATGGAGATAATGAATGATCAATAAAGAATCTACCACCTCTAGTAAAAGAGGAGATATGTCCTATGTGATTCGTTAAATGACAACCCAGGAATCCTTGGCCAAGGTGAAATGAAATTAGAAAGGAGTTTTTAATTTGCATTATTTGAAGTTGTACATTTTCTAATCGATATACATATAATTAAATAAAATAAGACTTGACAGTAAATCCATGTCTTATATTTAATTGGGACATTGTATGGTGGAAGGATTGAATTGTATGGTAACTATTAACTCACAGGTTCTTTTATGATTAATGTTGAAATCTATATTATCTGGAAAGTCGTTGATCGCTAGGGAGGCTTATCCCTATTGTAGAATAAATATTATTTATTTAAATAGATTATTAGTTTAATTTATTTATTTAAATAAGATTAAAATTATTTTAATTGATTTATTCACAACCGGTTTAATATGGAGAACCTAAAGGGTCACACCATAAAAGGAAGAATAATTATTTAAGAAGGTAATGGCATAATCGTAATAATGCATTAAGTATAATTAATTTAATCTATGGTGATAGAATAAATTAAATAGCTTAATGTTTATTATTTAATATTTTGGAAATATTAAATATAAATTAATAAGAGGAGTCTTATTAATATTATTACAATTATTATTATTTTAATTTCTAAAGGAGTTTAGTAATTAATTTAATATTTAGTACTCTCATTTATTCCTAATAAGATTAGGAGACAAATTAATTAAATGAATTTAATTAATTATTCCCATGTGGTGGGAAGCCTAAATTAATTAAAGGAGTTTAATTAATTAAAAGAAATCCCATGTCTAATAGGATTAGAAGGGTTGACCAATGTCTATATAAGAGAAGTCTTATAATAGATATTAATTGATGCAATTCCAATTGTTGGAGAGTACTCCTTTTCTATAGAGGATAGAACACTAAGCCAAACACCCTCCTTCTTGATAATTCCTCTTCCTTGGTGGATCACCTCTAGAGGCCAAACACTTGGGTGGCTAACATTGATCAAAGGAAAGAATCTAACCCGGAAATTCAAGGAGATCACGAAGAACAAGGAGTTGAACTAGTACATGTGGAAGCTTCGTTCTACAAGGGTATGATTCCATAACTTCTTATTTATCGTTTTAAATTAATAATTTGCATAAAGGATGATCCGGGTAATGGTTTTGTAGAAATTTTTTAAACTCTGATATACCATGCTTCCGCTAATTTTTGCAATTTGATTGCGTCACGATTTCGTACAAATCCAACAGTGGCATCAGAGCCAAATCTTTATGCAATTATTAATTTATTTTAATTTCATAAATATATGGGTATGTATTTAGAATAATTTATTGGGCATAATTTTAATTGTATAAAATTATTATTATTTAAAAAAAATAAAAATAAAATAAATAAAAAAAAGACTTTTTTTGGGACGAATCACAATTTTTTTTTTGGGTGCTAATCTTGAATTCTGCAAAGAAAATGTGTTGTCTCTTTCTTACTCCAAAAAGAAGGTGACCCATCAGGAAAGGACTTTTTTAATAAACCTGCAGGACTCTTTTAATAAAAGAATGTGACTTCTTTTTAAAAAATAAATATGATATATTTATATATTATATTCTTAATAATTTTATATTTAAAATAAAGAGTTTATTTTAATCTTGAAATTGGATTTCATGCAATTTAAAATTGCCCAATAAATGATACTCATATATATATGGAATATTTTAATTCATGAGATGGATATTTATTTATTGATATATATGGTAATATGTATGATAATAAATAGGGATTGATTATGGACTAATTGACCAATGCGATTGGATTTTATTTTAGTTGAATGCTTGAATGAATGGATTTTATTAAATGGGGTCTGTGTACCTCGTCTTCTCTAATTTTTCTTAATGTAAAATTCTATCTCCCTTCTATGTACTTCCCCTTGACTGCTGATCAAGGTTTCTATTTAAATTAAATAGTTTAATGTAATAGAAATAGTTAGAATTATTTTGAAGAAATTGGAGACCAAGGAGCAAGGAGCGCGTGAAGACCCATTTGTATGGAGCCCGGGTTTAAATGTAATAGTTACGTTTAAATTTAAATTCTTGCACTCCTAGGTTTGACCTTTTGGTTCACTTGGTGGCTCTAGTGAACCAAACTAGAATCAAAGTCCATAATCAATCCGGGTAGAATATAGTATTCTATATTGCATGCTAAATATTATATATATTATATTTTATGCAAACATGCTTCGCATGTTTAATAAAATGACGCGTATTTTATATATATATATGTGCATGCGCGCTAAACAAGATGAGACAAATAATAACAAACCCCTCAAAGAAATAATATTAAGTCTGAAGCGTTCAAATGATATTTGGAATATCGAACGTCGCCTTCTAGCATGATTAATTAATAGAGTATTAAATATTTAATATGAGTTTGTTGTGCTATCCACAAGGCGAGTATTGAGTATTTAAGATGTTAATTAATCACATTTGATGCTTATCAAGAAAATTGAACGATCTAGTCTTGTTGTGCTATCCACAAGGACGAACATTTTTCTTTTTTGAATTTATGGAAGTGCTAGGCTGGACTTAACTTAAATTATTTTAGTTCGGATGTGCACACACTTGACCATTATGATTTAAGAGGCAAAATAAAAGGAATTACATGGTGATGTAATTGACAAGAGTTGTCTACCTATTTATTTGTATATCGCTTGTTGTGCTATCCACAAGGTTATATACATTTGAAATGGGATCCTTATTCTCACTAGCAAATCTTTAATTAGATGTTGCCGAACTATATAAGTGAGGGTAATATAGTTTGATGAAAATAGTGGGAGATACCAATTTAAAATAAAGACCTAAATTTATTTTGGTATGCAAAATTAATAAAATGAATGTTTGCTAAAATATTATTTTTCACATGCAGAATTTTAAAAATGTCAAAATCACTAATTTCACTGCGAAGCATACTTGATGCTAATAAGCTTACCGGGCCGAATTATACGGACTGGCTAAGAAATCTGAGAATAGTTCTCACTGCTGAAAAGATTTCTTATGTCCTAAACTCACCTGTCCCTGGAACTGTTCCAGAAACAGTCTCTGAGGAAGAGATTGCCACCATTGTAAAGTGGCAAGATGATGCATCTGTGGCTCAATGCATCATGCTCGCATCCATGAATAACGAGCTTCAGCGTCAGCACGTAAATATGGATGCTCCTGCTATGCTGCTTCACCTCAAGGAGTTGTATGGTGAACAGAGTAGGACTGCTAGATATGAGATATCTAAGGAGCTCTTCCGATCTCGGATGACCGAGGGTACTGCCGTCGAGACTCATGTCCTAAAGGTGATCAATTTGATTGAACGCCTTGGACAGCTGGGGTTCGTCATGGATGGGGAGCTGAGTCAAGACTTGGTCTTGCAGTCACTCCCTGAGACCTTCTCGCAGTTTGTGGTTAATTTTCACATGAATAAGCTAGATGTCATCTTGCCTGAGCTGCTTAACATGCTGAAAACTGCAGAAGGTCACTTCCCATCCAAGAAGAACCATATCTTGATGGTGGATTCTTCCAATAAAAGGAAGAGGCCCAAGGTATCTTCTGAAAAGAAGAAATCTAAGAAGGCTAAGGGAAAGGGGAAAGAAAAGGAACAAAGAAACCAGAACCAGCTAAAGGAATGTGCTTTCATTGCAACATGCCGGGACATTGGAAAAGAAACTGCAAGAAGTATCTAGCAGAAAAGAAGCTTGGAGAAGCTTCGACTTCCAATCAAGGTTTGTTTATGATTGAAATTAATTTTTCTGAAAGTCATAATTCTACTTGGGTATTGGATACCGGCTGTGGTTCTCACATATGTAATACTGTGCAGGGACTGGTCAGAAGTAGAAAGCTGAACAATGATGAGGTGATCCTACGAGTGGGGAATGGAGCAAAGGTTGCTGCATTAGCTGTAGGAACTTATTATTTAGCAATGCCTTCGGGCAAGTCCATTTATCTTAATAATTGTTATTATGTTCCGAATATTATTAAAAACATTATTTCAATTTCTGTATTGGATATGGAAGGATTTAACGTTGTTATAAAGAACAATAGTTGTTCTATTTATAAAGACGATGTTTTATATGGTATTGGAAATTTGCGAAATGGACTTTATACACTTGACTTACAAGAAAATATATTTCAAATTGAACAAACTAAGAAAAGGAAAAGAGATGATATTAATTATACCTACATGTGGCACTGTAGACTCGGTCATATCAACGAAACAAGATTATCCAAGTTGCATAAAGATGGGCTCCTCGAGCTATCCGATTATGAATCATATCCAACTTGTGAATCTTGTCTCATGGGTAAAATGACTAAATCTCCTTTTAGTGGAAAAGGAGAAAGAGTTACAGAGTTGTTGGCATTGATTCACACAGACGTTTGTGGGCCTATGACAACAAGTGCACGGGGTGGGTATTCTTATTTTATTACTTTCACTGATGATCACTCAAGATTTGGATATGTGTATTTAATGAAATACAAGTCAGAATCATTTGAAAAGTTCAAAGAGTTCAGAAGTGAAGTAGAGAAACAAACGGGCAAGAGTATAAAGATACTTCGATCAGATCGAGGTGGAGAATACTTAAGCGGTGAGTTTCTCTATTGTCTCAATGAAAATGGTATAATCTCACAATGGACTCCTCCAGGTACACCACAGTTAAATGGAGTATCTGAAAGGAGAAATCGAACACTGTTAGACATGGTTCGATCCATGATGAGTTTTACCGACCTTCCAATTTCCTTCTGGGGATATGCCCTAGAAACGGCTGCATACCTACTTAACAAGGTACCTACCAAATCCGCCCCAAAGACTCCATATGAGATGTGGAAGGGGAGGAAACCAAATCTTAAGCATGTTAAGACTTGGGGTTGTCCAGCTTATGTCAAAAAGTTTGAAAACGATAAGCTACAGACTAAATTCGATAAGTGTAGATTTGTGGGATACCCTAAAGAAACTTTAGGGTATTATTTCTATCATCCAACTGATCAAAAGGTGTTTGTTGCGAAACATACTGCCTTCTTGAAACAAGGATTTTATCCATGAAGGGGTCAGTGGGAGTAAGATATATCTTGAAGAAGTTCAAGAACCACAAATAACCATGGATCAAAGTCAGGTACCTGACCAAGTAGAAGAACCTACAATACCACACCCTGTTCGTAAATCTGGAAGAGTACCGAAGATACCTGAGAGGTATGGATTCGTTATAGAGGATGACGATGAGGTACACATCATGAATGATGATGATCCATTGAATTACGAACAGACTATGAGTAATAAAGACTCAGGGAAATGGCTTGAAGCCATAAAATCTGAAATGGACTCCATGTATGAAAACAAAGTATGGACTTTGGTTTCACCACCTGAAGGCATTAAGCCTATTAGGTGTAAATGGGTCTTTAAAAGAAAGACTGGAGAGGACGGCAAGGTGGAGACCTATAAGGCCCGACTGGTTGCAAAAGATTTCAAACAAAGACAAGGAGTTGACTATGATGAAACCTTTTCACCAGTAGCTATGCTCAAGTCCATTCGAATTTTGCTTGCGATTGCAGCTTATAACGACTATGAGATCTGGCAGATGGACGTGAAAACGGCCTTCCTCAATGGGAAACTTGAGGAGGATGTGTATATGACACAGCCAGAGGGATTTGTTTCAAAGGTTGTAATAAATCAAGTTTGTAAGTTGCAATGATCCATTTATGGATTGAAGCAAGCTTCTCGTAGATGGAACATTCGTTTTGATGAGACAATCAAAGAGTTTGATTTTATCAAAAATGACGATGAACCATGTGTGTACAAGAAGGTTAGTGGGAGCGCTGTTTCATTCCATGTATTATATGTTGATGATATATTACTGATAAGGAATGAAATTTCTATGCTAAAATCGATCAAAATAAAGTTGTCTAAACATTCCTCCATGAATGATTTGGGTAGAACATCCCACATTGGGGATATAAATATGTATTAATAGATTTAAAAGGATGTTCGGCTTAACCCATGGAAACGTATATTCATTAGATGCTAAAGGCGTTTAGCATGGCAACTCCAAAAGGTGCCTCATGATGATGAGCCATGGAGTGTATCTCTCTAAAATTGTCCTCAGTAAAAGAGAGATCGCATAAGTAACTATTATGTATGCAATGAAATATACAAGACTTGATGTTGATCAGTCATATTCTGGAGAAGATCTCTGTGAGACAGTGATAAACATCTCAAAGTACTTAACTGACACTAAGGATGTCATCATGACACATGATGGGTCTGAATTAAACTAGAAGACTAAACAGACTCAAGTTTTCAGACTGACCAAGACGACAACAAAATCCACTTTATGGTAAGTCGTTACCTTAAAAGGTGGTGCAGTAAATTGGAAAGGTTTCAAACAGCAAAAGTTGCTGGGTTAGTGACAAAGACAAAGTATATAACTGTAAGTGAAGCTGCAAGTTGATGTTTCGGATGAAAAGTTCATTACAGAACTAGGAATAGTTCCTAAGTCTCATCTTAAATCTAAACATGTGTTGCGGCACTTTGATTAAAAAAATCATTGAAAGAGGAGAGTGTAGACTCTCAAGACAACATTGCAGATCCATTTACTAAAGCTTTAACACAACAGCAGTTTGATCGTCACTTAGAGAAGATGGGTATGAGATACCATGGCGATTGGCTTTAGTGCAAGTGGGAGATTGATAGTAGTGTGCATACAAGCCAATCATGTATGATGATAAAGCACGTACTTTGTAAACAATCTTATTTATTTATTAATGAAATATTCATTTATTAAAGGCATTTAATTATCTACATGTTGCTGTTTTTATAATATGTAAATAACCCATAGTTTTAAGCAATGCTTTTAGAATCATGATGATGATCATGCTAATGAGATCTAAATTCTTAGAAAGTTTTAAAACTTAAATAGTTCCCAATCGTGGGATTACTAAAAAGGGGATTAGTAAATCCGGATAGATTGGTACATATGTTGCTTGCTCATTGGATGAGGATGATTGATCTCATGATCATTTGTGTGGAGACACTAAAGCAAGTATGTAGGTGCTTATTGGAGAATAAGTTCACTGAACGTGATTCGCTATGGAATACCTAATGGAGTTTTACTCGCATGTCAATAGGAATTCCTAATGTAATAGTAGTACAAGTGATCCTTGGACTTGAGATCATCATAGTATCTTGTATGTAACAAATTATACTTTGACTTATTCCTTAAGACCTTTTAAGGCATATATAGGGTATGCTTGGGTATAATGAGTTACATATGGAGATAATGAATGATCAATAAAGAATCTACCACCTCTAGTAAAAGAGGAGATATGTCCTATGTGATTCGTTAAATGACAACCCAGGAATCCTTGGCCAAGGTGAAATGAAATTAGAAAGGAGTTTTTAATTTGCATTATTTGAAGTTGTGCATTTTCTAATCGATATACATATAATTAAATAAAATAAGACTTGACAGTAAATCCATGTCTTATATTTAATTGGGACATTGTATGGTGGAAGGATTGAATTGTATGGTAACTATTAACTCACAGGTTCTTTTATGATTAATGTTGAAATCTATATTATCTGGAAAGTCGTTGATCGCTAGGGAGGCTTATCCCTATTGTAGAATAAATATTATTTATTTAAATAGATTATTAGTTTAATTTATTTATTTAAATAAGATTAAAATTGTTTTAATTGATTTATTCACAACCGGTTTAATATGGAGAACCTAAAGGGTCACACCATAAAAGGAAGAATAATTATTTAAGAAGGTAATGGCATAATCGTAATAATGCATTAAGTATAATTAATTTAATCTATGGTGATAGAATAAATTAAATAGCTTAATGTTTATTATTTAATATTTTGGAAATATTAAATATAAATTAATAAGAGGAGTCTTATTAATATTATTACAATTATTATTATTTTAATTTCTAAAGGAGTTTAGTAATTAATTTAATATTTAGTACTCTCATTTATTCCTAATAAGATTAGGAGACAAATTAATTAAATGAATTTAATTAATTATTCCCATGTGGTGGGAAGCCTAAATTAATTAAAGGAGTTTAATTAATTAAAAGAAATCCCATGTCTAATAGGATTAGAAGGGTTGACCAATGTCTATATAAGAGAAGTCTTATAATAGATATTAATTGATGCAATTCCAATTGTTGGAGAGTACTCCTTTTCTATAGAGGATAGAACACTAAGCCAAACACCCTCCTTCTTGATAATTCCTCTTCCTTGGTGGATCACCTCTAGAGGCCAAACACTTGGGTGGCTAACATTGATCAAAGGAAAGAATCTAACCCGGAAATTCAAGGAGATCACGAAGAACAAGGAGTTGAACTAGTACCTGTGGAAGCTTCGTTCTACAAGGGTATGATTCCATAACTTCTTATTTATCGTTTTAAATTAATAATTTGCATAAAGGATGATACGGGTAATGGTTTTGTAGAAATTTTTTAAACTCTGATATACCATGCTTCCGCTAATTTTTGCAATTTGATTGCGTCACGATTTCGTACAAACCCAACAGGTATATTAGAGTTTAAAAAATTTCTACAAAACCATTACTCGGATCATCCTTTATGCAAATTATTAATTTAAAATGATAAATAAGAAGTTATAGAATCATACCCTTGTAGAACGAAGCTTTCACAGGTACGAGTTCAACTCCTTGTTCTTCGTGATCTCCTTGAATTTTTGGATTAGATTCCTTCCTTTGATCAACGTTAGCCACCCAAGTGTTTGGCCTCTAGAGGTGATCCACCAAGGAAGAAGAATTATCAAGAAGGAGGGTGGTTGGCTTAGTTTTCTATCCTCTATAGAAAAGGAGTACTCTTCAACAATTGGAATTACATCAACTAATATCTATTATAAGACTCCTCTTATATAGATATTGGTCAACCCTTCTAATCCTATTAGACATGGGATTTTATTTAATTAATTTAGGCTTCCCACCACATTGGGAAAAATTAATTAAATTCATTTAATTAATTTATCTCCTAATCTTATTAGGAATAAATGAGAGTACTAATATTAAATTAATTACCAAACTCCTTTAGAAATTAAAATAATAATAATTGTAATAATATTAATAAGACCCCTCTTATTAACTTATATTTAATATTTTCAAAATATTAAATAATAAATATTAAGCTATTTAATTTATTCTATCACCATAGATTAAATTAATTACACTTAATGCATTATTTCGATTATGCCATTACCTTCTTAAATAATTATTCTTCCTTTTATGGTGTGACCCTTTAGGTTCTCCATATTAAACCGGTTGTGAATAAATCAATTAGAATAATTTTAATCTTATTTAAATAAATAAATTAAACTAATAATCTATTTAAATAAATAATATTTATTCTACAATAGGGATAAGCCTCCCTAGCGATCAACGACTTTCCAGATAATATAGATTTCAACAATAATCATAAAAGAACCCGTGAATTAATAGTTACCGTACAATTCAATCCTTCCACCATACAATGTCCCAATTAAATATAAGATATGAATTTACTGTCAAGTCTTATTTTATTTAATTATATGTATTTCGATTAGAAAATGCACAACTCCAAATAATGCAAATTAGAAACTCCTTTCTAATTTCATTCCACCTTGGCCAAGGGTTCCTGAGTTGCCATTTAACGAATCACATAGGACATATCTCCTCTTTTACTAGAGGTGGTAGATTCTTTATTGATCATACATTATCTCCATATGTAACTCATTATACCCAAGCATACCCTATATATACCCTGAATGGCCTTAAGGAATAAGTCAAAGTATAATTTATTACATACAAGATACTATGATGATCTCAAGTCCAATGATCTCTTGTACTACTATCACATTAGGAATTCTTATTGACAGGCGAGTAAAACTCCATTAGGTATTCCATAGCGAGTCACGTTCAGTGAACTTATTCTCCAACAAGCACCTACATACTTGCTTTAGTGTCTCCACACAAATGACCATGAGATCAGTCATCCTCATCCAATGAGCAAGCAACCTATGTACCAATCTATCCGGATTTACTAATCCCCTTTTTAGTAATCCCACGATTGGGAATTATTTTAGTTTTAAGCTTTATAAGAATTTAAATCTCATTAGCATGATCAACATCATGATTCTAAAAGCATTGCTTAAAACTATGGGTTATTTACATATTATAAAAACAGCATCATGTAGATAATTAAATGCCTTTAATAAATGAATATTTTTATTAATAAATAAATAAGATTGTCTCCAAAGTATATGCTTTATCAACATACATGATTGGCTTGTATGCATACTACTTTCAATCTCCCACTTGCACTAAAGCCAATCGCCATGGTATCTCATACCCTTCTTTTCTAAGTGACGATCAAACTGCTGTTATGTTAAAGCTTTAGTAAATGGATCTGCAATGTTATCTTGAGAATCTATATGCTCCTCTTTCAATGATTTCTTTAATCAAGGTGCCGCAACACATGTTTATATTCAAGATGAGACTTAGGAACTATTCCTAGTTCTGTAATGAACTTTTCATTCAAAATATCAACTTGCAGCATCACTTACAGTTATATACTTTGTCTTTGTCACTAAACCAACAACCTTTTGTTGTTTGGAACCTTTCCAAATCACTGCACCATCTTTTAAGGTAACGACTTACCCTAAAGTGGATTTGCTATCGTCTTGGTTAGTCTGAAAACTTGAGTCTGTTTAGTACTCTAGTTTAATTCAGACTCATCATGTGATATGATGACATCCTTAGTGTCAGTTAAGTACTCTAAGGTGTTTATCACGGTCTCACAGTGATCTTCTCCAGTATATAGGATGTTTCTCCCAAGTCCTTCATGGAGAAGTGTTTAGATAACCAGATTTTAATCGATTGTAGCATAGGAATGTCATTCCCTATCAGTAATATATCATCAACATATAGTACAAGGAATGAAACTGCGCTCCTACTAACCTCTTGTACACATATGGTTCATCGTCATTTTTGATAAAATTAAACTCTTTGATTGTCTCATCAAAACGAATGTTCCATCTACGAGAAGCTTGCTTCAATCCATAAATGGATTGTTGTAGCTCATATATATGATTTGCTTTAACTATTGAAACAAATCCATCTGGTTGTATCATATATATGTCCTCTAATAATGTATATTTGAGGAAGGGCGTCTCCACATCCATTTTGCCAGATATAATAATAATAAGTTACAATCACAAGTAAAATCCAAATGGACTTAAGCATAGCTTCAAAATCCATTTTAGATTTTATGGTCATCTACCATTTCTCTGAGTCTTTATTACTCATAGCCTGTTCGTAATTCAATGGATCATCATCATTCATGATGTGTACCTCATTGTCATCCTCTATGACGAATCCATACCTCTCAGGTATCTTCGGTACTCTTCCAGATTTACGAATAGGGTGTGATACAGTAGGTTCTTCCACTTGGTCAGGTACCTGACTCTGATCCGTAGTAATTTGTGGTTCTTGAACTTCTTCAAGATATATCTTACTCCCACTGACCCCTTCATGGATAAACTCCTTTTCCAAGAAGGCAACATGTTTCACAACAAACACTTTTTGATCAGTTGGATGATAGAAATAATACCCTACAGTTTCTTTAGGGTATCCCACAAATCTACACTTGTCGAATTTAGTCTGTAGCTCATGTTCAAACTTTTTGACATAAGCTGGACAACCCTAAGTCTTAACATGCTTAAGATTTGGTTTCCTCCCCTTCCACATCTCATATGGAGTCTTTGGGGTGGATTTGGTAGGTACCTTGTTAAGTAGGTATGCAGCCGTTTCTAGGGCATAACCCCAGAAGAAAATTGGAAGGTCGGTAAAACTCATCATGGATCGAACCATGTCCAACAGTGTTCGATTTCTCCTTTCAGATACTCCAATTAACTATGGTGTACCTGGAGGAGTCCATTGTGAGATTATACCATTTTTTTTGAGACAATTGAGAAATTCACCGCTTAAGTATTCTCCACCTCGATCTGATCGAAGTATCTTAATACTCTTGCCCGTTTGTTTCTTTACTTCACTTCTAAACTCTTTGAACTTTTCAAATAATTTTGATTTGTATTTCATTAAATACATATATCCAAATCTTGAGTGATCATCAGTGAAAGTAATAAAATAAGAATACCCACCCCGTGCAATCATTGTCATAGGTCCACAAACGTCTGTGTGAACCAACGCTAACAACTCTGTAACTCTTTCTCCTTTTCCACTAAAAGGAGATTTAGTCATTTACCCATGTGACAAGATTCACAAGTTGGATATGATTCATAATCAGATAGCTCTAAGAGCCCATCCTTATGCAACTTGAATAATCTCGTTTCATTGATATGACCGAGTCTACAGTGCCACATATAAGTATAATTAATATCAACTCATTTTCTTTTCTTAGTTTGTTCTATTTGAAGTATATTTTCATGCAAGTCAAGTATATGAAGTCCACTTCGCAGATTTCCAATACCATATAAAACATTGTTTTTATAAATTGAACAACTGTTGTGCTTTATTATAATTTCAAATCCATCCATATCTAATACAGAATTTGAAATAATGTTTCTAATGATATTCGGAACAAAATAACAATTATTTAAATAAATGGACTTGTCCGTAGGTAGTGCTAAACAATAAGTGCCTACAGTTAATGCAGCAACCTTTGCTCCATTTCCCATTCGTAGGACAACCTCATCTTTGTTTAGCTTTCTATTTCTGACCAGTCCCTTCACATTATTACATATGTGAGAACCATAGCCAGTATCCAATACCCAAGTAGAATTTTGACTTTCTGAAAAATTAATTTCAATCATGAACAAATTTTGATTGGAAGTCGAAGCTTCTTCAAGCTTCTTCTCTGCCAGAAACTTCTTGCAGTTCCTCTTCCAATGACTCGGCTCGTTGCAATGGAAGCACATTCCTTTGCTAGCTGGATCAGGTTTCTTTTGTTCCTTTATGTTCACCTTGCCCTTGGTCATCCGAGATCGGAAGAGCTCCTTAGATATCTCATATCTAGCAGTCCTACTTTATTCACCATACA
Organism: Panax stipuleanatus; assembly: GCA_020205555.1. Taxonomy (NCBI): domain Eukaryota; kingdom Viridiplantae; phylum Streptophyta; class Magnoliopsida; order Apiales; family Araliaceae; genus Panax; species Panax stipuleanatus. The sequence continues at coordinate 56,590,455 of CM035121.1, read as the reverse complement.
ACTCCTTGAGGTGAAGCAACATAGTAGGAGCATCCATGTTTTCATGCTGACGCTGAAGATCGTTATTTATGGATGTGAGCATGATGCATTGAGCCACAGATACGTCATTTTGCCACTTTACAATGGTGGCAATTTCTTCCTCAAATGCTGATTCTGGAACAGTTCCAGAGACAGGTGAATTTAGGACATAAGAAATCTTTTCAGCAGTGAGAACTATTCTCAGATTCTTTAGCCAGTCCGTATAATTCGGTCCGGTAAGCTTATTAGTATAAAGTATGCTTCGTAGTGAAATTAGTGATTTTGACATTTTTAAAATTTCTGTATGTGAAAAAATAACATTTTTAGCAAACATTCATTTTATTAATTTTGCATACCAAAATAAATTTTGGTCTTTATTTTATATTGGTATCTCCTACTATTTTTATCAAACTATATTTCCCTCACTTATATAGTTCGGCAACATCTAATTAAAGATTTACTAGTGAGATTAAGGATCCCATTTTAAATGTATTTAACCTTGTGGATAGCACAACAAGCGATATATAAATAAATAGGTAGACAACTCTTGTCAATTACATCACCATGTAACTACTTTTATTTTGCCTCTTAAATCATAATGGTCAAGTGTGTGCACATCCGAACTAAAATGATTTAAGTTAAGTCCATCCTAGCACTTCCATAAATTCAAAAAAGAAAAATGTTCGTCCTTGTGGATAGCACAAGAAGACTAGATCGTTCAATTTTCTTGATAAGCATCAAATGTGATTAATTAACATCTTAAATACTCAATACTCGCCTTGTGGATAGCACAACAAGCTCATATTAAATATTTAATACTCTATTAATTTATCATGCTAGAAGGCGACGTTCGATATTCTAAATATCTTTGAACGCTTCGGACTTAATAATATTTCTTTGAGGGGTTTGTTGTTCTTTGTCTCATCTTGTTTAGCGCGCATGCACATATATATATAAAATACGTGTGGCGCCCCCAAAATAGGTCCAGTCAACCCAACCCATTCTGAGTCGCCAAATACATGGTACAGAATTCAAATACAAACTTTATATCATACGGTCGTGCAAAATACGACCACACAACTGTGTGTGTCAATACAAATATGTAGAAAATATTAATATTCAAACTAAGTCCTCATTACAATTATTATCACACTATTTATCAGAAATAGTGAGGACTACTACTACTCTAACTCGGACCATCACTCTGTCCCCCGACTAGTCCCTGCGACATTCTCAATTCCTGAAGAGGATAACAGATGAAAAGGGTGAGCTCAACTAGCTCAGTAAAGAATATTATGACCAAGATAATGGAAAATAAATTATCGTTAGCCTTCAATAAATCAGATAAAATATAATGGACAACCAATCTTAGATCAATATTCGCAGCGGAAATAACAATTCATTAGAAGAGTTAAGTAGAGAATGAAGTCTACTATCTTCTATGATTTAAAAGCACATCATCAGTATTTTATCCCTGTAACATCAATCAATATACATCTCGAATCAATATTCATCTTTGCACTACAGGCCAAAGATATTCATTTGTATCATCAGTGGTCATGTTCATCTTAACACCTGTCATCTTTGCACTACGGCCAAAGATATTCATCAGGTAATCATTCATCTTTGCTCTACAGGCCAAAGATATTCAGTTATATCACCACTTAGAACTGAGGATGATGAAAAACCATATAAATAACGAATTCATTGAAATAAAAGATATTAAGGATTCGTATTTTAGTTTATCAAAGTTCAAGAATATTCCATAATAATACTTTGTGGAGCAAAATTCAAGAAATAAGCTCAAAACTTAGATCCAATCAAAGATAAGAACTTTAACAAGTAATTTGGACATATATAAGAAAATTTAATTTTTCCGTGAATAGTGTCGTATATGTGAATAGTGCCGTATACGTTAATAGTAACCCCGACGGAAAAAGTAAGAATTTCATAACAAAATCCATAACAATATTTTGGTATAATGATATTGAAAAGAATAACATCATTTACGAAAGAAATAACATCCCTTACCTCAAAAGGATAGTACTTCTGACTGAAATTTAGGATATAATATCGAAGAAACTTGCACTGAATAGTAACACTCAAAGTATCTAAATACTCACAAGAATACGCTCGATATTATAGAGAGAGAAAACTTCTGATTCTGGTGTGATTTTCAATTCTAACCTAAGCACCCTATTTATAGGAAAAGCTTAGGATGCCAAAGGAGACTAAAATAATAAAATATATTATTTTTAAAAAAAAATTATGCCGCCTGGCAGCTTTCCAAAATTCTGAATTTTCAACAAAAGTGGGGCCCACCCATAAAAAAATATTTATTTTTTGAAACTTCAATAATTCATAATAAATAGCCCCTTTGTCAGAAAAATACAAATTCTATGTCCTTCCATAAAAAATTTAATTCTCTACAACTTTGTAGAAGGAAGTTTTTCCAAGTTCCCAACCAAAAATGTCCGAAATCCATAAACAGATGATTTTTCATACCAAAATACTGATAAAAACTCATCAGCGCTAATTCCTTCTTTTATATCCACAAAATAAATATTTCCTTATCATATAAATCAATAATTAAGTATTCACAAATAATATTACAGAACTACAATATTGACAACCAGGCCGTTCCCAAGAAAGAGGGGGCCTTCCGATAAGGACTTCTCCTTACTAGCGCGCAATTAAATAACCCCTCCTAGACAGAACTTCCTTAGACATTGTCAATAATGTTATCTAATAATATTATTCAAATAATATGAATTATTGAGTTGATAATGTGAAATACTGTGCAGTGACAATTATTGAATCAATAATACCAAAATATCAACTGTAGCCATTATTGAATCAATCATATAAAATGGCAACGTAGCAATTATTGAGTCAATAAAATATCAATGTAACAATTATTGAGTCAATAATATAAAATATCAACGTAGCAATTATTGAGTCAATAATATAAAATATTGAACAGTAATTACTGTAACAATTATTGAGTAATGGCTTCTCACGTAAGAATCAATAATTAGAATTACTGTGCAATACCGTGTGCTACTGTGCAACACCGTGTATCACTGTATTTTAACCACCGGGTATTTCAACAGTACTAACGGTAATAACCACACCGTTATTTTGTAAAAAAATTATTTCTGTCGCTTTCTATATCCGACAGTTATTCCGTTGTGGGGGCCCACAAATAGCTGCGCCGTCGTACGAATATTCCCCGACAACAAGAATATTCCATGACCAAACGAATATTCCCCAACAACAAGAATATTTTTTAACCACTTGCTCATTTTAAAAATATTTGCACATTTCACCCATAACTTTCATATTTATCAAAACAACACCTTACTGTTTCGAAATAATATATAAAGAAAATTAAATCTTTATTCATAAAAGTTGGGGTCTTACAACCTCCCCTCCTTATGAAATTTCGTCCTCGAAATTGACGTACATACCTGGTATGTCGAAAAGGTGAGGATACCTCGCTTTCGTTTCCGATTCCAACTCCCAGGTCATTTCCTCAATTGCATGGTTTCTCCACAAAACTTTAACTTGAGGTATAATTTTCGAGCGTAGGACATGCTCCTTCCTATCCAAGATTTTGACTGGTACCTCCTCGTACGTTAAATCTTCAGCTATCTCGTTTGGTTCTAACTCAATAATGCGGTTTGGATCCTTCACATATTTACGTAACACGGATATGTGAAACACGTTATGAACACGAGACATGCTTGGAGGTAAAGCGAGTCTATAAGCCACATTTTCTACTCGGTCAAGAATCTCAAATGGACCAATGAATCGTGGATTGAGCTTTCCTCTCTTGCCAAACCTCGTAACTCCTTTCCACGGAGCAACACGTAATAACACATGGTCTCCAACATTAAATTCCACGTCCTTTCGATGAAGATCCGCATAACTCTTTTAGTCGATCTTGTGCTGTTTGTATACGTTGTCAGATTATTTGGATCTTTTCTGTAGTAATACGTACCAACTCCGGTCCCAACAATGTTGTTTCACCCACCTCGTTCCAACATACTGGAGAGCGACACTTTCTCCCATACAATACCTCGAATGGAGCCACGCCTATACTTGCCTGATAACTGTTGTTCTAGGAGAATTCCACCAATGGTAAATACTTATCCCAACTCCCTTTGAAGTCTAGAACACAAAGTCTCAATAAATCTTCAAGAGTTTGAATAGTCCTTTCCGATTGTCCATCTGTTTGAGGATGATAAGCCAAACTGAATCGTAAATCCGTGCCCATAGCTTTCTGCAAACTGATCCAAAATCGTGAAGTAAATATGGGATCACGATCCGAAACTATGGATACTGGCATGCCATGCAATCTCACAATCTCATTCACGTACATATGAGCAAGACGTTCAAGGGAATAAGTCTCTCGTATCGGCAAGAAATGAGCAGACTTGGTTAATCTATCAATAATAACCCAAATCGCATCTAAGCCTTGAGAAACCTTGGGAAGACCCGTAACGAAATCCATCATAATGTGTTCCCACTTCCATTTCGGAATCTCCAGTGGTTGCAATGGACCCTTCGGCACTTGATGCTCCGCCTTTACACGTTGACAAGTTAAACATCTCGAGATGAACTCCGCGATCTCTCTCTTCATATTGCTCCACCAAAATGTACGTCGAAGATCACGATACATTTTAGTACTCCCAGGATGGATCGCAAACGGTGTGTTGTGTGCCTCCATCATGATTCTATACTTCAAGTCGGAATCGTTAGGAACACAAAGTCTGGAGTTGACTCGAAGTATTCCATCTTCATCGATTCTTGCTTCTGGAATTGCACCTTCTTGCACCTTCTTCTTCATCTTCATCAGCTCCGCATCCGTAGCTTGAGCAGCTTTAACTTTATCAATCAAAGCTGGTTCTACGCGTATACTTGACATCATCGCACTCGTTCCCACATATGATCTTCTACTCAACGCGTCAGCTACCACGTTCACTTTTCCAGGATGGTATTGGATGGTATGATCGTAATCTTTCAACAGCTCAAGCCAACGTCGTTGCTGCATGTTGAGTTCCTTCTGAGTGAAGAAATATTTAAGGCTCTTATGATCCGTATAAATCTCCACTTTCTCCCCGTACAGATAATGTCTCCAGATCTTCAACGCAAAAACGACAGCTGCCAACTCTAGATCATGAGTAGGATAATTCCTCTCATATTCTTTGAGTTGTCGCGAGGCATAGGCTACGACTTTCCCATGTTGCATGAGAACACATCCTAACCCTTTGCCCGAAGCATCGCTGTAGATAACAAATCCATCCGAACCAGATGGTATTGTCAGAACAGGTGCCGAGATAAGTCTTCTCTTGAGCTCTTGGAAGCTCTTCTCGCATTCCTCGCTCCAAACAAATTTTGTATCTTTCCGAGTCAACTGAGTTAATGGAGTAGCGATTCGAGAAAATCCCTCTACGAATCTCCGATAATAACTAGCTAAGCCCATAAAGCTTTGTACTTCGGTCACCGACTTAGGTTTCTCCCAGCTTTATATTGCTTCAATCTTCGCCGGGTCAACAGATACTCCACGTTTCGATACCATGTGCCCAAGAAATGCTACTTCCTCAAGCCAGAACTCGCATTTCTTCAGCTTGGCATATAGCTTGTTCTCACGAAGCTTTTGAAGTACCAACTTCAAGTGGTGCTCATGATCTTCACGGCTTTTAGAATAGATGAGAATGTCATCAATAAAGACAACAACGAATTGATCCAAATACTCCTTAAATACACGGTTCATCATATCTATGAAAGCAGTAGGAGCATTAGTCAATCCAAAAGACATGACTAAGAACTCATAATGCCCGTACCGTGTTCTGAAAGCAGTCTTTGGAATATCCTCAGTTTTAATCTTCAACTGATGATATCCAGAACGAAGATCGATCTTTGAAAAGAATTGCGCTCCTTGCAACTGGTCGAACAGGTCATCAATACGAGGTAACGGATACCTATTCTTGATGGTGACATGGTTCAACTCCCGATAGTCAATACAAAGTCGCATACTCCCGTCTTTCTTCTTTACGAATAAAACAGGAGCACCCCAAGGAGACGTACTAGGATGAATAAAACCGATGTCTAACAACTCCTGTAGTTGGACCTTTAACTCCTGAAGTTCAATAGAAGCCATTCAATATGGGGTTTTAGAAATGGGTTTTGTACCGGGTTCAAGGTCAATAAAGAATTCAACTTCACGTTCTGGGGGTAGACCGGGAAGTTCTTCGGGAAATACATCAGGAAATTCATTAACAACAGAAATATCATTCAAATCTGATGTATTCTGGTTTAGATCAGTGACATGAGCTAAGAAAGCTTGACATCCAGTTTTTCAATAAACAAATAGCTTTGTGACTTGAAATGATATTGACTGATTTTAGTGGTTTGGTGATTTGGATTCGTACAACAGGTTGATTAGGAATATGAAAACTAATAACCTTACGAAAACTAATCAATTCTGTCATGGTAATTGGTTAACCAATTAATTCCTAAAATCACGTTAAATGCAAGTATTTTCAAAGATATAAGATCAACAGGTAAGGGAAGGGTACCAATCTGAATCAAGCAAGATTTGTAAACTGTAGATGTAACAAAGGTTTCTCCTAACGGAGTTTCAACAGATAAGTCAAAGTCTAATTTATCAGAAGCCAAGTTCAAACGTTGAGCACAAGCAGGTGAAATAAAAGAATGGGTAGCACCGGTATCTAACAAGGTATAAACTTCGCAAGAGTTTATGATCAGCTTACCCGTAATCACCTCGTGTGGATTCCTCGCGTTTTGGGCTGTCACGACAAACGCTCTTCCAGGAATCACCGACTTTGACTTGTCTGCAACCGCCTTTGGAATCACCACCCCCGCTGAACTTGGTTTCGTAACAGGACAATCTCGAGCTATATGTCATTCCTTTCCACAGTTATAACATGCTTTGAATTGTTGTGGGCAGTTTGGGCTGATGTGTCCCTCTTTCCCGCACTTATAGCATACGACCGGTGGTCGTTCTCCTCCCCTCGAAACAGTTGATGCTGGTGCTGATGTCGACGTCTTCACGTTCTCATTGTTGTACCTTCTCTTCTTGAAATCTCCTCCCGATTCGCTTCTTCTACTATCATGGCCACGATTACCACCAGAGTGGTTACCGCTTCTGTCATACTTTCCTCCTCGCTGGTTGTCATTGCTCCGATGACTGCTGCCACCGGTACGACCTTGGTTGTGGTCCCTTGGTTGAACATAATCATTATCTCGTTCTAATAACTGGGCCCTGTTTACTACATCCGAATATAAAGAAAATTTATGAGAAATGAGGTATTGACGTATTTCGGGTTTCAAACCTCTTAGAAACATCCGCGTCATACGTTCCTCATTCTCCACCAAATGAGGTGCAAACCTGGACAGCTCCGCGAACTTAGCCTCGTACTGGGATACCGTCATGTTGTTTTGCTCGAGTCTGATAAACTCTACTTCCTTCATATGACGAATACTTTCAGGAAAGTACTTGTCATTAAACAGTTTCTAGAACGTTTCCCAAGACATCTTGAGTGCGGCAGGCTGGGTACGCTTCACAGATTCCCACCAGTAATCTGCCTCTCCACGGAACATAAACGTGGCGAATGGAACCTTCTGTTCCTCAGTACATCCCAAGACATCAAATATCTTGGTAATTTGTTTAATCCACGTCTCCGCCTTGATCGGATCTGGCTTTCCCAGAAACTCTGGTGGTCCCAATTCTTTGAACTGCTTGGCAGTAACAATTCGCGAGTTGTTATTATCTCCACCTGTATGTTGCACACGAGTCTCCCTCGTCTGGTTTTGCATGAACTGCAGAAAACTTTTAAACATCTCATCGTTTATCGTCTGACCAGCGTTGTTTTCAGGATGAACATTGCATTCTTGTTGCACGTTCTCCTGGTTAGTGATTAAAGGTGTCTCCACGGTCTCATTCATTTCGTTGTTAACGTTCTCAGCTGCCATTCTCAAATACTGCCATAAAACAAGGGTTAATTAAACAAATCAACATATCACATATTAACCCTATGCTCCGACTGACCAATTAAATACCACATAAGCTTAGGTAGGACATACTAGTGAAGGATTTACTCGTCTCTCCCCTCCTAGTTCTATTCCCTGATCTCCGCCAGAGATCATATCCCTAAGCTCTGATACCAACTGTGACGCCCCCAGAATAGGTCCAGTCAACCCAACCCATTCTGAGTCGCCAAATACATGGTACAGAATTCAAATACAAACTTTATATCATACGGTCGTGCAAAATACGACCACACAACTGTGAGTGTCAATACAAATATGTAGAAAATATTAATATTCAAACTAAGTCCTCATTACAATTATTATCACACTATTTATCATAAATAGTGAGGACTACTACTGCTCTAACTCGGACCATCACTCTGTCCCCCGACTAGTCCCTGCGACATTCTCAATTCCTGAAGAGGATAACAGATGAAAAGGGTGAGCTCAACTAGCTCAGTAAAGAATATTATGACCAAGATAATGGAAAATAAATTATCGTTAGCCTTCAATAAATCAGATAAAATATAATGGACAACCAATCTTAGATCAATATTCGCAGCGGAAATAACAATTCATTAGAAGAGTTAAGTAGAGAATGAAATCTACTATCTTCTATGATTTAAAATTCCATCATCGGTATTTTATCCCTGTAACATCAATCAATATACATCTCGAATCAATATTCATCTTTGCACTACAGGCCAAAGATATTCATTTGTATCATCAGTGGTCATGTTCATCTTAACACCTGTCATCTTTGCACTACGGCCAAAGATATTCATCAGGTAATCATTCATCTTTGCTCTACAGGCCAAAGATATTCAGTTATATCACCACTTAGAACTGAGGATGATGAAAAACCATATAAATAACGAATCCAGTGAAATAAAGGATATTAAGGATTCGTATTTTAGTTTATCAAAGTTCAAGAATATTCCATAATAATACTTTGTGGAGAAAAATTCAAGAAATAAGCTCAAAACTTAGATCCAATCAAAGATAAGAACTTTAACAAGTAATTTGGACATATAGAAGAAAATTTAATTTTTCTGTGAATAGTGCCGTATACGTGAATAGTAACCCCGACGGAAAAACTAAGAATTTCATAACAAAATTCATGACAATATTTTGGTATAATGATATTGAAAAGAATAACATCATTTACGAAAGAAATAACATCCCTTACCTCAAAAGGATAGTACTTCTGACTGAAATATCGGTTATAATATCGAAGGAAACTTGCAGTGAATAGTAACACTCAAAGTATCTAAATACTCACACGAATACGCTCGATATTATAGAGAGAGAAAACTTCTGATTCTGGTGTGATTTTCAATTCTAACCTAAGCACCCTATTTATAGGAAAAGCTTAGGATGCCAAAGGAGACTAAAATAATAAAATATATTATTTTTAAAAAAAAAAATCCGCCGCCTGGCGGCTTTCCAAAATTTTGAATTTTCAACAAAAGTGGGGCCCACCTATAAAAAAAATATTTATTTTCCGAAACTTCAATAATTCATAATAAATAGCCCCTTTGTCAGAAAAATACAAATTCTATGTACATTCCATAGAAAATTTAATTCTCTACAACTTTGTAGAAGGAAGTTTTTCCAAATTCCCAACCAAAAATGTCCGAAATCTATAAACAGATGATTTTCCATACCAAAATACTGATAAAAACTCATCAGCGCTAATTCCTTCTTTTATATCCACAAAATAAATATTTCCTTATCATATAAATCAATAATTAAGTATTCACAAATAATATTACAGAACTACAATATTGACAACCAGGTCGTTCCTAGGAAAGAGGAGGCCTTCCGATAAGGACTTCTCCTTACTGGCGCGCAATTAAATAACTCCTCCTAAACATAACTTTCTTAGACAATGTCAATAATGCTATCTAATAATATTATTCAAATAATATGAATTATTGAGTTGAGAATGTAAAATACTGTGTAGTGACAATTATTGAATCAATAATACCAAAATATCAATTGTAGCCATTATTGAATCAATCATATAAAATGGCAACGTAGCAATTATTGAGTCAATAAAATATCAATGTAACAATTATTGAGTTAATAATATAAAATATCAACGTAGCAATTATTGAGTCAATAATATAAAATATTGAACAGTAATTACTGTAACAATTATTGAGTAATGGCTTCTCACGTAAAAATCAATAATTAGAATTACTGTGCAATACCGTGTGCTACTGTGCAACACCGTGTATCACTGTATTTTAACCACCGGGTATTTCAACAGTACTAACGGTAATAACCACGCCGTTATTTTGTAAAAAAATTATTTCTGTCGCTTTCTATATCCGACAGTTATTCCGTTGTGGGGGCCCACAAATAGCTGCGCCGTCGTACGAATATTCCCCGACAACAAGAATATTCCACGACCAAACGAATATTCCCCGACAACAAGAATATTTTATAACCACTTGCTCATTTTAAAAATATTTGCACATTTCACCCATAACTTTCATATTTATCAAAACAACACCTTACTGTTTCGAAATAATATATAAAAAAAATTAAATCTTTATTCATAAAAGTTGGGGTCTTACAATACGCGTCATTTTATTAAACATGCGAAGCATGTTTGTATAAAATATAATATACATAATATTTAGCATGCAATATAGAATACTATATTCTACCCGGATTGATTATGGACTTTTATTCTAGTTTGGTTCACTAGAGCCACCAAGTGAACCAAAAGGTCAAACCTAGGAGTGCAAAAATTAAATTTAAATATAACTATTACATTTAAATCCTAGGCTCCATACAAATGAGTCTTCACGCGCTCCTTGCTCCTTGGTCTCCAATTTCTTCAAGATAATTCTAACTATTTCTATTACATTAACTATTTAAAATTAAATAGAAATCTTGATCAGCAGTCAAGGGAAAGTACATAGAAGAGAGATAGAATTTTACATCAAGAAAAATCGGAGAAGACGAGGTACGCAGACCCCATTTAATAAATCCATTCATTCAAGCATTCAACTAAAATAAAATCCATTCACATTGGTCAATAGTCTATAATCAACCACATTTATTTTCATACATGTCACCATATGTATCAATAAATAAATATTCATCTCATGAATTAAAATATTCCATATATATATATATGAGTATCATTTAATGGGCAATTTTAATTTGCATGAAATCCAATTTCAAGATTAAAATAAACTCTTTATTTTAATTATAAAATTATTAAGAATATTATATATATATATATATATATATATATATATAATATATAACCTTAATATATATATATATATATATATATATATATATTATAATATATTAAGGTAATCGTGGGTTACCTTTATTTGAAAACTTCCTGCACGTTTCAAAAAGCTTGCAGAAACCTTTTTGTTTTGAATTGAATAATTTTTCATTTAAAACAATTAATATCCTTTTCTAAGGCAACGTGAGTCAGCTTTTAAAAACAAATTCAGCAGGTTTCTTTTTTAAAAAAAATCGGCAGTCACCATTTTGTGATCAATTCGCGGACACAGCAAACCAAGAAGAAAAAAAAATTGTTTCCGTTAATTTTTTTTTCTTTCTCCCATAAAAAAATAATTTTATACAACTAATTATGCCTAATAAATTATTCTAAATACATACTCATATGTATATGAAATCAAAACAATTAATAATTGCATAAAGGTTTGGCTCTGATGCCACTGTTGGGTTTGTACGAAATTGTGATGCAATCAAATTGCAAAATAAGCGGAAGCATGGTATATCAGAGTTTAAAAAATTTCTACAAAACCATTACCCGGATCATCCTTTATGCAAATTATTAATTTAAAACGATAAATAAGAAGTTATAGAATCATACCCTTGTAGAACGAAGCTTTCACAGGTACGAGTTCAACTCCTTGTTCTTCGTGATCTCCTTGAATTTTCGGGCTAGATTCCTTCCTTTGATCAATGTTAGCCACCCAAGTGTTTGGCCTCTAGAGGTAATCCACCAAGGAAGAAGAATTATCAAGAAGGAGGGTGGTTGGCTTAGTTTTTTATCCTCTATAAAAAAGGAATACTCTCCAACAATTAGAATTACATCAACTGATATCTATTATAAGACTCCTCTTATATAGATATTGGTCAACCCTTCTAATCCTATTAGACATGGGATTTTATTTAATTAATTAAACTCCTTTAATTAATTTAGGCTTCCTACCACATTGGGAAAAATTAATTAAATTCATTTAATTAATTTGTCTCCTAATCTTATTATGAATAAATGAGTGTACTAATATTAAATTAATTACCAAACTCCTTTAGAAATTAAAATAATAATAATTATAATAATATTAATAAGTCTCCTCTTATTAATTTATATTTAATATTTCCAAAATATTAAATAATAAATATTAAGCTATTTAATTTATTCTATCACCATAGATTAAATTAATTACACTTAATGTATTATTACGATTATGCCATTACCTTCTTAAATAATTATTCTTCCTTTTATGGTGTGACCCTTTAGGTTCTCCATATTAAATCGGTTGTGAATAAATCAATTAGAACAATTCTAATCTTATTTAAATAAATAAATTAAACTAATAATCTATTTAAATAAATAATATTTATTCTACAATAGGGATAAGCCTCCCTAGCGATCAACGACTTTCAGATAATATAGATTTCAACATTAATCATAAAAGAACCTGTGAGTTAATAGTTACCGTACAATTCAATCCTTCCACCATACAATGTCCCAATTAAATATAAGACATGGATTTAATGTCAAGTCTTATTTTATTTAATTATATGTATTTCGATTAGAAAATGCACAACTCCAAATAATGCAAATTAGAAACTCCTTTCTAATTTCATTCCACCTTGGCCAAGGGTTCCTGAGTTGTCATTTAACGAATCACATAGGACATATCTCCTCTTTTACTAGAGGTGATAGATTTTTTATTGATCATACATTATCTCCATATGTAACTCATTATACCCAAGCATACCCTATATATACCCTAAAGGGCCTTAAGGAATAAGTCAAATTATAATTTATTACATACATGATACTATGATGATCTCAAGTCCAATGATCTCTTGTACTACTATCACATTAGGAATTTCTATTGACAGGCGAGTAAAACTCCATTAGGTATTCCATAGCGAGTCACGTTCAGTGAACTTATTCTCCAACAAGCACCTACATACTTGCTTTAGTGTCTCCACACAAATGACCATGAGATCTGTCATCCTCATCCAATGAGCAAGCAACATATGTACCAATCTATCCGAATTTACTAATCCCCTTTTTAGTAATCCCACGATTGGGAACTATTTTAGTTTTAAGATTTATAAGAATTTAAATCTCATTAGCATGATCAACATCATGATTCTAAAAGCATTGCTTAAAACAATGGGTTATTTACATATTATAAAAACAGCATCATGTAGATAATTAAAGGCCTTTAATAAGTGAATATTTTTATTAATAAATAAATAAGATTGTCTCCAAAGTATATGCTTTATCATTATACATGATTGGCTTGTATGCATACTACTTTCACATACCCATACTCACTTGCATCCACAGATGATAGAATTAAGTAAGACACCCTAATTAACTAATCCACTATATCTCTATGTGAATTACAATTAAAGAGGATTTCACGCACAAGTTCTCTATTAGATTACATATGGCGTAAAGGTATATCTCTATCCTAAACACGAATCATGAATTCTATCTACGCAGAAATCACAAACACATGCTATTATGATAATATCTAAACCCATAATTCGTCTCTCGAGTTCATATGGATTATCACTGTAATTGATAATTAGGCAATTAAACAGTCAAGTCCAAATCACAATAGACAATTCCCACGATAGATTATAATAATTGATAGAGAATCATATTAAAACAAACTACGCAATAAGATCCATTGTAATCTTAAACAAAGAATTTAAGTCATTGTTATTGAATTAAAACCAAGAATCCACAATTGAATACATATTAAAAGATTAAAATAAGAGTAAAGAAAAGATTATAATCTGTTGTCAGCAAATTCTTGCTCCTCCTTGCTTCATCGCTTGATCTTCAATGGCCTTCAATTAGTTTCAATCTCCAATCCCCTCTAAACTAGGGTTTGTATTTTATTTTAAAACTAAAACTAAACTTAATCTAATAGAATCATAATACTATGCTAATACCTAATATAATATATATATATATATATATATATATATATATATCTTCAGCTCCTCCGTGGCATCAGGTTCTAATCTCTTATATAGCATGCTTTAAATCCCATTCCTTATTGTAGCATCCGAATAGGATAAGGAGATTAGCAGCAGCACTACTCCTATAACCGGTTTAGTCCCCTCTCCACGTCATCAGGTCCAAGTCCTTTTATCATAACATGCATCCCCTTTATATCACAAGACGTGCAGCCTTCATCTTAGTCTCTTGTTGCATCCGTGTCCCACTCAAAAAAGGAAATCTCCAGCCGCTGCTTGCATCATTATATCATGCCTCAAGTCTAATACTCGTGACCCACTTGACTTTTCATCTGCACCAAATTCGAGTAACATGCGGAAAAGAAGTCAGCAGTTCTGCCGCATCCCCGCCCAAGCGGGGGGTCTTCTTGGCAACTGCCCCGCCCCAGCAGGGCCAAGCACTGTCCAGCCGAATTTGCAATTTCTGATTTCTCCTTTGCTAGCTTCTACAAACGTGGCCCACATACATATATGCTTAGTGCAAGATTTCGTGAGCTGCTAGGAAGTGGGCAAAAAAACTTCCTCATACATGAAAGAAGTGGCCCATATACATATATATGCTGAGTTGACATAATGTTGCTTTGGAGTGAACTACTTCCAACCCGTGGGCCCATGTAACTTTGCAAGCTGCTGATTATATTAGCAAGCCCACATCTTGCTTTAATGTCCATGACTGATGAATTAAATCCCACATTTTCATGCAATTTTCGAATTGGGTTTAAAAGCCCACAAACTTTATTCCTTTTGCATTATTTCAGCTCTTTTAGCTCTAATTCCTCCTAGCATGAACAGCTTGTTTAATTCCTTTGGTCTAATAAATGCTCAATTTATCCTTTAAAAGCTCATTTTGCCTCCATTTCATTACCTGCACATAAACGTATAAACCCAGTAGAAATGATAGGCAAATTACTCGAAAACATTCAGAATCAAGCTATAACGACTACCGATGAGTAGGTATAAAACCCACTCATCATGGTCATTTTACAGAAGTGTTCTATGATTTACAGTCACTCCACGATTTGGTGAAATCATTCAATGTTGGTCGGGTTCACTCCACGATCTAATTTTTGGTTGGCCTAGTCTACTCCACAATCTGCAAGAGCATTCCAGGATTAGAGTGAAGCCATACTACGATCGTGGGGTGCGCCCCGTAATTTCAAAACTAATCCAACTATAAGGTCTTGGTCTGGGACTGAGATCTACGATTAGCAGAGTCAGTCTACGATCGTAGTGCCACTACTACACTTTACTCAGAGAATAGTCACGATCATCAGAGTTAGTCTACATTCGTAGTGTTACTGCTATAATTTTACTCAGGGAAACGCCATGATCGTCAGAGTTAGTCTACGATTATAGTGTTCGAGGTTACAATTTTACTAAGGGAAACACCACGATTGTTAGAGTTAGTCTACTATCGTAGTGTTTGAGGTTACGATTTTACTTAGGGAAACGTCACAATCGTCAGAGTTAGTCTACGATCGTAGTGTTAAAGGTTACGATTTGAGGCTAAGACATGCTTTGACATTCCAATTCAAAGGACCAACTTTGGCTGACTATTTTAAGGTTGTATTCCTTTTATTTGAGTAGACATAGAAGCTGTGTTTGGGCCTGACTTGGTTGTTAAAGTGTTAAGGTCTATAGAGAACACAATAACAGACACTTTGGGGACGAAAATCGATCTCAGGCCTGACACACTATTTCAGAACTCGATTGTTTGAACTGGTCTCAAGTTAGGTTATTGCTACAAACGGGTTAACAGATAGATAAGCAACTTGAACTATTTTTGTATAGACTCACTACATTTGATGAAATTAACACTTTCCTTATTTTACTAGAGTTCGGACGTAATTTCACTATTAACCTTCATGGTCTACATTATTCATTAACATAGAGTACCGTGTTCCTTTCACAACTTCTGGTCTGATTTCTAAGATTATCTTAGTGAAATGTTTTATGCTATCTTTCAGTTTTAAGTTTTTATAACTCTTAACACATATCAATACATCTTCTTTTATTAATAAGCATTTAAACTGACCCTTCCCACATCTAACATGCTGAACAACTGACTTGCAATAGATTAAGTTAATGACTTAGGGTCGAAGGAATATGTATCTCTTGACGTTCTTCTTTTACTGGTAAGATACTTATATAGGTTATTGGCGCGTTCCTTCCTTGCTAGACTCCTTTGTGTTACCCAACTGCAGAGTTCTTTTTGGGCTCTCCTTTTATCTCTCAGTTTTCCTATCTCTCTTTACACTAGTACTCAGCAGGTGAAGCAACTTTGGAACATGAATCGGAACCTCCTATTTATAGGAAAACATTTATCCATGTATTGGTCTTTATCCGAATTTTTTGACTGGTTCATAATAGAATTAACCGTTGGTCAAGAGAGGTTTGGTGAAATGTTACTTACCAACCCACCATTAGCCATGCTGCAGGAAATCATTTCCTTTCTCTGATTTAAGCAACATGGGGATTAGTTTTTTCTAAAGCAACATAGGTTGGCTGTAGACCATTCGCCTAGTTCGGCTAGCAGTACTTATAATCATTGTTTATTACTTCCCTTTAACCTTTGTCTATTTGATTATCTATAGATTCTAACTTCCGGTTCAACTTTCCTGGAATATCATCTCTGGGCTTACTGCCTCCATATTGACTGGGTTTGTCTATTTTTTTCTACATAAACGTTGCACTATAGCAGTTGCCTGCAACATAATTCGATTGGGCTGGAAACACTACTTGGTTAGGCTTAGCTAAATTGACTACCCACTTCAGTCCACTATCTTGATTCCACCAATTTATTAATCCTCCCATAACCCACAATTAAACTTGGTAAATCACATATAATGCTAACATAATCATCACTTATTAATTACCAACCCCATACTAACTATCCTTGGACATATAACAATTCTCTTTTTCATTGTTTAATTTAAACACTGGAATTAATTCCTCACGAATCATTATGCCACACAAGGCTCATCATTTTAAGCTTAGTTAATTCATAACTCAAGCTTGTCACACATTATAGTCTCAGTTTCATTTCTTCTCATGTTGAGATCTTATTGCATTCACTAAATTTCATATACACACATTACACATAAATGCACATAATTATGATCAAATAATACTTATTTCATTAATAATAATCTTTTAAATTTTTCGGGTATTACAGAAAGCAAGATATGTTGGAAGGTTTTAGATAGATATACATAATATATTTATGCATGTGTTTACCAACAAAAAAAATTGATTTCATTTCTCTTTCATATCTTATTTCCAAACTTTGCTAAACAAAACAAATAAAGAGAGAGAAAGAGAAGAGAGAGTATTAGGGCAGCCTAGAGGGGAAAAAGAGGGAAAACTTCATGTTACACCAAGATCCATAACCATCTTGGGAAGAAGAAGAAAGATAGTATCAAAAAAAGGTCTAGAAATTAAAAACTCTAATTAGTTTTTGTAGTTTATTTTGATCAAAATAATGATCTAATATTTCAAAACTTAAAAACCTAGAATCTACATGTTTTCTAGTGTGTTTTGTGTAGATCTAACCATTTTGTGTGTTAAAAGTTGGATCAAAAAGGAAGAAATGAAAACTATGTTACAAGGGCTAGAAAACCCTAACTTTTTCTTACTTTGAATGTCTACCATTTGAGATCTACACATTCTTTTTGAGATCCGTCAAAGAGAGGTGCTAGATATGTAAGTTATCTTTTAAACCCAAGTGTTAGCACTCAAAAATATTTATTTTTCAAGCCGTGGTGGCTATTTTGGTTGGAACAGTCCTGCCGACAAAAAGACAAAATCTGGGCACAAAATTGCTCCCTGGCCAGTTTGGTCCAGGGGCATTTTCGTCCACATTTGTTACTTAACAAATTATGAGAAAACTTTGTACATTAGTATGATGAGTTAGCAAGGTCATGTCCAAAGATGGCGATTTTTGGATGTGTGAAATAAAAGTTATGGATTTTACAAGAAAGGGTGTTTTTAAAAGTAAACTAGAATAACTCGGTGAGTTTAACTCAAAAATTCTAAACTTTTTACAGGGGTTAGATGTTCATAACAGGAGCTTACCTTGAAAATTTCAGAATTGTTGGACAACATTTCGATTTATGAAAAATATTGCAAGATCTGACTATTTTGGACCATTTAAAAATAGTAAATGAAATTGGAAAATTCCAAAAAAATATATATGTTCATAAGGGAACCATATACTGATATTTCCAAGAAAAGAAAATTTTTCTGACTTGTTTTGGTATTTTTTATGTAAATGTTTTAGTTATGGATAAATGAATAAATTAAGTTAAATGGCGTTGAAAATTATGAAAATATGATTTTATTACTTAAAGGCCCTTAATATGATATAATTAGAATTGTGGGGGCTTTTTTGGTCATTTTTGATAAAATGTTATATTTATGGCATTTTAGGTTTGTTAAATAAATGAATTACTAAAGAGTAAACAATTAAAATAAATTATTTATTAGTTTAATAAATGATTAAAATAATATTAGGAGATTAATAATATTAGACTAAAATATTATTAAGTGATTAATAATATTTAGATTAAAGTGTTATTGAATGATTGATTTAAAATATTAATAGATGATTAATAATATTAGAAGTTAATTAAAATGTTAGCAATTGAGGAAGATATTATTAAATAATTAATAATATTAGTAAATGAATTGAATATTATTAAATGATTAATAATATTAAAGTGTGATTAGAATATTACTAAAAATATTAAAGTGTGATTAGAATATTATTAAATGATTAATAATATTAGAAAGTGATTGAATATTATTAAATGATTAATAATATTAAAGTATGAATAGAATATTATTAAATGATTATTAATATTTGTAAGCAACTAAGATATTATTTAGTGGTTAATAATAATAGGAAATGATTAAGATATTAAGTGATTAATAAGAAGTGAATAAATATTATTAAGTGTTTAATAATATTAAACGAAAGTTTAAGATAAATAATAAAGAGAAGTTAAGTTATTGAATTAAACATTCAATATGCTATATTGAATATATAGTATGCTGAATTGGAATTCAATATGCTAAAAAGGGAAAACTGTTTGCTGTATTAGCATTCGGTTTGCTGAATTAGTATTCGGTTTGTTGAATTAGTATTCGGTTTTCTGTATTAGTATTTAGTTTGTTATATTAGTATTCGGCTTACTGGATTATAAAGAAGAACTTATAAAATGAAAGATTAAGTGTTAAATCATAATGTATATGATAAAGTAATTGAAATACTATCAAATGACGATAATAACACTGATGGTTTTAAAAATTATCTAATGTTTGATAAATGTGATTAAATATTAGATGATTTATTTATAAAGTAGTAGTATTGTGAGGTATGTGATGTTGTGCTGATTGAAAGATCAATCTTATAACTGATAGGTCTTTCATAAGAGATTAAATTATATTGTGTAGCAATAATCGATGGTACAGGTAAGTTTTCTAACTCAAACTCGAGTTATTATGTTTCACGCATGCTAGTGGTTTAATTATAGTCAATTATTCCACATCCATTGTCGACGTCGAAAAAAATCTTGGATCCATCTTCCTATGTGTTTCTACACTTTTTATTTTCTATTTGGATTTGTTTTATATGAAAGGTGAATTTTTAGGAAAAGACCAACATACAATGTCGACGATTTGAAAAGATTGATTTTATTGGTCAGAATTAGACAGAGTCGCCAGTTGGTATGAGTTAAATTGTTGTACCAACTCAACCAAGTTTTGAAAGATTTTGCAATATGGCCCAATTACTGGACTCTGTTTAATTGGTCTTGGAAACCGAGATTCATAGAGTTCGGGGGCTTGATTAAGCTGGGGAAGGTGTTAGGCACCCCCCTAACTTCCATGAAACACGGTTACCGCATCCTTTCAATTCCCTAATTATTGTGTGTGTGTGTGTATATTGCAGTAATTGGGCCTAAGTGCTTTATTTAAAAGTAGTGATGTGCTTCATTGGACCTATATACGAAGGGTTTGATTTAATGAAAAGTCCATTTTTAAACAAGATATAAAAGTGATGTTTTGAAAGATGGTTTTCAAACGCTTTCGCTTGCATAGGAATTGAAGCCTTTTGATACTTCTATTTTATTCCATATTCGACTTGATTTGGATTTTATAGGAGATGCAAAGCATAAATAAATATTTACATAAGTGTCGGACCTCTTATGGGTATGAAAGTCATCGAAGTGATCCGAGCGCCATAAACCACAATTTACTTTGTTAAGACCTTAAATTTGGATAACCGTTTTAAGGTCCCTCTTATTTACATTTACAAAAGGCCTGCAAACTGTATATACAGTTTAAATTTGTTCATCGTGAGAATCGAATATAGATCTATGTGATTAATCGTAGATCCCGTGATTCCTAGGCTCACAAAATATCATTTTAAAGCTTGCACAATAGATATATTGAAATAAAATGCAAATTAATATCTAGATGTCGCAAAACAAATGATTCATCAATTAAATCCTTGCATGCGCGTAGCTAAGCTTCTCGTTACCTCTAGATACAGATCTAGGGTCGCTTAGTTGCTTAATATTTACAAAACTAGAAAAAAAAACTAGATTTAAATAAATCTTAGCCATTCTAGCTCAACGGTTCCAGTTTTACTACTTTTAAACCGGTTAACAGTTAGATATGGCTAGATTTAGATAAATCTAGTCCACAGACTTTACATTAGTACGAAATTTACATCGAATGAACTGTTAAAACTGATATTTAATCTCATTACTTAAAATATATATATATATATATATATATATATATATATTAAAGTAGGAAAAAGCCACAGATTTACATTCAAGACGTGACTAATCAATATAAATATATATATATATATATATATATATATATATATGCTTATATATATATATGTATATTAAAGCTGAAAAAGACCACGGATTAGCAATCTAGGCCAAACGAGTTAATTATAATATATATATATATATGATTATATATATATTAAAGCAGTAAAAAGCCACAGATTTAGAATTCAGACATAATGAACACTTATATATATATATATATTAAAGCAGTAAAAAACTTCAGATCTGAAAAAATCTCACAGTGTACAACGAGACGAGCTTTGAATAGCTTTTGTAGCTTAAAAACTCTCTTTCCACCAGTTAAAACTTGATATGGTAGTATATATACGTATACAAGTGTTTAGAAAGTAGAATATTGAAGTTTGGAACACTGTAGGTAGGGTTAAGAGCTAAAATGGGCGGAATTTCCTCTTTTTTCTTCCTTTTTCTCTTCTTTTTTTGCTGGTGGGGGGTCTTATTTATAGACCAAATTAGTCGCGGGTCTACTTGCGGCTGACCGGGGAGGCCTCGGTCACGTAGGTTCTATCGTCTCGAAGTACGTGTATTCCGACCAACTCGCTGTCTACTTGAACCTTAATAACTTTCAATCCGGGAATCCGATGGAGGCGTGATATACCTTTCTGGAAAGCCCTTTCCGAGAGCTACACAACGACATGAAATTTGACATTTTTCAAATTGGGGAAGATGGGTCTATGACCAGATTTTTGAATCTTCGCAGTCCGTCCGTTAAGCTGTCTTGTGTTGTTTTCACTCGAGATTGATGTTATGGCTCTGCATGACCTTCATGGCAGTGATTTGACTTGATTTAACTTGATTTGATGTTGAGTTGGCAAAATGACTATTTTGCCCTTCCGGGTTGGTTCCGAGCTTGACAAGGCTCTTAACTGTCTCTCGGGGTGGTCTTCGAGGTTTGATCCCAGTTAATTATGTTCTTCCTCAGGGTCATTTCTGAGGGTTGATTTGATATTCGGAGATTGTCTATGGAGATGGATTTGATGTTATGGTCCTCCAGGGTTATCTCTACAGTGTGAAATAGACATTTTTATCCTCTTGCATAGTTAGTAACAGGAAAACAAAATTTCGAGTATCTACAGATGCCCCTCTTTGTCATGTTTATGCAATGCAATAAAATGAACATGGCAAAGATTACTAGACACTTGAAATATGACAAGGTATACTTAATGATGCAAATCGCAATGCAATGAATGTTATGATGAATGTTAAAATGTTTTCGCAAATCGTACTTCGTAAATCGCACTTCACAAATCGCACTTCATACATTGCAAATTGCACATCGCATCGCAAAATTGTGCTTTGCATTTTGCAAATCGCACATTGCATTGCAAAATACTTTACCTTTATCGGTTATTGCTGATGCCTATGCTAAGGCTGATTCCAACGGTTGACTTTCATTAGTGCTGCTGATGTCTATGCTAGTGTTGACTCCAACGGTTTGATTTTTGTCGGTGTTGCCCATGCTTGTTTGATGAAGATAAACTGAGACATTTTTACATCTATGTTGGGGATGATGTTTTGAAATCACCGGACCTTCCCGGTGTCTATGCTGGTAGTTGACAACGGTGCCTACCTTGCTGGTAGTTGACAACGGTGCCTACCCTGCTGGTAGTTGACAATAGTGCCTACCCTGCTGGTAGTTGAACACGGATAAATTTTCACGAGTCTAGACATTTAATGCACATGTATATTTAACTCTAATAGGAATGCATGCTAAAAAAATTTATGGAGATGTGCGCTGATATAGCGCCATGCTTGATGTGATGATCTACATTTATCCTTAGGAGTCTATTTTCTTAGGATGATGCACATACTAGATATAGAAACATACCTCACCCTTTCTAAGGCGATTTGGATTTTCTTTTTAAGTATGGATTTTGATAGGCTTAGAAGCTCCAGCTCCCATATGTTTATTTTTGGCATTCGCAGGGCAGATTCGGATGTTCCCTTTTTATACACCGTCTGGGTGGGGATCCCGCTGATGCTGCTACTTTTTCTGTCTGGATCTGGATCTGGTGCTGGTTCCTCTGGCAGTCCAGACACTAATGGCTTTACTAGGGGATATCCTGATATCTTCGTTGAAATAGTGTTCAACGGCTTACATCACCAGATCCTTCCCCAATGCTATGCTGGATTAAGGCCAACGATTTAATCATTGATTATGAAAAGGGGCAAGCTCTTTACTTGCGACCCTGCTGGATTAGATACTAGCTTGACTGATGACTCGGGTGTTGCTGACATCCTGGAGGATGTGGCTCGTTCTTTCACTGCCCAGAATTAAACTTCGATATAGAGGCCTCGACTTGTGAGGACTTGGCACAGGTTGACATGTTTGACAATGTAGATTTCATTTGTTAGACCTTTTGTTATCGGGCGTCTGTTTTTGGAGTTAAGGACTCTCTTGAAAATTTTCACTTATTTTGTCGGGGTAAGCTTATGTCGCTGTGATTTCTTTCAGGAGTTCTCCCTTTTCTTTTGTTGAAGAGCTTGGTCCCACCTTAGACTCCTTCCATTTTGTTGAATGGCAAAATGCCCCAGCCCTTTTGCATGTTGTTATCGGGGTTCACATATGAAACTTACTTTGTTGACCACGTCCAGAGTTAGCAATATTCTGCACATTAGACAAATAACAAAATGTGCCAAAGCTTGATGGCTTGGGCCATCGAGATTAGCATAATCTTGTCAAAGAAGTTAAAGTTCATGAAATTGAATGCTTTTATGCTGATCTTATTGTTAAAGATCTTAAAATTGAGTATGAAAATGAATTTTTCCTAAGAAAATTGAAATTTTGATTTGACAAGTGATGAAATCGCAAGAAAACTTTTAAGCATCCATGGTCATTGTTCATGGGTAGGATCAGATTCAAAAGACCTATCGCCCTTCATCAGAGATACTTCATCGTAGCTTTAGACATCGCTTTTCACAAAATTAACATTATATGACATGTGCACTATGAGTGACACAACCCTTAGCAGAGGTTTCTCTTCTATGACTTTAGATGATCTCATTTCTATCTTGCAAAATTCTTTCCTTTTTTTTCTTTCCTCGCTTAACTTTGTCTTATTTTCTTATGTTATTCAGGGTTACCCATGTAACATGTTTTGGACTAATGACTCCTAAACCAGGCGGCTTTAGGGCACTAGGTGTTAAGACATCCCTTCGGGTTTACTGGCTCGAGTAACAAAGGCCACACTTCGAGATAAGTCAGGCTATCTACTCTATTTGATCCTCGTCTGAGCTTGTACAAGATTCATTTTCTTAGGCTCTAAATTACCCGTGTAGCGAGTATTGGGCCGGTGACTCCCAAATCAGACGGCTTTAGGGCACCAGGTATAGAGACACCCCCCCATGCTTAATTACTCGAGTAACCTAGGCCATAATTTGGATCTACTTAGGATTTGCATTCTTCTTCTTGTAATGTCGATTTTCTTAGGCGCTAAGTTACCCATGTAGCCAGCGTTGGGCTGGTGGCTCCCAAACCAGATGGTTTTAGGGCACCAGGTGTCCCCTCGAGATTAATAACTCGAATAACCCAGGCCACGATTCGAGACATTAGGCTGGATACTTATCTTTTATCTTCTTATTAATTGCATTTTCCGTCGCCATAGTTTCATACCCCACAACTAAGAGTCAGGTAATTGCAAAGTGCAGACATGCATATGAGATCAATTCTACTTCAAATCGCACTTTGAACTAGAATTTTGAAATTTTTAATTTTTTTATTGTTCCCGTGATTCTTACTCCACGGACGCTCATCGAAATTAATCCAATTCATAACAAGTTAAACGAAATCTCTCTTCTTCTTCTTTTTAAAACCTTTTTCTAAGATTTTAATGCAAGACTTATCTATACTTATCTTGTATATTATCGCTAATGCATGTAAATGGAAATTGAAAGCACATAAAGAGATGAAAGAGTCGTACCTCATCCGTGAATCGTTGTATTCTAAGAAAATTATAATTGGAAAAGACCGATTGACCATACCGGATCGCCAATAATGGAAGCTTTGATGATGACGAACCATGCTGATGGTGCTGACTGGTGCATTTTCATTGAATTGTTGATAAATGCCCCAATGTTGAATTGTCGCGATTTCTAAAATTGCCTCAGTCTTGTTGTAAGGGTCCTAACATCTGGTTGTCATTGATTTAGAACTTGCTCCAGTCTTGCTTGTCATATGGGGTAATTGATTTGTTATATATTTGACCGATGGGCTGATATGATACCGAGATCGGAAGAGTCTTTTTCCTCATACCCCACATGGTGAACTTATAGTGGCCTTTTGACATTTGGGTTTGCCCCAATCTTTGTTTTGACTTGTAGGCGCAATTAGCTTTGATTATTTTCTTCTTCTAATTTGATGAAGGTTTCAGATTAGGGATATCAGCTCTTTGAAGGTCCTTGCTGATGATCATGCTTGATATATCGATGTGTTGTTATTCCAACTTTGATGATTGATATCGAAATACCTTCGGACTCCAATGAATTGGGCCTAAGAGCTCAGCTTGGTTGGTGATGTGATGGCTTCAACCGGATTTGGTTTAATCTGTGAGGTTTAATCCATGGCCTTTTGCTCTAGGAACAGGTCGTTGGGTATGAGATAGACTTTCCCAAGACGGTAGCCC
The DNA here is from genome assembly GCA_020205555.1 of Panax stipuleanatus. Classification (NCBI taxonomy): domain Eukaryota; kingdom Viridiplantae; phylum Streptophyta; class Magnoliopsida; order Apiales; family Araliaceae; genus Panax; species Panax stipuleanatus. Next base: position 56,564,594 of record CM035121.1, on the reverse strand, counting down.
ATGTGCTTCTGTGGGTCAAAGAAGATCAAGTCTTCTCGCACTTCAGGAGTGATGAGTTGCTACCAGGTTGCATCTTATGATGATTGCTATTTCATCCCTGTGACTGGTCATCTTGATGTATCGCTGTCTCTTCCTTTCCGAGACTTGTGCCAGATTTGATGGAATGACATTGAGGTGTCGTTGGGTCTTTTCAACATGGCTCGCCAACCTTTAGGGTTTTTCTTGGGTATAGGTTTTTTAGGTTTTATTTTGGTGTCTTGAGACTGGTCTTTGGGTTTACATTTAGGGTTGGATTTTGGGTTTAAATGTTTCTTTTGAGGGTTAGACCACACCATAGATGGATGCCTTCGTACTCCCGTGGCTGGAGGGAGATTAGGTCTTTCATAGTTCAGGTTTGGCATGAACGGGTTGAAATTAATATTCTGTATAGGTAGTGAAGTATTCTAAGGATTTGAAAGGTGTTTGTTTTGATTAGTTTGAGGGGGTTTTTTGGATTTTTGTTTGGTTTGACCGCAGCATAGATGGCTGCCTACGTACTCCCGAGGATGGAGGAGATCAGATCATTCGTAGTTCATACTTAAACTGACTAAACCTGATTGGTTTGATTTTTTAGATTTTTGATTTTTGATGATTTTTTTCAATATTTACATACATGGAATATAAAAGACATAACGCTAAGAAAGTGATAACATCCTAACATCTCCTGGAACTCGCAACTTTATCCTCTAGATCTACGTCTTCCAGGCTTACTAAGGACTGATAGTCCAGTCGTCAGTAGTTATGTTACCTTCGAGGCTCGCGATAGAGGTTACCTCCTGGTCATGAATATCTTCAATTACTGCCATAACTTTATCACCTCCTGATTCAGCACATCCCCTAAGGATGCTCAAACTGGACCCATCGCAAAAAGGGATGAACTCTTGATTCCTTGATGGGTTGGCTTCCCCAACAACTTCACCTCCTTTTTCTTCATTTGCTCCTTTACCTTTCACATAAGCTTGAGAGGATTTAACTATGAAATCTCTCTCGAACTATTGTTGTATTCCTTGCAAAGAACTTTTCTTTTTGGCTTTTTCTGCACTGGGAAGGATCAATATTTCCTCCTTATCATCCAGGAAAGTAAAATCAGGAACAGGGTTGCTAACTTTTGGCAACAAAATGTTTAACAGTTGCGGAGAAATTTCCTTAGGGGGGCTGTCTTGTTTCCTCTGTCACTCCTAGAATTAAGATCAGTCCTACTTGTGTTCTGCTAGGATTGGTGCTCATAGCCGTCACCTCCTTTGAACTGCCCGTCTCAAGTGGAAATCTTAAGCTCTTCATTTCCATTTCGCCTTTTCTGGTCATGGGGATTTCTATCTTCGGTTCTCCATTTTCAATGAGATCCTGGATTTTGTGTTGCAAATGCAAACATTCCTCGGTCGTATATCCCAGTGCTCCGAAATGATAAGCACACTTCTTGTTGAAATCATAATGCCTTTATTTGGGATTAGCAGGTGGAGCTAGCTCAATAATCTTTTTCTGCGCAACCAACAGTGCTAACACATTTTCTAACGAGTCCCCCAAAGGTGTAAATACCCTTCTCCGCCTACTCTTCCCGACTCTCGGTGTCGTAGGATTTTGGGGGTTTGCCAGTGTTTAGAATGTTGTTTGATATTTCCTCTTTGGGAATTCGTATTCCTCCAGGCAATTTTTCAGCTGGCGAGATCTTCCAATAATTTCATCATTCCAATTTTCCTGTCCTTTCAGCCTGCTTTAATCTTCTTCATTTAGCTGGATGATCTTGGAGGGATATAGGCTTGCATTATGGTTAACCTCTTTTTCCTTTTGACTTTCTGATAATTGAGTGAAAACATGTCTTGTATCCTAATGTTGGTGCACTATCAGCTTAGCTAACAGAGTTACTTAATGCTGGACTGTATCTAATTTTTGACTTACTGTCATACTTTCCTCCGAATTTTCCAACTCTAGGACATTTGTTCTGCTCCTTTGGGGTTATTCCTCCATCCTTCGGATGTACTTACGATTTGGACACATTTCGACGCTTCTTGACCCGATCAAGTTTACTCCCTCTGTATCATGCTGCATCATAAGGTTAGTGTTGACATTTGGATGGTCAGGTTGTTCGACCACAACATCGCCATTTTTGATCAGATTTTGGTTTTTATGCTTTAAGGACCAACAATCTTGTGTATCGTGTCCCCGAGACTCTGAGTGGTAAGCACATCTTTGGCTTGGATTATATCTTTTGCTTTTTGGGTCCAGAGGTAGAGTCAATTCTGTAATTTTCTTCTACTTGAGTTCTAACTCCAATACATTTTCCAGGGAATCGCCTAGTGGAGTGAACACCCGATTTTTTGTTCTATCAAATTTTCTCTTTCTATCCTGGTATTGGTTGAATACGGCCTATTGTTGAAATGGAAAATTGCCTTGCTTCTTCCAAATGGTGGGACTATGGTTGGGTCTCCTAGCTTGCCCCTGTAAAATGAGGGATACATCTTCATCGCCTTTCTTGGGTACCTTCTTGGGATTGCTCGCATAGTTGCCAGGTCGTACATGCTCGGCGAATACTTCCAAGGCCGTGAGATCTTTAATCTTGCCCGCTTTTAGTCCCATTTCTGCCATTTTGCCATGTTTGATCATATCCAAGAATGGCTTTCCTATTTCAGTTAGGATCCTCTCATAGTAAGGTGCCTCTTGGATGTCTATGAAAGTCATCACCACTTCAGTTTCTGACATAGGCTGGCTGACCTGTGCTGCCATACGTCTCCATCTTTGGGCATATTCACGGAAAGACTCAGTACTCTACTTTTTGACTTTAGTCACTTGGTATCGATCCGGGGCCATTTGTTACTAGAAGCTATATTGATTTAGGAAGGCATGAGCTAGCTCTTCCCAGCTATGGATTTTGGCATTGTCAAGTAGGGCATACCAGGCTCTGGCTTCTCCGGTTAGGCTTTTCTAAATCAACTGCATTCTCAGCTTCTCATCCTCTGCATAGGATCCGAGTTCTCCAATATATACCTTCAGGTGGGTATAAGGATCTCCCATCCCGTTGTATTTTTCAAAATTTGGGACTTGGAACTTGTCTGGATAACGAGCCCCTGGAAAAATACAGAGATCTGAGTAATTGACACTTCCATGTGTCCTAGTTCCTTTTATTGAACGGATGGTTTCTTCCATTTATTGAACTTTCTTTTGGATATCACCAGTTTCCTAGTTTTCCATGAGATTTGTGATTTCAGGGGTTTTGTTGGTTCTTTCACTGGATTGAGGTTCAGTTATCTGCATTTCCCCCTTTTTGTCAGCACTTTAATTGCCACCCTGTGAGGAGGACTCTGTTTGATCTGGTGTTGTCTGGCCCTAAGTGCTTTTACTTTGTTCTTTTAGGAGGATAACCAACTCTGCTATTTGATTCTTAAGTCCCTCAAACTCCTTTCGAGATACGGAACCTGATTTATGTTGGGCACTTTCAGCCACGCCGGTGGATAGGTTTTGTGCCTTTTTAGATTATGATATGGTAATGGGACCAATCTTACCTACAAGACGAGTAGGTAGTTTAGTCTTGATAGACACTGACAATATACATGATATGTAATGTGTCAGGTTTAGGGGTTTTTAATATTCTCCTGCAAAATAGAGGACAGTTGTTTTGATGACATGATATCATGACAGGATTTAATATCTGTACAATAAAATTGACAGGGAATGGAATGGATATTTAATTGACATTTACATGGAATTGAAATTTACATGGAATTAAAAGGGAAAGGCGTGAAGAGACTTTCATTCGCGTTTGGTTTATCAGAGGCTGACCTATCATAGGGTTACTCTCATGGCTTTTCGGCATGAAGGCCCCTGCATCATCACAATTTACTAGATGGGAAGTTAATCTTATCTTTCAATTGGAGCGGATCTGAGTGGCGCCTTTCCTGAGCCTTGCAGGATTAGTCTCCTTTGAGTCCAGTAATTAAACGTCGACGGGTACGCCTCCTGGTGGAGGAATCACACAACATACATTCACATACAACGTGTTTAACAGTATGAAATGATGACATTGTGCAAGGCACTAATATAAAGCAGTAAAAAATTTATTTACATCCACTCAATGTAAACACAGCATCCACACACATGCATCTAAATAGGAATTTTTTGAAAAGTTTGAAATGCGTCTTAAGCCCTCTACTATCCCCAGCAGAGTCGCCACCTGTTAACGTCGGGAAAAATCTTGGATCCCTCTTCCTATGTGTTTCTACCCTTTCTGTTTTCTATTTGGATTTGTGATAGGTGTCTAATTTTGGGTATTTTATTTTGATGATAACAAATAGGTAAATAGGTCAAAAGGGTAGAATCATTTCCATATGATTAAAAATATTAAAAACATGATTTTAAATACCTCGAATATTTTGTCCAAAAATATTTATTTTCTAAACTTCTTTTGAATTTATTTTATGACCTTAATAAATCTAATATCAAGTGTTAATAAAATGAGTTCATATAGTAATATTTTCTAAGGCAAGGAGATTCCTATTTCTATTCTAAAATGATTTTAAAATCTTCATGGGCAAAAAGTATTTCTAAATATATATATATATATATATATATATATGCTAAAGTATATTATATATGTTAAAGTATTTAATATATATATATATATATATATACAAACCGTATATGTGTATGTGTTGGTGTGTGCCGCATATATATGTAGTGAGTGTGTACCCATGTGTGTGTGCTGGAACTTTGGGCATGCATATGTGTTGGGCATATTTGCTAAACAAAGGCTTATGCCTTTATTATATGGGCGGAAGAAATTCAAAATGTTAGGCATGTGATGAGTCACAAGTTATAAACTTTTTCTTTGGGGCCAAACCATTTCTCAATCCGGCAAAATCAAAGTGATCTGAGCCCTACATTTTTGAAACATGCAATCCTGACCTTCTATTTCAAACATAAATTTCCAAAATTATAATTTTGCCCTAATCTCAAAAATCCTATAAATAGGAAGTTTTTTCATTCATTTTAATTTACCAATTTATATATCTGAAAAACTTACTCTCCTTGCCTACATTCTGTCCGATTAAGCTTTCACTCTCTTCTTCTAATCAAAGTTCTAATTCTGTATTGGAAGAGAAAAATTGGTCAAAGTATCTGAGATAAGTTGTTAAATTATTATTATTCATATTATCTCATACTTGCTTATATATATATAGATAATCAGATATAAACTGCAATACACATTTATATATATATATATATATATATATATATATATATATATATATATATATACTTCATCTATCGATATCAATATCAAGGAAAAAGTTAGTACTTAGATATTGACATAATTCGGAAGTAATTTATTTGAAATTCTCCGAACGGTCTTTAAAATCCTAAGTGGCCTTTTACTGATATAAATAATCTATATAAATATTGTATTATATTTATATACGATTATCAAGTTATGAATCGAACAATTTAGTCAGTACTTAGATACCGATATTCGGAGATATTTCTTAACAAAGAATATTATCTGGACGGTCTTTGAAATCCTAAGTGGCCAAATTATTCACAACGTAGATCAAATATAATATAATATATATAAGTGGGTGAAACAAGTTTATTCAAGTATTATCTAAATTGATCATATTATTATACTTGATAAACTGTAATTAAATATACTGCTCATATAATTATCATAAATTATTTGTTGCATTATATGTGAGTTTATATGGTTGTTTAAATTCAAAGTCACATTTGTTTAAAACCATAGAAATACACTCTAAAAGAAAAAAAAATTCTTAAACCATAAAAACACATTCTTTATTAAATAAAAAGAAAATCTTTATTAAAAGTGCTTAAATCCATCTATCTGCTTTCATAGAAGCACACCACATAAAAGTCTGGTACTTTTATCAAACACTTAAATTCTATATATGCTTATCTGAGAAGTATCTGTTCTACAATTTTATCTACTTACTATTAGAAACAAATATTTAAACAAACTTTTTGTAAAAATAAAAAAGATGAGTTAGTTTATTTTATACTTGTGAGAAAGACAAGAACTCTTTGACCAAGATTAGAGTCTTAGAGAGGTCAGCTGGGAGTTGGGTCTCTAGTGTACTTGTGAGGTGAGGAAGAGATTGTTGTTTCAAGACCAAGCTATAGAATAGTTCTAAGCTCAAAAGAAGATTCAACTAAGCTTGAGGAAGGAGCTGGGAGTTCACCGTCAAAGATAGTTAGTTGTGGATAGCTGTAAGTTTATCTTTAAAACTTTGTAAAAGGCTTCTCCGCCTATTAAAGAAGTATTTATTATAGGAAGTAATAGGATCTCAAGTCCTGGAGATGAGCTTGAGACTGGACGTAGCAACATACCCGAGCTGTATGTTGTGAACCAGATAAATATTTGTGCATTGTGTGATTGAATTTTAATCTGCTTATTAATTTCTTGTAATTAACCCACTAAAATTCAAAAAGGCCAAAGCTAATTTTTAAACAGTGATAATCTATTCAACCCCCCCCCCCTTTCTAGATTATTATTGGACTTTCAATTGGAGTCAAAGTAGTGCTCTTTAACTTGTTTGTTAAGTAATTACAGGCATATCTAAGAGTATATCCATCTATGGCGTACACAAATGCTACCGGTTGCGGAGAAGAACTATCAATGTCTAGACCTCCTCTGTTTGATGGCACAAACTTTGCCACCTGGAAAAACAGATTCAAAATCTACGCCAAATCACAATGAATCAATATTTGGCTAGCAATAGAACGAGGTGTAAAGACACCCACAAAATTCGAAGATGAAAAGATCGTAGAAAAAGATGCTGGGGAATTCACCACCGAGGATGAGGAGATTATGAATATCGCCTCCAAAGCTAAACAAGTGCTAACCAGTGCTCTTATAGAAAAAGAATACAAAAGAGTTAGCAACTGCAATAATGCTACAGAAATCTAGGAAAAATTGATTGTAACCTATGAATAAGGCTGTAAACGAGCCAAACGGTTCGGGCTCGAATCGGGCTCGACTCGAAAAAATACGAGCCAGACTCGGATTCGTTAATAATATGATCCAAATCTGAGCATTACAAATTGTTCGAATAAAAATATGAGTAGAATCTGAGCAAGGTTATACTCGACTCGTTTAAGATTCAAACTACTCGAATTCTTGAGTGTGATTCGATACATTCTCGATTGATACAAATTCAATTAGATACTCGATACATTCTCTTATAATATATACAAATTTAATTTAAATTAAAATAATTAATTATTATTATTATTATTATTTAATTTTAATTATAATTTTTTATTTGTAAAGTGTAATAGTAAATATATTTTCTCATTTCTAAGTAAAATAACAAATTCAATTTATAATTATATTTATTATAAAACTAGTTATTATGTAGAGACTCGAATTCGAGCTTGAATTTGAAGCTCGCGAGTAGTTTGATTATAATTCGAGCCGAGTCGGATCGAATTCGAGTAGTAAATATTCGAGTCGAGTCGAATCTGAGTAGAATTTTTCAAATACAATTCGAATTCGAGTACGGATTTATTATTTCGAGTCGAATTCGAGTAGCTCTCTGTTCGCTTCGATTCGACTCGTTTACACCCTTACATATGAAGGAACCAGTCATATCAAAGAAACCAGAAAAGATGCTCTAATCCAAGAGTATAAAAGCTTCAAGCTAGAAGAAGGTGAGAAAATCATTGATATGGAAACTCGTTTTTCCAGAATCATTGATGAGCTAGAACAACTAGGAAAAGCTTACACAACAAATGAGAAGAACAAAAGAATTCTCAAAGCCCTTCCATCTGTATGGAAAATGAAAGTTACAGCCATCAAGGAAATGCAGGATCTAATTGCTTATCCTCTTGATAGCCTCATTGGAAATCTTTGTGCCCACGAAGTCGACATGCTAGTCGAAAAAAGCAGGATCAGACACAGACCTCAAAAAAAAAGGAATCGCTTTCAAAGCCTTACTTGTTGATCAAGAAAGGGATGATGATGAATTGAATGAAGAACTCCTGAGTCTAGATAATAACGAAGTTGCATTATTATCAAGACAACTCAGGAGAGTAATCCAAAGCAAAGCAAAGAGATATCGCAATGGCTTTATGAAAACAAATAACAACTTCAACAACTTACGAAATAAGCAAGCCTTCAAGCCAAAAATACCAGGAGGGAATTTTAAAGCTACCAACATCAACTTCAGAAATACTGGCTCAAATGAAAACTCAAATAACTGCTTTGAATGCAACCAACCAGGACACTTCAAAAAGGATTGCCCGAAACTAGCCAACAACAAAGTTCTAGTAGCTGAAGAAGGCTGGGATCTAAGTGATGAAGAAGAACCTACTGAACCAACTGAGGAAACCGCAAATTTATGTTTAATGGCGGACAATGACTCATCACCAAGATCTGAGGTAAATTCGAAACATCAATTACCTAGCATTTCATTGGCCACACATAACTCAGAAAACATAAACGAAGAACATCATAAATTATAAGAGGCATATAATTTTCTATATGAAGATAATGAAATTATTAAAGAAGATTTATTAAATTAAAAATATCATTAGAAAAATTAATTAAAGCAAATAGAAATCTTGAAATAGAAAATTCAAATTTAATTATGATCAATGAAACCTTAAAAGAAGAAAATGAGAAACTAGAAAATGATTCTTTAGAAAATCTTGCAGCAAAAGAAGAACTAGAAAAATTAAGAAAATAAATTGAAATCTTGAAATAGAAAATTCAACACTTATTATTTCTATTGAAATTCTTGAAATTAAAAATTCAGCCCTTGCTATGATTATAGAAGATTCTCCAACACTAAATCAAGAAATATGTAAAAAGAAAACTCATCTCAGAAATTAGAAAAACAAATTGAAGAATCTACTTTAATGAATCAAATTAAAATGTTGACTCTAGAACGTGATGACTTTAACTCTACAGTTATTAAATTTACAAAAGGGAAAGAAAATCTTGACGTTATGCTAAGTCAACAAAGATGTAGTTTTAATAAAGAAGGATTAGGATATATTGGAGAATCTAGTAAGACAAAAGATAAAAAACTCTATCATGTTAAAAGTAAAGAAAAAGGTCATGCATCTTCTTTTGATAAATATGCTCTTACTGCAACAGAAATGGTCATTCGATTTACTCATGTAATGCCAAGAATTGAAACTACAAAGGAAAAATGATTTGGGTACCAAAAGGAAGTTACACTACACCTATTATCACAAGAAGAGAATTTTTTGTAAAGGAAATTTGTGTGTCTACCAGTGATTATTATCTTGTACCAAACTTTGTAAAGGAAAACACGAATGATCCTTATACAAAATGGAAAACTTACCCAAAGGACCCTTCTCATTAAAGGGTACCAGTTTATTAATTTAATATATGTTGCAGGTATGTCTCATAGCTGACTCTAGTAAAAATAAATGGTACCTTAATAGCGTTTGTTCAAGACACATGACAGGTGACAAAGCAAAAGTGAGTAATCTACAAGCTACAGACTGTAATGAGGTAACGTTTGGAGATAGCAACAAAGATAAAGTTGTTGGAATTGGAAATGTGTACAGTAAATACATAACAATCTCTAACATTCAATTAGTCACAGGACTCAGGTACAATCTTCTATCCATTAGTCAACTGTGTGTTAGTGGTTTTAAAATAACATTCAGTCCTCATAACTGTTCAATATATGATCAAACTGGGAAATTAATTCTACTTTATCCTAGAAGTTAAAATGTGTACACCTGGACAATGTGTGTCTTGTATCTGCAAATGACAATCCTTGGCTTTGGCATCGTAGATTAGGACACATTAACATGAAATTAATTAACAATATAACTTCTAAAGAACATGTTTGTGGTCTTCCAAAACTAAAATTCCTTAAAGACCATATCTGTGAAGCCTGTGAATTAGGAAAATAAATTCATGCATCTCATAAACCTAAACACACAGTATCAACCTCTCGACCACTAGAACTCTTGCATATGAACTTAGTAGGACCTATCCCTAAACATAGCATGGGCAGTGCTGTCTATATTTTAGTTCTAGTTGATGACTATTCAATATTTCACTTGGGTTAATTTTCTAAAATTCAAAAATAAAGCGATAAACACCTTCTCTGCTCTATGCAAGAAAATTCAGAATCAACAGGGAAGCTCTATTGTTTATATTTGGTCTGATCACGGAAGAGAATTTGTCAATTCTGATTTCATAATGTTCTGTGATGAGCACTGTATAAGTTATAACTTTTCTGCACCTTACACACCTCAATCAAACGGTGTTGTTGAAAGGAAAAATCTTACTTTACAAGAAATGGCCAATACTATGCTTAATGAATATCGACTTCCTAAATATTTTTGGGCCAAAGCAATTGTAACATCCTGTTATATTTTGAATCGAGTCTTGCTAAGACCAATGTTACTCAAAACTCCCTATGAACTTTTTTATAAAAGAACTCCAAAAATAAATTAATTTTATGTCTTTGGGAGTAAATGCTTTATTCTAAATACTAAACAATATCTAGTGAAATCAGATCCCAAATCTGATGAAGGAATATTTCTAGGATATTCACTAAATAGTAAAGCATATAGAGTCTTTAATAAAAGAACTCTAGTCGTGGAAGAATCAATGAATATAACCTTTGATGAATCAAAACCTCCTCTAAAATACAAAGAACTGGCAGAAAATGATATAGTCATTGAAGACATTCTCAGAAATATGGAAGAACTAAAAATAGATAATATATCTCCACCTGTCACTATTAATCCTCTTAAAACTCCTAATCCCCAGTTAAATGACTTGCCCAAAGAATATCATGCTATAAGAAATCATCCAATAAAAAATATAATTGGTGATATCGATAAAGTGATTCTTACAAGATCACAAGCACAAAACATGGCTAGTCATCTATCCTTTTTGTCACAAATTGAGCCTAAAAATATAAAAGATGCATTGCTTGATGAAGACTGTATAATAGGTATACAAGAAGAACTAGAACAGTTCACAAGAAATAAAGTCTGAGATTTAGTTCCAACTCCCAAAGAAACCTCCATTATTGGAACTCGATAGGTGTTTTGTAACAAATTAGTTGAAAGAATTGACTATGATGAAACATATGCTCCTGTTGCTAGAATTGAGTCTATACGTATGTTATTAGCTTTTGCATGCCATAAAGATTTTAAATTATTTCAAATGGATGTGAAATTTGCTTTTCTGAATGGTGTTATTGAAGAAGAAGTCTATGTTAAACAACCCCCTAGCTTTGATGACTTTGATCATTCTAATTATGTGTATAAACTACACAAAGCTTTATACGGTCTAAAACAAGCTCCTAGGGCATGGTATGAGAGACTAAGTAAATTTTTGTTAGAAAATGGTTATAAAAGAGGCACAGTAGATACTACTCTTTTTACAAAATATAAAAATGATGATATTCTTATTTTACAAATATATGTTGATGACATCATTTTTGGATCTACTAACATGACTATGTGTAATGAGTTCTCTGAAAGCATGAGTAAGGAATTTGAAATGAGCATGATGGGAGAATTGAATTTCTTCCTAGGACTACAAATCAAGCAAGGAGATAAAGGTATTCACATCTCTCAATCCAAATATTGCAAAGAAATGATCAAAAAATTTGGTTTAGAGTCCGTAAAACCTCTTAATACTCCTATGTCAACCATTGATAAACTAATTGCCGATGAAAATGGAAAAAGTGTTGACACAAAGAAATATCCAGGAATGATTGGCAGTCTCCTTTACATCACAGCTAGTCGACCTAACATTATGTTCAGTGTCTGTAAATGTGCCAGATTCCAAGCAAACCCTAAAGAATCTCATTTGGTTGCAGTAAAAAGAATATTTCAATAGCTTAAAGGAACTACAGACATAAGTCTATGGTATCCTAAAGGTCAACCATTTGACTTTGTGTGTTTTTTTGACTCTGACTATGCCGGTCATCATGTTGATCGAAAAAGCACAAGTGGCACTTGTCAGTTTTTAGGCGGATGTTTAGTTTTTTGGTTTTCTAAGAAACAAAACATGGTATCTATTTCAACCACTGAAGTCGAATATATAGCTGTTGCACGATGTTGTGCACAGATATTGTGGATGAAACAGACCCTTACCGATTACAATATAAAATTTAACTGTGTGTCAATTATATGTGATAATACAAGCACTACTAACTTAAGTAAAAATACCGTATTACATGCTAGATCAAAACACATTGATGTTAGACACCATTTCTTGCGGGATCATATAAACAATGGTATTATTAAACTAAAACATATTTACACAGAATTAAATATTGCTGATATATTTACTAAACCACTAAGTTCTGATAGATTTTGTAAATTACGTTTAGATTTGGGAATGTTAGATATTATCTCATAAAATATTAAATCTTTCTCTTATTTAAATTCTATTTTTATTATTTTTCTAGTAATATATAAATATAATTTTCTTGAGTTATATAGTCAAAATTATTAATATTACTAATTTTATTTTTATTATATTTTAACATATATTTAATATACAATGCTAATTTATATATACACATAATTATAAATATATATATATATATATATATAATATAGTTGTTCTTTTATAGATGTTATTATATCTATATACTTATATTATTTATTTCAGTATGTATTTTTATATATTAAGATTTTATATTTATAATCTTTCTTAATTACACATTATATATCAAAAATTATACTAACATAAATATTTTATTAAAAAAAATTTATAATATTCATAATAATGAAAATTATTAATTTATAGATTTTAATATAAATGTTTTAGTATTTTTTATTATTAATAATATCAAAAATTACATTTTATATCATTTATTATATATTTATATATCTGATCAAATCTGAGTCACTGATTAAGGAAAGCATCTAACAGTCAAATACAAGCTCAATTTGTGTCCATCAGATCCAACCAATCAGGAGTCAACTAACCAGAACACATGGATCGCACTCATCAACCGTTCAATCAACAAAAGAAAGCATACATCAATCCCAGCCGCCCGATCATAGTCAAACGGTCAGCTGAATCGTTTTAATCAATCGATTTCATCTCAACCGTCGATCAATTCCCAAATAAAACCTCAGCCTTCCGATCATTCTAATTAACCTAAATATAAATACCTAAAATTAATTTTTAATTTCATTTCTCTCTCTCTCTCTTCTCTTACCTCGGTCGGCTCTTCTTCTTCTCTCTCTATCTATCTCTCGAACTCTCTCAACTTTCTCAAACCTAACTCTCTCTCTCAGCCAAAAATCGATCAATCTGTGAGTTTCTCTTCGTATCTCTTTCAATACAATGAATCTTCTTTGTTGTTTTAACGTTTCTACCGATTTATTTTCCTTTCTTCATGTTTCTGTGGTTCTGTGATTATCTATTATTGATCTTTTTTGTGTTCTTAAAGTTTTTAAAACCCTAGATCCATAATTTTTTTAGTTCATATATATATCATATATATATTTAAAAAAAATTATATATATATTTTTTGTTTACCGATTTGTTTATAGGGTTCAATATTTAACAAAAAAAACATCTTTTCTGTTTTCTTCTTATCCTTTTGATTATTTTCTCTATCAAACAAATTTTTCAAAAAAAAGGGATGAACTTTCTAGTTTCTGATATATTTTTACGAGTTCATATCTCTGGACATATATATATATATATATATATATATAAATGTTTGGAAATTATATATATATATAAGTATATTTTTCAGAAAATATATACATATATGTGTGTGTATGAAACCCTGGAATTTTTTGTTTTAAAAAAAGGTGGTTTTCTCGGTAACTAATATATTTGAAACCCGAACTTTTATTTTTCGATACAACTCTATTTATCTATATAATATAGAAATCTCTGATCATTTTAAAAAAAAACCTTAAATTCTTTTCTCTAAATTTATTTCTGAAATTTTTGAAACCCTAATTTCGTTCTGAAATCCTTAAATTTATATTAAACCCTATTTTTTAACCGATTTACTTTTCATTTATATATATATACTTTTCGAAACCCTAAAATTCCACAATTGTTTTTTAAAAAAATGTACATATATATGTTTTTATTTTATCAGAATTTACATATATATAATATAAATTTATTTGAAATATCATATATATATATATATATATATATGTGTGTGTGTAATGACTAATACCATATATATATATATATATATATATATATACATATGGTTCCGTTGCCAAGTGTCTGCAAGTCTGAAATTTCTATGTGTATATATACATATATATGTGTATTTGTGAGTGTGATATCTTCTGCTGATACACCTTTACTATACTGTGGATCAGTTGAAAGCTTCTTAGCTTGTGATTAGTTGTGCTCAAGTAATATATTTTCTCTCTTTGATAAACTATGAGTATTAGATAATGATATCATTGGGTGACTTTAATGAGTCTCATGCTTATGTTCTGCAATTTTGCTGTCTATTTGAATATAAACATTAGGTGAGAATAATAACTTTCATGTTTATATTCTGCAATTATGTTGTTCATCATCTGAATATAGACATTAGGTGATGAAGAAAATTACCATGTTATGTGCTACTATCTATGCCATTGTTATGTGTGATAGAGATCATATGTACTGTATCAGTGTTATGTAACACTGACTTGTTGAATCTCTGTGTTGATTCACTATCTTTTGATATGGGCATCGAGCAATAATAACATGTTAGTGTTATGTAACACTAACATGTTGAATCTCTGTGTTTATTTTATAATAGTCTGATATGGGCATAGAAGTAATAATAATATATCTATGTGTTATATGTAACACTGACTTGTTGAATCCCTATATTGGGTTACTATCTTCTGATATGGGCCAATAAATAATGACAGCATATCTCTTTATTGATATTGGACCATACCTGTTATGTCAATAACCTGCACATTTCTGAAATGTTCTTTGTGTCTTCTGATTGGACATCTTGTTTATATTTAAAAAAAAGGAAACTGACTTAGTCTAATCCATCTCTCCTACCCATCTGCTTTTAAAAAAAAAGGAGAAAACTGACAAATGATTTCTACAGTGACAAGCATGACTGACCTTCTTGCTTCTTACTGTGCACTGTCACTACTTGAGAACTATTTTGACATACAAGACATATCATATTACTTAAAAAAATTTTGGAAATGTACTTTTTCTATAAAAGGATAGTTTTTCAAAAACTAATTACTTCAAACTATAAGTCCTACTTTTCTGCAGTCTTTGAACTTCTATTTTTCTGCATTCACTATCTTTCAAAAATGTCTCCTATCTATTCTTAAAAAAGAAAGAAACTTGAAATGCTTTCTGAGTCTCATCATGATATTTATACCCCTATGCTTCTTACTCTTACTGCCAAGACTAAATATGAACATATGAGGCATAACTTACTTCCTGGGGTAGGGAATTCTTTCAACAGTTTTCCAAATCTGTTAGAAAAAATAACAAATATAGGATGTGATTGTCTTATTTCTTTCACAAATAGAGAAATATTTCCTAGTTTGATTGCAGAATTCTATACTCACATGACTTTTGTTCATGATTCAACTGGTTTCTTGTCCAGTATTAAAACTTGCATACAAGGCCAAGATTATGTGATTGATGAAATTCTTCTTCTGCATGCACTTGGTCTCAGAAATGAGTTCTTAGATTTTTCAATGATAAGTGAATACACTTGTCCTATAGGAATTTCTACTACTGAATGCCTTACTTTAAAACACAATCTCTCACTCACCACTGATCAACTTGTTCCTGTAAACTTGTTTGAATATCCATGCAAAGTGCATCTTGATTACTTCGCTGCAGAATGTCAGTTTTTGGGAAAAATTATTAGACACAATTTCATGCCTGTCAGAAATGACAAACTGTTGAATCCATTTGACATAGAACTCATGAAATGTGTTTTGACTAAATGTATGCCATATAGTCTGCCATATTTTCTCTTGACATCTCTTGAATTCTGCCACTCTAACAACTGCATGGGATATGGTCTTTTATTTACTCGAATTTTCATACATCTTGGCATTCCTGTTCATTTTCATAAGGCTCAAATGGTTCACAATAGTAATATTGTGTCACACTTGAACCTTCCCCCTAAGCCTTTGATCATTTTTCAACCAAATGACACTGATCATATCGAGTCACATTTAAACCTACTTTCACAAATTGACTCTCTGAACAGTATGAATCAACTGTCTTTGAAGAATTAATATGCCATTATGAGTCAATTAGAGGCTTTACAATTGTCTGTGCATCACATACAAGACATGATGAGTGTGTTAATGGAGCACCAGAAGGTATCAATTCCTCCCTATAATTTCACTGCCACTACAAGTTCTGCACAGCTTGAACATACTGATCAAACTCCCACTGATCCCCCTTTTACAACCCTTGGTTTGAACTTCTCTCCACTTAACTTTGATGAACTCTAACTATTCAGGATGAATGTATCTTTAAATACTTAACTAACTATTCTGGATTACTGTATAACACACTAACATACTGATAATTAGGATTATTATATGTTTGCTTATTATTCTAACTTGCAGGTAAATATTGTAACTAACAGTTTCTGCAGGTAATTTGGTATCTTTTATTTACCCCTCCATTTTTGTTAATGACAAAGGGGGAGAGGAAAAATATCAGATTATGAGTATATTACTTAGTATATACTAAGTAGTATATGAGAAGTGAGCAGAAATGAATCTGCTGGTTATAACTGTTATAGACTGCCTGGATGGTCTGAATGGTGTGCATGTGAGATTGACAGGGATGAGCATATAGGATATAACTGCTATACAACTGTCTGTCTGGATGGGTTGGATGGTTTGTATGCTGGATATAATCTGCATACTGGATATAACTGTCATAACTGTCTAGATGAGTTGAATGGTTTGCATGCCAGATATAACTGCTATATAACTGCCTGGATGGTTTTTGGATGGTTGGTTCGTCATGGTTAGTTCTTCTGTTGGTTTTTCAAAATTTTAAAAATTTCTTTTGAAAATCGATTCATGATCCAAGGGGGAGCATCATGAATTAAGGAAGAGTTCTGAAAATCAAAATATTTTTACTTATTGTCATCATCAAAAAGGGGGAGATTGATATGTCCTCCAATTTTGGGTATTTTATTTTGATGATTATAAATTAGGTAAATAGGTCAAAAGGGTAGAATCCTCTCCATAGGATTAAAAATATTAAAAACATGATTTTAAATACCTCGAATATTTTGACCAAAAATATTTATTTTATAAACTTCTTTTGAATTTATTTTATGACCTTGATAAATCTAATATCAAGTGTTAATAAAATAAGTTCATATAGTAACATTTCCTACGGCAAGGAGATTCATATTTCTATTCTAAAATGATTTTAAAATTTTCATGGGCAAAAAGTATTTCTAAATATATATATATATGCTAAAGAATATTATATATGTTAAAATATATATATATATATATATGTGTGTATGTGTTGGTGTGTGCCGCATATATGTGTAGTGAGTGTGTGCCCATGTGTGTGTGCTGGAACTTTGGGCATGCATATGTGTTGGGCATATTTGCTAAACAAAGGCTTATGCCTTTGTTATATGGGCGGACGGAATTCAAAATGTTAGGCATGTGATGAGTCACAAGTTACAAACTTTTTCTTTGGGGCCAAACCATTTCTCAATCCGGCAAAATCAAAGTGATCCGAGCCCTTTATTTTTGAAACATGCAATTCGGAACTTCTATTTCAAAAATGAATTTCCAAAATTATGATTTTGCCCTAATCTCAAAAATCCTATAAATAGGAAGCTTTTTCATTCATTTCAATTTAATAATTTACATATCTTAAAAACTTACTCTCCTTGCCTACATTTTGTCCGATTAAGCTTTCAATCTCTTCTTCTAATCAAAGTTCTAATTCTATATTGGAAGCGAATAATTGGTCAAAGTCTCTAAGATAAGTTGTTAAATTATTATTGTTCATATTATCTCATACTTGCTTATATATATATATATATATATATATATATATATATATATATTGATAATCAGATATAAACTGCGATACACATTTATATATATCTATATTTCATCTATCAATATCAATATCATGTAAAAAAATCAGTACTTAGATACAGATATAATTCGAAAGTAATTTCTTTGAAATTCTCCGAACGGTCTTTAAAATCCTAAGTGGCCTTTTACTGATATAAATAATCTATATAAATATTGTATAATATTTATATACGATTATCAAGTTGTGAATCGAATAATTTAGTCAGTACTTAGATACCGATATTCGGAGATATTTCTTAACAAAGAATATTATCTGGACGGTCTTTGAAATCCTAAGTGGCCAAATTATTCACAACTTAGATCAAATATAATATAATATATATAAGTGGGTGAAACAAGTTTATTCAAGTATTATCTAAATTGATCATATTATTATATTTGATAAACTGTTATTAAATATACTGCTCATATAATTGTCATAAATTATTTGTTGCATTATATGTGAGTTTATATGGTTGTTTAAATTCAAAGTCACATTTGTTTAAAACCATAGAAACACACTCTAAAAGAAAAATCTTTTTCTTAAACCATAGAAACACATTCTTTATTAAAAAAAAGAAAATCTTTATTAAAAGTGCTTAAATCCATCTATCTGCTTTCACAGAAGCACACCACATAAAAGTCTGGTACTTTTATCAAACACTTAAATTCTATATCTGCTTATCTGAGAAGTATATGTTCTACAATTTTATCTACTTACTATTAGAAGCAAATATTCAAACAAACTTTTTATAAAAAGAAAAAGGTTGAGTTAGTTTATTTTATACTTGTGAGAAAGACAAGAATTCTTTGACCAAGACCAGAGTCTTAGAGAGGTCAGCTAAGAATTGGGTCTCTAATGTACTTATGAGGTGAGGAAGAGATTGTTGTTTCAAGACCAAGCTGTAGAATAGTTCTAAGCTCAAAAGAAAATTCAACTAAGCTTGAGGAAGGAGCTGGGAGTTCGCTGTCCAAGATAGTTAGTTGTTGATAGTTGTAAGTTTATCTTAAAAACTTTGTAAAAGGCTTCTCCGCCTATTGAAGGAGTATTTATTCAAGAAAGTAATAGGATCTCAAGTCCTGGAGAGGAACTTGAGACTAGACGTAGCAACATACCCGAGCTGTATGTTGTGAACCTAGATAAATATATGTGCATTGTGTGATTGAATTTTAATCTGCTTATTAATTTCTTGAATCTAACCCACTAAAATTCAAAAAGGCCAAAGATAATTTTTAAACAGTGATAATCTATTCAACCTCCCCTTCTAGATTATCATTGGACTTTTAATTTGTTTTATCTGAAGGGTGAAATTTTAGGAAAAGACCGACATACAATGTCGACATTTTAAAAAGATTGATTTTATTGGTCCGAATTAGACAGAGTCGCCAGTTGGTATGAGTTAAATGGTTGTATCAACTCAACTGAATTTTGAAAGATTTTACAATATAGCCCAATTACTGGACTCTATTTAATTGGTTTTGGAAACCGAGATTCATAGAGTTTGGGGGCTTGATTAAACGAGGAGAATGTGTTAGGCACCCCTCGACTTTCGTAAAACACGGTTACCACGTCCTTTCAATACCATAATTATTATGTGTGTGTATTGCAGTAATTGGGCCTAAGTGCTTTATTTGAAAGTAGTGATGTGCTTCGTTGGACCTATATACGAAAGGTTTGATTTAATAAAAATTTCATTCTTAGACAAGATACGAAATTGATGTTTTGAAAGACAGTTTTCAAACCCTTTCGCTTGCATAGGAATTGAAGCCTTTTGATACTTACATTTTATTCTATATTCAGCTTGATTTGGATTTTATGGGAGATGCAAAGCATAAATAAATATTTACATAAGTGTCAGACCTCTTATGGGCATGAAAGTCATCGAAGTGATCCGAGCGCCACAAACCACTAATTTACTATGTTAAGACCTTAAATCCGGATAACCGTTTTAAGGTCCCTCTTATTTATATTTACAAAAGGCCTGCAAGCTGTATATACAGTTTAAATTTGTCCATCGTGGGAATCGGATCTAGATCCATGTGATTAATCGTAGATCTCGTGATTCCTAGGCTCACAAAATATCATTTTAAAGCTTGCACAGTAGATATATTGAAATAAAATATAAATTAATATCTAGACGTCGCAAAACAAAAGATTCATCAGTTAAATCCTTGTATGCGTGTAGCCAAACTTCCCATTACCTCTAGATACAGATCTAGGGTCGCATAGTTGCTTAATATTTACAAAACTAGAAAAAAACTAGATTTAAATAAATCTTAGTCATCCTAGCTCAACGGTTCCAGTTTTACACCTTTTGAACCGGTTAACAGTTAAATCTAGTCCACAAACTTTACATTAGTACGAATTTACATCGAATGTATTGTTAAAACTGATATTTAATCACATTAATTACATTATATATATATATATATATATATATATATATATTAAAGCAGGAAACAGTCACGGATTCACAATCTAGGAGTGACTGATCAATATATATATATATATATATATATATATATTATATATATTAAAGCTGAAAAAGACCACGGATTAACAATCCAGGCCAAATGAGTTCATTATATATATATATATCTATATATGATTATATATATATTAAAGTAGTAAAAAGCCACAGATTTAGAATTCAGGCATTATGAACACTTATATATATATATATATATATATATATATACTTATATATATATTAAAGAGAGAAAAGCCACAGATTTGTAATCCAGACCGAAATAGCACTTATATATATATATATATTATATATATATATATATATATATATATATATACTTTTATATACATATATCAAAGCCAAAAAAATCACTAATTTGCGATCCAAGCAAAACTAAAAGTTATAAATAGATATATGCTTATATATATTAAAACAGTAAAAAGCTTCATAATTGAAAAAATCTCACAATGTACAGCAAGATGGGCTTTGAACCGCTTTTGTATCTTGAAAACTCCGTTTCCACTGGTTAAAACTTTATATGTTAGTATATATACGTATACAAGTGTTTAGAAAGAAGAATATTAAAGTTTGGAACACTGTAGGTAGGATTAAGAGCTGAAATGGGCGGAATTTCCCCTCTTTTCTTCTTTTTTCTCTTCTTTTTTTGCTGGTGGGGGTCTTATTTATAGACCAAAGTAGCCGCGGGTTCACATGCGGCAGCCACGGGTCTACCTGCGGCTGACCCGGGTGGCCCAGGTCCTGTAAATCCCGTCGTCTCGAAGTACGTGCACTCCGACCAACGCGCTATCTACTTGAACCTTCATAATTTTTAATCCGAGAATCTTGTGGAGGCGTGCTATACCTTTCCAGAAAATCCTTTCCGAGAGCTACACAATGACATGGAATTTGAATTTTTCCGAATTGGAGAAGATGGGTCCATGACCAGATCTTCGAGTCTTCGCAGTCCGTCCGTTGAGCTGTCTTGTGCTGTTTTCACTCGGGATTGATGTTATGGCTCTGCATGACCTTCATGGTAGTGATTTGACTAAATTTAACTTGATTTGATGTTGAGTTGGTAAAATGACTGTTTTCCCCTTCCGGGTTGGTTATTGGGCTTGACGGGGCTTTCAACTGTCTCTCGGGGTGGTCTTCGAGGTTTGATCCCAACCGATTTTGTTCTTGAAAGTCCAATAATAATCTAGAAGGGGTTGTTGAATAGATTATCGCTGTTTAAAAATTATCTTTGGCCTTTTTGAATTTTAGTGGGTTAATTTTATGAAATTAATAAGCAGTTTAAAATCCAATCACACAATGCACAAATATTTATCTGGTTCACAACATACAGCTCGGGTATGTTGCTACGTCTAGTCTCAAGCTCCTCTCTAGGACTTGAGATCCTATTACTCCCTGTAATAAATACTCATTCAATAGGCGGAGAAGCCTTTACAAAGTTTTAAAGATAAACTTACAACTATCCACAACTAACTATCTTGGACGGCGAATTCTAAGCTCCTTCCTCAAGCTTAGTTGAATCTTCTTTTGAGCTTAGAACTATTCTATACCTTGGTCTTGAAACAACAATCTCTTCCTTACCTCACAAGTACACTAGAGACCCAACTCTCAGCTGACCTCTCTAAGACTCTGGTCTTGGTCAAAGAATTCTTGTCTTTCTCACAAGTATAAAATAAACTAACTCAACCTTTTCCTTTTACAAAAAGTTTGTTTGAATATTTGCTTCTAATAGTAAGCAGATAAAATTGCAGAACAAATACTTTTTAGATAAGCAGATATATAATTTAAATATATGATAAAAGTTCAAAAACTTTTATGTGATGTGCTTCTGTGAAAGCAGATAAAAGATTTAAGCACTAGTAATAAAGATTTTCTTTTTCTTTAATAAAGAATATTTTTCTATGGATTAAGAAAAAGATATTTCTTTATAAAGAGTGTGTTTCTATGGTTTTAAACAAATGTAACTTTGAATTTAAATAACCACACACACTAATATAATGCAACAATAATTTATGAACAATTATATGAGCATTATATTTGATGACAATTTATCAAGTATAACAATATGATCAATTTAGATAATACTTAAATAAACTTGTTTCACCCACTTATATATATTATATTATATTTGATCTACGTTGTGAATAATTTGGCCACTTGGGATTTTAAGGACTGTTCGGAGAATTTCAAAGAAATAACTTTCGAATTATATCGGTATCCAAGTACTGACTCAATTTTTTGATTCACAACTTGATAACCGTATATAAATATTATATGATATTTATATAGATTATTTATATCAGTAAAAGGCCACTTGGAATTTTAAAGACCGTTCGGAGAATTTCAAAGAAATAACTTCCGAATTATATCGGTGTTCAAGTACTGACTTTTTACTTGATATGATAGATGAAATATATATATATATATATATATATATATAAATGTGTATCGCAGTTTATATCTAATTATCTATATATATAAGCAAGTATAAGATAATATAAACAATAATAATTTAACAACTTATCTCAGATACTTTAACCAAATTTTCTCTTCTAATGTAGAATTAGAACTTTGATTAGAAGAAGAGAGCAAAAGCTTATTCGGACAGAGTATAGGAAAAGAGAGTAAGCTTTTTCAGATATGTAAAATTGGTAAGTTGAAATGTATGGAAAAGCTTCCTGTTTATGTTAGGGAAAAATCGTAATTTTGAAAATTCATTTTTGAAATAGAAGGTTCGGATTGTATGATGGAAAATTGAATGGCTCGGATCAAGTGTAAATTGTCGGATTGAGAGAATTATTGGCCCAAAAATTTATGTTTAATACATGTGAGTCATCACATGTAATTTTCCAACTTTCAAATTTTGCCCAAGGGAGCCAGCATATAACAAAGGCATATATAAGCCTTCTTTCTTTTTCTTTTGCAGCACACACACACACCAACATATATGCACACACCACATAAGTGCGGCACACACACCTATGCACATATTTAGCACTTATGCCCACACACATATATTATATACACACGTCACACACATATATATATATATATATATATTTATATGCTCAAAATATATATATACGGATATATATATATATATATATATATATATATATAATATGTTTAGAAATTCTTTTTGCCCATAAAAGATTTTAAAATCATTTCGAAAAGAAATATGAATCTCCTTGCCTTATGAAATGTTACTATATGAACTCATTTTATTAACACTTGATATTAAATTGTCAAGGTTATAAAATAAATTCAAATGAAGTTTTTAGAAAATAAATATTTTTGGTCACAATATGAGGTAGTTAAAATCAAGTCTTAAATTTTTTTAATCATATGGAGAGGATTCTACCCTTTTGACCTATTAACCTAATTTGTTATTATCAAAATAAACTACTTAGATTTGGAGACCTATCAATCTCACCCTTTTTGATGATGACAACAAGTAAAAATATTTGGTTTTCAGAACTTCCCCTTAATTCTTGAAGCTCTCCCTTAATTCATGAATTTGTTTTTGAAAGAAATTAAAATTTTAAAAACCATCAGACAGACGCACCAACCATCCAGGCAGTTATATAGCAGTGATATCTGGCATGCAAACCATTCAACTCATCCAGACAGTTATATCACAGTTATATCCAGTATGCAGATTATATTCAGCATACAAACCATTCATTCCATCCAGTATGCCTATATCCAGTCAAACTCATATGCACATCATCTAAACCATCCAGGCAGTTATAACAGATATAACCATCAGACTCAGTTCTGCTCTCACCGTATATACTAACTTCGTATAAACTAAGTAGTATATTTTTTAAAATCTGGTATTTTTCTTAAGCCCAGTAGACTTAAGCCAGCAGACTCATTTATGCTATAATCTGATATTTTTCTTCTCCCCCTTTGTCATTAACAAAAATGGAGGGGTAAAGAAAAGATACTAAAGGACCTGCAGAAACTGTTAGTTTTAATATCTACCTACAAGTCAGAATAATGAGCAAACATATAATAGATAATCCTAATTATCAGTATGTTAGTATGTTTATACAGTCATCCTGAATAGTTAGTTAATTATATAAGATTACATTCATCTTGAATAGTTAGAGTTCATCAAAGTTAAGTGGGGAGACGTTCATACCAAGGTTTGTGAGATGGGGATCAGTGGGGCTTTGATCAGTATGATCAGGTTGTGCAGAGCTGGTTGTGGCAGTAAAATTATAGGGAGGAATTGATACTTTGTGGTGCTCCATCAACACACTCATCATGTCTTGTAAATGATGCACAGACAATTGCAAAGCCTTTAACTGACTCATAATTTCATATTAATTCTTCAAAGATAGCTGATTCATACTGTTTAGAGAATCAATTTGGGACAGTAGGTTTAAATGTGTCTCAATATGGTCATTGTCATTTGGTTGAAAAATAATCAAAGGCTTAGGGGGAAGGTTCAAGTGTGACACAATATTGCTATTGTGAACCATTTAAGCCTTATGAAAATGAACAGGAATGCCCAGATGAATAAAAATTCTAGTCAACAAAAGTCCATATCCTATGCAGTTGTTATAATGGCAGAATTCAAAAGATGTCAAGATAAAATATGGCAGACTATATAGCATGCATTCAGTCAAAACACATTTTATGAGTTCTATGTCAAATGGACTCAACAGTTTGTCATTTCTGACAGGCATGAAGTTGTGTCTAAGAATTTTTCCCAAAAACTGACACTAAGCAGTGAAGTAATCAAGATGTACTTTGTATGGATATTCAAACAAGTTGGCAGGCAGAAGTTGATCAGTAGTAGTGAAAGATTGTGTTTAAAAGGAAGGCATTCAGTAGTAGAAATTCCTATGGGAGAAGTGTATTCATTAATCTTTAGATAATCTAAGAACTCATTTATGAGACTAAGGGCATTCAAAAGAAGAATTTCATCAATCACATAATCTTGGCCTTGGATGCAGGTTTTAATACAAGGCAAGAAACCAGTTGAATCATGAACAAATGACATGTGAGCATAGAATTCAGCAATCAAACTAGGAAATATTTCTCTATTTGTGAAAGAAATAAGACAATCCCATCCTATGCTTGTTATTTTTTCTAACAGATTTGGAAAACTGGTGAAAGAAGTCGCTACTCCTGGAAGCAAGTTATGCCTCATATGTTCATATTTGTTTTTGGCAGTAAGAGTAAGAAGCATAGGAGTATAAATATCAAGGTGAGACTCAGAAAGCATTTCAAGTTTCTTTCTTTTTGAAGAATAGATAGGAGTCATTTTTTTGAAAGATAGTGAATGCAGAAAAAATAAAAGTTTAAAGACTGCAGATAAGTAGAAGTAGTTTGAAGTAAAAGAAGTTTGAAGTTAAAGTTTTTGAAAAACTATCCTTTTATAGAAAAAGTACATTTTTAAAACTCAGTTTAAGTATGTTGGGAATATAATGAGAATGTTATTCCTTTTTTATATGATTTGATTATGATATAAATGAATGATTATGCAAGTATGCTTGCATTGATAAAAGCTGTAAAGTCCTTTGATAGATAATAGGAATATGTGTACAAGGATTTAGACTGAAATGATCAAATATGTTAGGTTGATCCTACAAAAGCAAAACAGCTTGTAAAGTCCTTAAAAAGAAATGATGTACAAGGACTATAAATATAGAAAGATCAAGCTTGTTAGGTTGATCTTATAAAGTGTAATAGATAGGCTTGTCTGATCGTCGAGCACTGCACCAGCATCGTAGTATGCCAAAAGAGACAACGAAGACTCGAGAACTATCAAGGCGAAATCGTAGTCTACAAGAATAGTAGATCTCGGAGTTCGTAGTCTGCCAGGAGAGACGAGAAAGGATAGTAGTGTGTCGAGAAGAACTTTCTCAGAGCCATAGTGATAGTAGTGTGCATACAAGCCAATCATGTATGATGATAAAGCACGTACTTTGTAAACAATCTTATTTATTTATTAATAAAATATTCATTTAAGGCATATAATTATCTACATGGTGCTGTTTTTATAATATGTAAATAACCCATAGTTTTAAGCAATGCTTTTAGAATCATGATGAGATCATGATAATGAGATCTAAATTCTTAGAAAGCTTAAAAACTAAAATAGTTCCAGATTGTGGGATTACTAAAATGGGGATTATTAAATCTGGATAGATTGGTACATATGTTGCTTGCTCATTGGATGAGGATGACTGATCTCATGGTCATTTGTGTGGAGACACTAAAGCAAGTATGTAGGTGCTTATTGGAGAATAAGTTCACTGAACGTGACTCGCTATGGAATACCTAATGGAGTTTTACTCGCCTGTCAATAGGAATTCCTAATGTGATAGTAGTACAAGTGATCCTTGGACTTGAGATCATCATAGTATCTTGTATGTAATAAATTATACTTTGACTTATTCCTTAAAGTCCTTTAGGGTATATAAAAGGGTATGCTTGGGTATAATGAGTTACATATGGAGATAATGAATGATCAATAAAGAATCTACCACCTCTAGTAAAAGAGGAGATAAATCCTATGTGATTCGTTAAATGACAACCCAGGAATCCTTGGCTAAGGTAAAATGAAATTAGAAAGGACTTTCTAATTTGCATTATTTGGAGTTGTGCATTTTCTAATCGAAATACATATAATTAAATAAAATAAGACTTGACAGTAAATTCATGTCTTATATTTAATTGGGACATTGTATGGTGGAAGGATTGAATTGTATGGTAACTATTTACTCACAGGTTCTTTTATGATTAATGTTAAAATCTATCTTATCTGAAAAGTCGTTGATCGCTAGGGAGGCTTATCCCTATTGTAGAATAAATATTATTTATTTAAATAGATTTTTAGTTTAATTTATTTATTTAAATAAGATTAGAATTGTTCTAATTGATTTATTCACAACCGGTTTAATATAGAGAACCTAAAGGGTCACACCATAAAAGGAAGAATAATTATTTAAGAAGGTAATGGCATAATCGTAATAATGCATTAAGTGTAATTAATTTAATCTATAGTGATAGAATAAATTAAATAGCTTAATGTTTATTATTTAATATTTTGGAAATATTAAATATAAATTAATAAGAGGAGTCTTATTAATATTATTACAATTATTATTATTTTAATTTCTAAAGGAGTTTAGTAATTAATTTAATATTAGTACTCTTATTTATTCCTAATAAGATTAGGAGACAAATTAATTAAATGAATTTAATTAATTATTCCCCATGTGGTGGAAAGCCTAAATTAATTAAAGGAGTTTAATTAATTAAAAGAAATCCCATGTCTAATAGGATTAGAAGGGTTGACCAATATCTATATAAGAGGAGTCTTATAATAGATATCAGTTGATGCAATTTCAATTGTTGGAGAGTACTCCTTTTCTATATAGGATAGAAAACTAAGGCTTAGCCAAACACTCTCCTTCTTGATAATTCCTCTTCTTTGGTGGATCACCTCTAGAGGCCAAACACTTGGGTGGCTAACCTTGATCAAAGGAAGGAATCTAACCCAGAAATTCAAGGAGATCACGAAGAACTAGGAGTTGAACTAGTACATGTGGAAGCTTCGTTCTACAAGGGTATGATTCCATAACTTTTTATTTATCGTTTTAAATTAATAATTTGCATAAAGGATGATCCGGGTAATGGTTTTGTAGAAATCTTTTAAACACTGATATACCATGCTTTCGCTAATTTTTGCAATTTGATTGCCTCACGATTTCGTACAAACCCAACAGTGGCATCAGAGCCAAACCTTTATGCAATTATTAATTTATTTTTGATTTCATATACATATGGGTATGTATTTAAAAATAATTTATTGAGCATAATTTTATTGTATAAAATTATTTTTTTTAAGAAAAAAAAAATGACGTTTTTTTTTTGGGACGAATCACAATTTTTTTTTGGGGTGCTAATCTTGAATTCTGCAAGGAAAAGGTGTTGTCTCTTTCTTACTCCAGAAAGAAGGTGACCCATCAGGAAAGGACTCTTTTAATAAACCTGCAGGACTCTTTTAATAAAAGAAGGTGACTTTTTTAAAAAAAATAAATGTGAATTTATATTATATATATATATAACCTGATTCGTTATATAAATATATATAATATATACGGTAATATCAAATATATATATATATATATATATATATGTATATATTATATTCTAAATAATTTTATAATTAAAATAAAGAGTTTATTTTAATCTTGAAATTGGATTTCATGCAATTTAAAATTGCCCATTAAATGATACTCATATATATATGGAATGTTTTAATTCATGAGATAAATATTTATTTATTGATATATATGGTGATATGTATGATAATAAATGGAAATTGATTATGGAATATTTGACCAATGTGATTGGATTTTATTTTAGTTGAATGCTTGAATGAATGGGTTTTATTAAATGGGGTCTGTGTACCTCGCCTTCTCTAAATTTTTTTTTCTTGATGTAAAATTCCATCTCCCTCCTATATACTTCCCCTTGACTGCTGATCAAGGTTTCTATTTAAATTAAATAGTTTAATGTAATAGAAATAGTTAGAATTATCTTGAAGAAATTGGAGACCAAGGAGCAAGGAGCGCATAAAGACCCGTTTGTATGGAGCCCGGGTTTAAATGTAATAGTTAAATTTAAATTTAAATTCTTACACTCCTAGGTTTGACCTTTTGGTTCACGTGGTGGCTCTAGTGAACCAAACTAGAATAAAAGTCTATAATCAATCCGGGTAGAATATAGTATTCTATATTGCATGCTAAATATTATATATATATATATATTATATTTTATGCAAACATGCTTCGCATGTTTAATAAAATAACGCGTATTATATATATATATATATATATATATATATATATATATATATGCATGCGCGCTAAACAAGATGAGACAAATAATAACAAACCCCTCAAAGAAATAATATTAAATCCGAAGCGTTCAAATGATATTTGGAATATCGAACGTCACCTTCTAGCATGATAAATTAATAGAGTATTAAATATTTCATATGAGCTTGTTGTGCTATCCACAAGGCGAGTATTGCATATTTAAGATGTTAATTAATCACATTTGATGCTTATCAAGAAAATTGAACGATCTAGTCTTGTTGTGCTATCCACAAGGACGAATATTTTTCTTTTTTGAATTTATGGAAGTGCTAGGCTGGACTTAACTTAAATAATTTTAGTTCGGATGTGCACACACTTGACCATTATGATTTAAGAGGCAAAATAAAAGGAGTTATATAGTGATGTAATTGACAAGAGTTGTCTACCTATTTATTTGTATATCGCTTGTTGTGCTATCCACAAGGTTATATACATTTGAAATGGGATCCTAATTCTCACTAGCAAATCTTTAATTAGATGTTGCCGAACTATATAAGTGAGGGTAATATAGTTTGATAAAAATAGTGGGAGATACCAATTTAAAATAAAGACCTAAATTTATTTTGGTATGCAAAATTAATAAAATGAATGTTTGCGAAAATGTTGTTTTTCACATGCAGAATTTTAAAAATGTCAAAATCACTAATTTCACTGCGAAGCATACTTGATGCTAATAAGCTTACCGGGCCGAATTATACGGACTGGCTAAGAAATCTGAGAATAGTTCTCACTGCTGAAAAGATTTCTTATGTCCTAAACTCACCTGTCTCTGGAACTGTTCCAGAAACAGCCTCTGATGAAGAGATTGCCACCATTGTAAAGTGCAAGATGATGCATCTGTGGCTCAATGCATCATGCTCGCATCCATGAATAACGAGCTTCAGCGTCAGCACGAAAACATGGATGCTCCTACTATGTTGATTCACCTCAAGGAGTAGTATGGTGAACAAAGTAGGACTGCTAGATATGAGATATCTAAGGAGCTCTTCCGATCTCGGATGACCAAGGGCAAAGTGAACATAAAGGAACAAAAGAAATCTGATCCAGCTAGCAAAGGAATGTGCTTCCATTGCAACGAGTCGGGTCATTGGAAGAGGAACTGCAAGAAGTTTATGGCAAAGAAGAAGATTGGAGAAGCTTCGACTTCCAATCAAGGTTTGTTCATGATTGAAATTAATTTTTCAGAAAATCAAAATTCTACTTGGGTATTGGATACCGGCTGTGGTTCTCACATATGTAATAATGTGAAGGGACTGGTCAGAAGTAGAAAGCTGAACAATGATGAGGTGATCCTACGAGTGGGGAATGGAGCAAAGGTTGCTGCATTAGCTGTAGGAACTTATTATTTAGCAATGCCTCTAACGGTGATCCACCAAGGAAGATGAAGAACTCAGTAAGATGGATTTGCCCGAAGGCATTGCTAAACAATAAGTTGCTACAGCTAATGCAGCAACTTTTGCTCCATTTCCCACTCGTAGGATCACCTCATCTTTGTTCAGCTTTCTACTTCTAACCAGTCCCTGCACAGTATTACATATGTGAGAACCAGAACCGTTATCCAATACCCAAGTAGAATTATGACTTTCAGAAAAATTAATTTCAATCATAAACAAACCTTGATTGGAAGTCGAAGCTTCTCCAAGCTTCTTCTCTGCTAGAAACTTCTTGCAGTTCCTCTTCCAATGTCCCGGCTCATTGCAATGAAAGCACATTCCTTTAGCTGGTTCAGGTTTCTTTTGCTCCTTTTCTTTCCCTTTTCCCTTAGCCTTCTTAGATTTCTTCTTTTCAGAAGACACCTTGGGCCTCTTCCTTTTATTAGAAGAATCCACCATCAAGACATGGTTCTTCTTGGATGAGAAGTGACCTTCTGCAGTTTTCAGCATGTTAAGCAGCTCAGGTAAGCTGACATCTAGCTTATTCATGTGAAAATTAACCACAAACTGCGAGAAGGTCTCAGGGAGTGACTGCAAGACCAAGTCTTGACTCAACTCCCCATCCATGACGAACCCAAGCTGTCCAAGGCGTTCAATCAAATTGATTACCTTCAGAACATGAGTCTCGACGGCAGTGCCCTCGGTCATCCGAGATCGGAAGAGCTCCTTAGATATCTCATATCTAGCAGTCCTACTCTGTTCACCATACAACTCCTTGAGGTGAAGCAGCATAGCAGGAGCATCCTTTTTTTCGTGCTGACGTTGAAGCTCGTTATTCATGGATGCGAGCATGATGCATTGAGCCACAGATGCATCATCTTGCCACTTATTGAAAGTGGCAATCTCTTCCTCAGAGGCTGTTTCTGAAACAGATTCAGGGATAGTGGAATTTAGGATATAAAAAATCTTTTCAGCAGTGAGAACAATTCTCAAATTTCTTAGCCAGTCCTCATAATTCGGGCCGGTAAGCTTATTTGCATCAAGTATGCTTCGTAGTGAGATTAGTGATTTTGACATTTTTAAAATTCTGCATGTGAAAAGACAACATTTTAGCAAACATTCATTTTATTAACTTTGCAAACCAAAATAAATTTAGGTCTTTATTTTAAATTGGTATCTCCCACTATTTTCATCAAACTATATTACCCTCACTCATATAGTTCGGCAACATCTAATTAAAGATTTGCTAGTGAGATTAAGGATCCCATTTTAAATGTATATAACCTTGTGGATAGCACAACAAGCGATATACAAATAAATAGGTAGACAACTCTTGTCAATTACATCACCATGTAACTCCTTTTATTTTGCCTCTTAAATCATAATGGTTATGTGTGTGCACATCCGAACTAAAATGATTTAAGTTAAGTCCAGCTTAGCACTTTCATAAATTCAAAAAAGAAAAATTTTCGTCCTTGTGGATAGCACAACAAGACTAGATCGTTCAATTTTCTTGATAAGCATCAAATGTGATTAATTAACATCTTAAATATTCAATACTCGCCTTGTGGATAGCACAACAAACTCATATTAAATATTTAATACTCTATTAACTAATCATGCTAGAAGGCGACGTTCGATATTCCAAATATCATTTGAACGCTTCAGACTTAATATTATTTCTTTGAGGGGTTTGTTATTATTTGTCTCATCTTTTTAAGCGTGCATGCACATATATATATAAAATACGCGTTATTTTATTAAACATGCGAATCATGTTTGTATAAAATATAATATATATAATATTTAGCATGCAATATAGAATACTATATTCTACCCGGATTGATTATGAACTTTTATTCTAGTTTGGTTCACTAGAGCCACCAAGTGAACCAAAAGATCAAACCTAGGAGTGCAAGAATTTAAATTTAAATATAACTATTACATTTAAACCCTGGCTCCATACAAATGAGTTTTCATGCGTTCCTTGCTCCTTGGTCTCCAATTTCTTCAAAATAATTCTAACTATCTCTATTACATTAACTATTTAAAATTAAATAGAAACCTTGATCAGCAGTCAAGGGGAAGTACATAAAAAGGAGATAGAATTTACATCGAGAATAAAACTAGAGAAGACGAGGTACGCAGACCCCATTTTATAAAACCCATTCATTCAAGCATTCAACCAAAATAAAATCCAATCACATTGGTCATAGTCCATAATCAATCCCTTTTATTACCATACATATCATCATACGTATCAATAAAACTTATTCATCTCATGAAAATAAATTCATTCCATATATGTATTAATATCAGTTAATGGGCAAAAGTTTGCTAAACTTTATTTTTGGTAAAATAAACTCCTTTATTTCATTCAAAAACAATTCCAAATTAAACTCTTTAATTTTAGCAATTCTGAAATCTCATTTCATATAAAATAAACATCTTTATTTTAAACCTTTATTAATTAAATAAACCATTCATTTAATTAAATAAAACAAAAAAAAAACAAAAAATAAAATTTCAGTTCCTGTCCAGTGGCGCAGCTGCGCCAAGAATGTAAAGGGAACCGGCGCAGCTGCGCAGCATGAAAACCAGGAACAGCACCCGGCGCAGCTGCGCAGCAATATTGTCTTGTACCGGCACAGCTGCGCAGCTTCGCAGAATCTGAAAATTTTTTGTTGCCCAGAACTCGATCCAATCGCATATCATACATGTATGGAATCACATAGACTGATAATTAGCACAAGATTGGCTCTGATACCACTGTTAGGTTTGTACGTAACGCAATCATGCAATCAAATCACATAAATAGGGCGGAAGCGTAAAAAACTAGGTTTTCAAAAATTTATACAAACCCATTACCATGATCATTCTTGTGCATCAATTATTAGTGAATGAAGAAGGAGAAAAACAGAATTATACCTTTGAAGATCCAAGCTTCCTCAGGTACAAGTTCTACTCCTTTGATTCCTTTGATTCCTCTGTAGTGGCTCCTTCCCTTGATCAATGTCAGCCACCCAAATGTTTGGCCTCTAACGGTGATCCACCAAGGAAGATGAAGAACTCAGTAAGATGGGTTATTGGCTTAACCCTTGTTTCTATCTCTATAGAATATGTGTACTCCCAACTCTTGAAAAATTCACGTACCTTATTTCTGATATAAGACTCTCTTATATAGATATTAGGTTAACCCTCCTAATCCAATTAGAATAGGGTTTTATTTAATTAAATAATTAAATACTTTTAATTAATTTATATCCTAATCTTTATTAGGATTGAGAGAGAGTACTGATATTATATTAATTCTTAAACTCCTTTAGAATTAAAATAATAATAATAATAATATTAATAAGACTCCTCTTATTAATTTATATTTAATATTTCTAAAATATTAAATAATAAACATTAAGCTATTTAATTTATTCTATCATCATAGATTAAATTAATTATACTTAATACATTATTACTATCATGCCATTTTCTTCTTAAATAATTCTTTTTCCTTTTATGGTGTGACCCTTTAGGTTCTCCATATTAAACCGGTTGTGAATAAATCAATTAGAACAATTCTAATCTTATTTAAATAAACAAATTAAACTAATAATCTATTTAAATAAATAACATTTATTCTACAATAGGGATAAGCCTCCCTAGCGATCAACGACTTTCCAGATAATATAGATTTCAACATTAATCATAAAAGAACCTGTAAGTTAATAGTTACCGTACAATTCACTCCTTCCACCATACAATGTCCCAATTAAATATAAGACATAGATTTTCTGTCAAGTCTTAATTTATTTAATCATATGTATTTCGATTAGAAAATGCACAACTCCAAATAATGCAAATTAGAAACCTCTTTCTAATTTCATTCTACCTTGGCCAAGGATTCCTGGGTTGTCATTTAACGAATCACATAGGACATATCTCCTCTTTTACTAGAGGTGGTAGATTCTTTATTGATCATTCATTATCTCCATATGTAACTCATTTCACCCAAGCATACCCTATATATGCCTTAAAAGTTCTTAAGGAATTAGTCAAAGTATAATTTGTTACATACAAGATACTATGATGATCTCAAGTCCAAGGATCACATGTACTACTATCACATTAGGAATTCCTATTGACAGACGAGTAAAACTCCATTAGGTATTCCATAGCGAGTCACGTTCAGTGAACTTATTCTCCAATAAGCACCTACATACTTGCTTTAGTGTCTCCACACAAATGACCATGAGATCAGTCATCCTCATCCAATGAGCAAGCAACATATATACCAATCTATTCGGATTTACTAATCCCCATTTTAGTAATCCCACAATTAGGAACTATTTTAGTTTTTAAGCTTTCTAAGAATTTAGATCTCATTATCATGATCTCATCATGATTCTAAAAGCATTGCTTAAAACTATGGGTTATTTACATATTATAAAAACAGCACCATGTAGATAATTATATGCCTTAAATGAATATTTTATTAATAAATAAATAAGATTGTTTACAAAGTATGTGCTTTATCATCATACATGATTGGCTTGTTGCTCTAAGGAAATCCCAGACTTTTCCCTAATCTACTTAATCTATATTTACAAACACTACCTAATAACTAAAGAGAGAAAGTACAAAAGAGATCTAATCTATCCTAAGCTAAGCTAACTGATTCTATCCCAGTCTCCCCCCTCTCGTATGCAGAGGCTCTCCTCATATATATCTATTTTTCTCTTTTTCTAGGTCAAAAGCAAGCCTTCTCTGCCTGGGCACCGGAGGTCGCGCTGCGGCGCGGGTAATATAGCTTATGGGTGGCGCTGCGGCGCCACGTTAGCACCAAATGACCAGAGGTCAGGCTGCAGTGCGAGTTCATGAAGGAACTATGGCTGCCTGAGAAAAAGAGGTTCAGACTCAAAACAGAATGATGAGGACTAAGCCAAGTTGCTAAGAACAAGAGATGATAAAGCTTCAAGTCATCTTAGCAGCAAAGCAACAACAACAACAACAATAACTACAATAACGAGTAACTAGGGCCTGAGGGGTCCTTGTCTGGAGGGACTAAATGGAGTTCCAAGGCTGCTGGCCTTGAAGAGTTCTTAGTGAACTAAAGGAGTTCCAAGCCTGCTGGGCTTGAAGAGTTCTTAGTGAACTGAAGTTCCAAGGCTGCTGGCCTTGAAGAAATCTTAGTGATTCAGGGTGCTGCCCTTCCTTAGTGGATTTCCTGCGAGAGTGCAGAAAGTGGATTAGGAGCTTGAGTCTCTGAACCACTTAAAATCACTTGTGTCTTTTACATTCTGTCATTTACATTCGGTCTTTACATTATGTATTTAACTGCTATAACTACTATGTATGTAATAACTACTTACAACTAAACTAACTCCAAGAACAATGTATCAATGTTTATCAATATATCAATGAAGGGGACATTTAACTTATTCCACTATGCTTGAAATGATTCTTATGTTTGTCATATGCTAACTTCTTAGCAATACAAAATAAAATGGAAAAGAGTCCAAAAAAACCAAAGGATCTATTCAACCCCCCTTCTAGATCTATTGTGTGCCTACTAGGGAACTAACAATTGGTATCAGAGCTGGTTCTCATGCTATATTCAAAAGCTAATCGCTTTGAGTTTGATCCTAGGCACAAACATTGTTCTAAACTTAGTTTAGTAGTAAGTCACTTGTAAATGCAGATGAGCTCACACGTTGGAAATAATGTGTACAAGCAAATGTGTATATACACCTGAAGCTGCTCAGATTGGTCCATGTTCTTAAATGCTATAGCATCAAGACCAATCCTTGTTCATAGTCAATCTTGTAGACTGAAGACCAGAGATGGGAAGTCAAGAGGCATCAACAGCAAAGAATCAAGCATCCTCCATTCTGAAAGATGAAAGGCTATACATACTAAGAAATGCTTATCCAGAGGAGAAAGAAGAATTTCTCAACTGTGTATTTGGCCAACCAGCAGTTGGATGTGAACCTTAAGGTTCAAGACTGTAAAAGAGTTAAAG
Source organism: Panax stipuleanatus (assembly GCA_020205555.1). NCBI lineage: Eukaryota > Viridiplantae > Streptophyta > Magnoliopsida > Apiales > Araliaceae > Panax > Panax stipuleanatus. The sequence goes on along the minus strand of CM035121.1, from coordinate 56,527,714 downwards.
CTGTCAAGACTTTCCTAGCTTATATCTCCAAGGCTATGACTGATTGATCAAAGGATAACTGGGGCAACAAGCTGTCAGAAATGAATGTAAAAATATGCACATCAATGCCTAACCTCATTATAGCAAGGTAAATGACTGTTAAGAAACTGACAGTGTAAAGGTACGGTTCTTCATTAATATAAATGTGTACATTATGTTGCATCACCTTATATACTATAATAGTATTCTATCAAGAGACCATACTCTACCTAACTAGGGAAAGAGAGAAAGTACACTAAGGTTGGAAACTTAATTGCTAACGAACTTTCTCTCCATCCAAGTTTTAGGTTGAAGATAACATCTTGAAAGAAGGCTGAAATAGGTCATAAGCATATCAAGAATTAATTAAGTTTAAGTGGAGTAATCCATGCTTAAGGGTTAGTATGTATGTACAAACCTATGTTCTAAGTTTTTGATAACACGTAGAGTATGATCAGTTCTAAAGGAGTATCTTGAAGATTCTTAGAAACTGATCATCTCCATGAGTCAACCAGATACATTTAAGTAAAGGTATTAATTCCTACTCTGCGAACACTCAAAAAAAAACTGTGAACATAACCAAGCAAAGGGTGAAACCATAAAAGAAAAAGAGTGTTTTATTAAAAGGATTAATCTTACACACACTCACCGGTATGCATGATAAATATCACATCTAAAGCTGATACATGCATAAATATGATCATTGATGCTAAAGTTGATATAAATTCTAGTATATGAGGAATAGGGGTTTTGAGAAACTAACCTAGCAGGACCCATTTAATCATGGGTACCAAAAATAGAAATTTATCTAACCTGCAGGTACTTGGTCTATCTGACCACACTAAGGAATGCTGAAGCAGATGACTTCAATCACGAGGACTTAACCAGCTGGAGGCTCAAGACATTTCAGAAATGTTATTGTCAAAATCATTCTATGCCAAAGCCTGTTCTTGAAGACTTGCTGAGCTAACATGAATGAAGCTCACAAGATTGCTGATCTCCATATGGAAGCTGACCATTTATACCTAGATGAAAAAGAACTTCCATGACTAATTCATGCAAGGAATATCTTCAAAGAAGGAAACGAGAAGAAGTTCACATCAAGGGATCATCAAGCAGTGATTATGAAGAACTCATCAATAGAAGCAGAACTCCACGAGTGCAGCCTGTCAAAAGAGTTTAAGGAAAATCGTAGTGTTCTCTACGATCAAGACAATGTCAAACCTGTGCAAGCCAACACACAACTATTATGGTACAATGATTAAAATCATAGTGTTCCTCCAGTCAGCATCAAAGTCCGCAGTTCTGATTAAGGAGGAAGGGAAACTAACTGAAGGAACGCTGTTAGATGTTGACAAGTTAATAGTCCCAAATGAGTCTTCATTCATCCTTAGTGTGTATTGATGAAACTAATGAAGGACTACAAGCTTACTAAAAATGCCTGCTCAGGTATCAGATAAAGAAAACTACGTTCATAGTTCCATCAACAATCGTGGAGTGATCAGTCCTGAAGATATCTATCTCCATGATCCAAGGAAGCTTTTATGATAGAGATGATTCCAGTAAGAATGAGATATGAAAAGCTGCCTTCTAATGCATATGAAGAAGAAGAATTCATACCGCTTTGAGAAGATAGCATCGTCTATGGGGGAGCAGTGATCTACTAAGAGCAGCAGCACTAAAGGTGCCAAAGATGATTGATGAAGCAAATTCTTCAGATCTTCCAAGCAGAAAAGATAGTCCGTAACACCCCCTTCCCGAAATAGAAAGGGAGGTTACTCAAAATACAATAGAATTGAAGAAAATAATACTAAAGCTCTAAACCACAAAAGCATAGTATTTCAAACCAATAAATATCAACAAGGTCAAACCAGAATAAATGCCAAACTGGCCCAAACCATAATCTGAAATAATTATTACAACTCCAAATAAACGATCTATCAAACCTAAACAAAATATCTAAATCATTGGATTGAATGGAGCTCTCATCACACTTGCCCTTGATCCCCCTGAATACCTGTCGGAAGAAAAACATAGCACGAGCCAATTGCCCAGTACGGATATAGAATACAAAATAGAGAACTGAAATAACTAACTCAATTAATGAACTGAACTGAACTGAAACGAACAAAACTAACACAATAAAATAATAGGCTGAATCAAATGGTTGGGGTTATTTCATACCGAGCTCAAAATAAAACAGAAAAATACCTTGCCACACAGGCAAGTCAAATAATGCCACACAGGCAAGTCACACATATTGGACCGCGAATCCAATGCATGCAAAATTGAAAGGCGTGTTTGGCACAAACATCGCCACTCCGCATAACAGAACAGAACAGAAAACTAGGGTCGACCCATACGCCTCCCATAACAAAACACCAAATGGCCAACTCCCACCGGAGCACAAAACAGAGACGTCGTGGACTGATCACACCGCCACGGAAGGTGTCATGCCTCAATGCCAAGAGGACATGCCTATGGTACCCCCACAGGTGGTTATAGCTCAGGTATACCCTACGTATTTTCTAACAATGATACCATGTCACAACACATGCGACATAATATCAACATAAAGGGGTTCTATTAAGTACATGTCAAATTAAAATGAATCAACAATACAAGATCTCCAAAATATATTAACATGTACTTTTCTACAAAGATCGAATAAATATTAAGCATGATACACTAGATCGAAGAGTACAAATATAAGTTCTAAATATCAATGTCAAGACGAAAATATCACAAGAATTGGAGAATGAACAATCATGTGAAACAATAACCAACTTCTCTACGAAAAGCAAAACGAATAAAACAAAATTAAAAAGGATTATCGCTGAAGGAGTACGGAATCCGTACCTGGATTAAGCAATGTAATACCCAAAAATTATTTTCTCAATATAGTTCGTTAAACTCCTTCCGTCCGAACTAATTACACAATTTAACAAAAATATAAATTAATAAACTATACATTAAATTACTAATTACTAATTTCTTCTTTTCTTTTTTTTTATAAGACCCATACTATTATTAAAATATTTTTTTTTGTGCGGGTATAGTCACCATCAGAATCTAAATTATATATATATATATATATCTGTAATAGTAATAATACGGTCACCTCCGTTCCAAATCAAAAACTCAGTACAGGAGGTCATACATATAATCTGTCATAACAATCTATTTCAAATTCCTAATATATATATATATATATATATATATATATATATATATAATATACATGTACTCCCTGTTCCTGAAATCATTTTAACTTTTGTATACCACTTTGGAGGAAAGGTATATATATATAAGGATTGAAGCTCATTATATCATCTTTGTTTCATTAAATAAAGAATGTATTGTTGTGTACGTTTTTATTGTCATATGCAATCCCTTTTATTTTTATTGATCTCCACTGTTTCTATTTGAAATCCATTCACAAACAGCCACGAATTGAAGGAGCAACATACCAAAAAATAATCAGCAACTGAAATATACGTTGCTCTCCTTTGTGGCTCCCTTTCCGTTCTCCCCAACTCGTATCAGGCGTAATGTTTTAGTAAATTAGGTTTTAGTTATTTATTTATTATTAACAGATTTATTAATTCTCCTAATTATAAAAGGATTTTAATATTGACCAAATATAAATTAGACCCAATAAATTTTTAAGGCCCAATAAATGTAGTCCACATAATTAAATATCATTCGACCCAAACACAAGAAAAACCCAATTAAAATATTTAAAATAAAATTTTAAAATGTCATTTTTTTATTTAAATTTCTGGGTATTACATCACCTACCCCTTAAAAGGATTCCGTCCCCGGAATCGAAAGAAAAGAACGAACTTAATTATCAAAAAGATGCGGATACTCCGCTCGAATAGACTCCTCCATCTCCCATGTTGCTTCTCGCTCCGAATGGTTCCTCCACAAAACCTTGACGAACGGGATTGTCTTCCTCCTCATAACCCGCTCTTTACGATCCAAAATCGTCTCGGCTTGCTCATCACAAGTACTATCGAATGGATATTGCACCACATGCAACGGATGATATTTATAACTCCTCAACACCGACACATGGAACACATTGTGCACAGCTAGCTGTGGAGGCAAAGCTAACCGATATGCAACTTCACCAACCCTCTCCAAAATCTCAAATGGGCTAATATAACGCGGACTAAGCTTCCCTTTCAGACCAAATCGCCGAATACCCTTCCAAGGAGAAACTTTTAGAAATACATGCTCACCAAGTTCAAACTCTAAGGTCCTCCTATGCTTATCAGCATAACTCTTCTGCCGTGATCGAGTCGACTTCAATTTTTCCTTAGCCACCGCTACCTTCTCTATAGTGATATGAACAAACTCAGTCCCTTCTATGGCTCTCTCGCCAACCTCATCCCAACAAGTTGGAGCTCGACACTTCCTACCATATAACGCCTCAAACGGAGCCATCCAATACTTGCATGCCAACTATTTTTATACGCAAACTCAACTAGGCTTAAGTAATCATCCCAATTACCTGACCACTCAAGTGCACAAGACCTCAACATGTCCTCCAACGTCTGAATGGTCCGTTCGGATTGTCCATCGATCTGCGGATGGAAAAAAGTACTAAAGTTGAGCCGAGTACCCCAAGCTCGTTGAAACCCTTTCCAGAACCGTGAAGTGAATCGTGGGTCCCGATCCGAAACAATAGACACCAGAGTACCATGAAGTCTAATAATCTCCTACTGAAAGATCTGTGCCAACCTATCCACCTAGTAACCCTTGTGGATCACCAAAAAGTGCGTCGATTTGGTCAACCGGTCCACTACAATCCAAATAGCATCATTCTTCCTGAAAGTCTTTGACAACCCAGTCACAAAATCCATCGTGATATCCTCCCATTTCCACACTGGAATGTCTAACTGTTGCAGCGATCCCACTAGCTCGTTGATGTTCTATCTTCACTTGTTGACAAATGAGGCACTTCCCAACATATTCAGCCACATCTCGCTTCATCCCATTCCACCAAAAAATTTTCTTCAAATCCCTTTACATCTTTGTAGAACCTGGATGAATAGAAAATGGCGAACTATGAGCCTCTGCCAAAATCGCCTCCCGAATGATTGGGTCTGACGGTACACAAAATCGCTCACCCAACCAAATCACACCATGGTCATCAATATGAAAGTCGGGCTGCTTGCCCTCCTCCAGATTCTGCGCCATACTCCATAATTCTCCATCTTCCTTTTAAGATTCTTTATCTCTCAAAATAAGAGAGGGTTCCACTCTCATACCCGCCAAATGCCCATTTGAACCTTGCAAATACAACTCCAACTCTAGCAGCTCCATATCCAAAATAAGCTGAGGTTGTGTAATAATAGCTGCTACACTTCCTGAACTCTTTCAGCTAAGAGCATCTGCAACCACATTTTCCTTCCCCGGGTGATACTGAATCCTCGCATCATAATCTTTTCGAAGCTCTAACCAACGCCTCTGTCTCATGTTAAGCTCCTTTTGAGTGAAAATGTACTTAAGACTTTTGTGATCGGTGAAGATATCACAAGTCTCTCCATACAAATAGTTCCTCCAAATCTTTAGGTCAAAGATCACCGCTGCCAACTCCAAATCATATGTGGGGTAATTCACCTCATAAGGTTTAAGCTGCCTAGAAGTATAAGCAATCACCTTACCGTGTTGCATCAAAACACACCCCAAACCCTTCTTAGAAGCATCACTATAAATCTGGTAACCTCCAGTCCCTGATGGCAATGTAAGTATAGGAGCTGTCACATGCCGTTTCTTCAACTCCTTGAAACTCTTCTCACGTTCCTCATTCCACACAAACTTCGTGCCCTTTTTCATCAACTGAGTCAACGGTAATGCAACCAAAGAGAATCCTTCCACAAATCTTCTATAGTACCCTGCTAAACCCAAGAAACTTCTAATCTCTGTCATAATAGTAGGTCTCGACCATTTAGTGATAGCCTCAACCTTTCCAGGATCCACCTTAATGCCTTCAGCAGAAACCACGTGACCCAAAAATGTAACCTGCTCCAACCAAAACTCGCATTTAGAGAATTTAGCATACAATTTCTCTTTCTGCAAAATTCCTAACACTGTTCGAAGATGCTCCTCATGCTCCTCCCTAGACTTGGAGTAAACCAAAATGTCATCAATAAAGACAATAATATATTGGTCCAAGTACTCCTTGAACACCCGATTCTTCAAATCCATAAACACCGCCGGAGCGTTAGTCAACCCGAATGGCATCGCCAAAAACTCGTAATGCCCATAGCGAGTACGAAAAGCTGTCTTAGAGACATCCTCATCTCTCACCCTCAACTGATGGTAACCTGACCTCAAGTCTATCTTTGAAAAATACTTCGCCCCCTGAAGTTGGTCAGACAAGTCTTCAATCCTCAGCAAGGGATACCGATTCCTAAAAGTAATCTTGTTTAACTCCCTGTAGTCTATGCACAACCTCATAGACCCATCTTTCTTCTTCACAAACAAAATCAGAGCACCACACGGCAAAACACTAGGTTGAATCACACCACGATCTAACAGCTCTTGCAACTGTTCCTTTAACTCCTGCAACTCCAATGGTGCCATCCGATACAGTGCCTTAGAGATAGGCCCCGCACCAGGAACAAGCTTAATAGTAAACTCCTCAGGAAACACATCAGGAAAGTCACGAACAACCGAAATATCCTCAATACGAGACTCACCCTTGGAGGTATCTTTCACAAATGCCAAATACCCCTCACAACCCTTTACCACTAACTTTCCAGCCTTCAAAGCTGAAATCAACTTCACTACTCTACTCGGTTGTGAACCCTGAAACATGAATTTCGGAGACTTCACATCTCTAAATATAACCTTCCTCGCCTGACAGTCAATAGTGGCATGGTGCTTATCTAACCAGCCCATCCCGAGAATAACATCAAAATCGTGCATACATGTCGGAAGAAGATTAGCACTACGAATCTTATCCCCAAAACTGATCGGACACCCTCGATATAAATCAGAAATAATAACAGAAGTCCCCATCAGGGTAGCAATAAACATAACAGAATCTAAAGACTTAGATGGCACACCAAGGTGCCTAATAAAAGACTGAGCAACAACAGAATGAGTAGAACCCGTATCAAATAAAATAGAAGCCTCACAACTGCCAACTAAAAGAGTGCCAGAAACAGTACCTGGCGCACCTGCCGCCTGATTATGTGTCAAGGCAAACACTCGACCACCTTAACGCTAACCTCCATTGCCACCATGATCACCGCCTCCACCATTACCACGTGGCCCGGTACAATCTCTAGCCATGTGACCCATCTGTCCACACAAAAAATATGCACCGATAACTCTATGACACTGTCTCCCCAGATGATTAGCCCCACACATGACACAAGGAACTATCGGAATAAGATTTGGGTTACCCCCATAAGCTGGTCCCGGATAACGACCCTAATTCTGCCCCTGCTGACGATTCTGTCCATACCAAGGTAGCTGAAGCTGACGATTCTGCCCTTACTGAGGATTCTATCCATACCAAGGTAGCTGAAGCTGACGATTCTACCCTTGCTGAGGCCTCTGCTGATTACCCCTATTCTAATTCTGACCATGCCAATGCCCCTGCTGGACAGCATGATTTCTGTTCCACTGACCACCTTGATTTCTCCCATGCTGACCTGAAGCTTAACCTTGCTGGTCATCTCTGTCCCTCTTTCGACTCCCTTCTAGTTTAGAAGACTGAAAGTCCTGTCGCTCCATCTCAATGTTCTTGGCCGAATTAGCCACAACTGACACATCTGCAAACTTGTTGTTAATGAGATGTTGCTGATACCTATAATGAATCCTCCACTTGAACTTCTCTGCCTTTTTCGCTAGCAGTCCCTGCAGAGGTTCCTACAAAACCTACTAACCTGGTGAACCTCGTCATTAAATTCGTGATGGACTCATCATCTTTTTGCCGAATAGACAAATACTCTCTGGCATAGGCCTTTTTATCAACAGCTGGAAAGTACTGCTGATAAAAGACCTCACTGCCCAACAAAGTGTCTCAATATACCCATCACCCTTTGTTGTTTTTAGCGCTTTCCACCACCTCTATACATCCCCTCTAGCTTATAAGCAGCAAGTAACACTCTCTGATTATCTGAGCACCCCAACACATCAAAAATCTTCTCTAGGTGACCAATCCAATTTTCTGCATCGATTAGAGTCGGAGCATAACTGAATGACTGTGGCTTCTGCTTCTGAAACCTCTCTAACCATACATACATTGGAACCACCTGCTGATCGAGACCATCCACATTCCTTCCTCTTAGTTTGCATGTGGGCCATTATTTCCTGAGTTCCCCTGCTCAGGAATTTCTGGCGGCTGCTGCATTGCCTATACAACCTGTGCCACCAACTGCGGTAAAGCCTGATTAACCGTCTGATTCACCAAGTTAGCCAGTTGAGCATTAATCTGATCATTAGGTTGCTCATTGGGTTGACCATCACCCCTTCCCCCATTGTTACCTCTCCTCCCAGTAACTCTAGTGGATCGACGAGCCATCTAAGAATAGATCAACGAATATCAGCAAAATAGATTAGAGACTTATTAGAATATAGCTGAACAGAAAATCAAACTGAACAAAACCTAGCCCAGAAGTCTATCCATAACTCACAGGTCAAACCTAAATAGATTTTCTACAAGAAAGAACCTAAGCTCTGATACTAACTCTGTAACACCCCCTTTTCGAAATAGAAAGGGAGGTTGCTCAAAACACAACAGAATTGAAGAAAATAATACTAAAGCTCTAAACCACAAAAGAATAGTATTTCAAACCAATAAATATCAACAAGGTCAAATCAGAATAAATACCAAACTGGCCCAAACCATAATCTGAAATAATTGTTACAACTCTAAATAAACTATCTATCAAACCTAAACAAAATATCTAAATCATTGGATCGAATGGAGCTCTCATCACACTTGCCCTTGATCCCCCTGATTACCTGCCAGAAGAAAAATACAGTACAGATATAGAACTGAATAATAGAGATATAGAATACAAAATAGAGAACTGAAATAACTAACTCAATTAATGAACTGAACTGAACTGAAACGAACAAAACTAACACAATGAAATAATAGGTTGAATCAAATGGCCGGGGTTATTTCATATCGAGCTCAAAATAAAATTGAAATATACCTTGCCACACAGGCAAGTCAAATAATGCCACACAGGTAAATCACACACATTGGACCGCCAATCCAATGCATGCAAAATCGGAAGGCGTGTTTGGCACAAATATCGCCACTCCGCAGAACAGAACAGAACAGAAAACTAGGGTCGACCCATACGCCTCCCATAACAAAACACCAAATGGCCAACTCCCACCGGAGCACAAAATAGAGACGTCGTGGACTGATCACACCGCCATGGAAGGTGTCATGCCTCGGTGCCAAGAGGACATGCCTGTGGTACCCCCACAGGTGGTTACAACTCAGGTATACCCTACGGTATATTCTAACAATGATACCATGTCACAACACATGCGACATAATATCAACATAAAGGGGTTCTACTAAGTACATGTCAAATCAAAATGAATCAACAATACAAGATCTCCAAAATATATTAACATGTACTTTTCTACAAAGATCGAATAAATATTAAGCATGATACACTAGATCGAAGAGTACAAATATGAGTTCTAAATATCAATGTCAAGACGAAAATATCATATGAATTGGAGAATGAACAATCATGTGAAACAATAACCAACTTCTCTACGAAAAGTAAAACGAATAAAACAAAATTAAAAAGGATTATTGCTGAAAGAGTACGGAATCCGTACCTGGATTAAACAATGTAATACCCAAAAATTATTTTCCCAATATAGTTCGTTAAACTCTTTCCGTCCGAACTAATTACACAATTTAACAAAAATATAAATTAATAAACTATACATTAAATTACTAATTATTAATTTCTTCTTTTCTTTTTTTTATAAGACCCATACTATTATTAAAATAATTTTTTTTTTGTGCGGGTATAGTCACCATCAGAATCTAAATTTATATATATATATATATATATATATATATATATATCTGTAATAGTAATAATACGGTCACCTCCGTTCCAAATCAAAAACTCAGTACAAGAGGTCATACATATAATCTGTCATAACAATCTATTTCAAATTCTTAATAATATATATATATATATATATATATATATATATATAATATACATGTGCTCCCTGTTCCTGAAATCATTTTAACTTTTGTATTTGGAGGAAAGGTATATATATATATATATATATATATGGATTGAAGCTCATTATATCATCTTTGTTTCATTAATTAAAGAATGTATTGTTGTGTACGTTTTTATTGTCATATGCAATCCCTTTTATTTTTATTGATCTCCACTGTTTCTATTTGAAATCCATTCACAAACAGCTATGAATTGAAGGAGCAACATACCAGATAATAATCAGCAACTGAAATATACGTTACTCTCCTTTCCAGCTGCCTTTCCGTTCTCCCCAACTCGTATCAGGCGTAATGTTTTAGTAAATTAGGTTTTAGGTATTTATTTATTATTAACAAATTTATTAATTCTCCTAATTATAAAAGGATTTTAATATTGACCAAATATAAATTAGACCTAATAAATTTTTAAGGCCCAATTAATATAGTCCACATAATTAAATATCATTCGACCCAAACACAAGAAAAAACCCAATTAAAATATTTAAAATAAAATTTTAAAATGTCATTTTTTTTATTTAAAATTCCGAGTATTACATAGTCACTTGATTGACTCAGAAAGATCAATTGAGAAGTTGAAGAAGCTGTGAATTTCAGAAGAAGAAGAAAAGCAGTCACAGAACTAAGAAGTTCTCACTCACTACGATTGAAGAGGTGTCACCAATCGTAGAGTCCAGACAAAATTATGACTGCAGATGGAGAAGCTGTTATAGCCTCTCAGCCTAAACAATTATCAGGGCTGAATCTGAAGAAAGTACAAAGGCTGTGTCCAAATCAAAGAAGAGGACCACGAAATTTATCAAGGAGTTTGATCTGACAGATGAAGATATGGAGGTGGTGTAGCTCAGGGAGCAAAATGAAGAAGTGGAATTCTTGTCAGAAGTTGTGAGAAAATCTCTGAAGATAAGTCAGTCATGGTGTATACCACGATTATCAAGACCACTTCTGCCAAAGATCATAGAGAACAGGAGCTAACCCAAAATAGAAAAATTCCAGTTACAGAGTCCCAAAATTCTGTGACTGATGAACCAAATGAATATCCATCATAGTCAGTAGTAATGTCCCAAAACATGCTACTGATAGTCATATTAGCCACCCACCTCAAAATCGTGGAGTACCTACGATCAAACATCTGATCGCAGTGTAAGAACATGAGGACACCATGATTGCAGCCCATACAAAAGCCAACACCAATGAATTTCCAAAGTTGGTAAATGAATTCCTTATCAAAGATGTCAAATGTGATGACAGTACTGTCTTTGCCAAAACTCTTTATCTGATAAGTATCTCAGGGACAAACCTAACTTTTAGCCTTGGTCTAAGAGGTTGGCCCTTCCTGAACAATCTTAATCTAGAAGAAGTGCAAATATTAACTGCATCACAAGAATCTTTGCTGAAGCATGCAGCATCTCATCAGAAGATTTTAAGCTGCAAAAGAGAATTGCAAATCACTCAGAGTATAATGAAGAAGTTGCCTATTAAAGCATGACCACAGACTACGATCATTAAAGAAGATGCAGAGAGCATAAATCAGTCTGGAAAACGTAAAGTACTGAGCTAAGACATAAGTCACTCCACAGATTAAAGAAGTTAATAGTCAACAGAAGAAAAGTTAAATCTGGATAACTGACACGATGGAAGAGTTACAGATTGTGTCCTATCTGTTGGGAATTACATATTTAGATTTGATATTAAAAGTAAATATAAATGCTTAAGTGTACAGTCCTTAAGAGAATCATTGTACAAGGACTTAGATAATAGATCAAAACTGTTAGGTTGATCTGAGCTTTAATGTTTATCATTTATGTAAATAAATGTATAGAGGAAAACATCAAACTTGTTAGGTTGATCTATTTGAGCTGTAAAAGTTAAAGCCTTGACAGAATCGTAGTCTGTCAAAGGTAGAATGCAGAAGACAAGGCAGAATCGTGGAGCTTAAACGAAGACATTCAGAATCGTAGTCTGCCAAGAGATTTGAGTCTGCAGATGACAAGGCAGAATCGTGGAACTTGAACGAAGATATCAAGAATCGTAGTCTGCCAAGAGATTCGAGTCTGCAGAAGAAAAGGCAGAATCGTGAAACATTAAATAAAGATGTCCATAACAGTAGTCTGCCAAAGAATCAAGTCTGCAGAGGTCGAGGCAAGATCCGTTGAGCTTAAGTGAAAGCATCAAAGAATCGTAGTCTTCCATAGAAGCCACACTGAGAATCATAAAGTTGAAGAGCATCTGTCTAGCCAAGTTAAGAATCGCAGTGTGCTATCGGAAGTGTGGAGTATGCAAGACAAGAAAGCAAGGAACCGTAGTCTATCAAGAGCTTAAGAGAAATCGTAGTGTTCTCCACGATCAAGTCTGAATCAAGCTGTGCAAAGCCAACACACAATGACCATAATAGTAGTGTTCCTCCAGTCAGCATCAAAGATCTTAGTTCTGATGAAGGGAGGAAGAGCAACAAAAGAAGAAAGGCTTATGGCCGTTGACAAAGTGATAGTCCCAATATTTTCATATTCATCCTTAGTTCAAATCGAAGAAGCGTATTGAAGAAGCTAAGAAAAGGACTAAAGCTGCCTGCAGAAAGTACCTTTTTAGCTGTTAGGTGAAAGATACAGTCTGCTGTGTCAGTGGGCCAGTCTGCAGTATCGCAGGAAAGCAATATGTCAACATCAACTGCAAAGAAATGTCTGAAGCATTAAATGCAGCAACGGGAGCATTCAAACGAATACTTTTGAATGGCTCTTTTATAAGGACATCAGACAAAGATTCAGACTAAGCAAGAAAGGCACAAAAAGAAAGTTTATCAAGAGAAAAGCTCAAGAACACTCAACGATTAACACTACGATCCTGAAAGAGGAAAGCTTGCTTCGCTACTCAGTCTTTACGAGACAGATGCTGAACTGCAACTGAGTAGCACACCTCAAACAACTACTGCAAATCCAAGTGAGGTACCAAGTCAGAGGACTTGAAGAGTTCAAAAGTGAACTAAGTGAAGATCCAAGTCAGAGGACTTGAAGAGTTCAAAAGTGAACTAAGTGAAGTTCCAGGGTTGCTGGCCTTGAAGGGATCTAAGTGATCCAGTTGTAAGAAGATATCCTTAGTGGATTTCCTACTGGTGGAGTAGAAGAGTGGATTAGGAGCCTTGTGTGCTCTGAACCACTTAAAACCTTCTGTCTCATTGTCTCTCATTAACTGCTATAACTGCTATATTTGTTATAACTGCTATAACTGCTTATCAAACCATAACTGTAATATCTTGAAGAGGAACAAAACATATATTCCGCTGCTGACAGTATAATCAATACTAACAAAGTATTTTAAACAAAGAATTTTTAAAATATCTATTCAACCCCCCTTCTAAATAACTAACGTGCCTTTGGGAACTAACAATTGGTATCAGAGAAGGTTCTCATATCGAAGCATACAAGCTTGAGTAGATCCTATGGCACAACTGATAAGCAAGACCAAGACAAGTGGAGGAAGAAAACCACCCATGTGCAACAAAGATAAATTTGCCAACTGGAAAGTTCGGATGCAGGCTTACATGGATTCAGTAAATGATGATCTATTTGAAACTGTTCTGAATGGGCCCTATATTCCAAGAAGGCTTGCACCAACTCCAGAAGATCCAGACAACATGGTGGTCAAGGTCAAATCTGAATGGACTGAAAATGAGAAGAAAGATGTTCAGCTTGACAAGAAGGCTAAGAACATCTTGTTCCATTCTTTAGAAGACAGTCTGTTCGAGAATGTGGTTAACTGCAAAACTGCAAAGGAAGTCTAGGAAGCATTGCTCATCATACATGAAGGAACTGAAGAAGTCAGTGAAAACAAGCAATCTCTACTGACTCAACAGTATGAGATGTTTGCTCATGTTCTAGGAGAAAATGTCACTTCCACTTATGAAAGATTCATTACACTGTTCAACTCTCTCAGAGCCTATGGAAAGACCTATCCAAACAAAGATCTAGTCATCAAGTTCATGAGGTCTTTACCAAGCAGATGGGATGCCAAGACCACTGCAATCAGAGAGTCAAAGAATCTGCATGAAATAATAGTTCAACAGCTCTACGAAAACCTTCTTACAAACGAGCTAGAACTGTCTCAACGAGCAGAAACTCTATCAAAAGGAAGAAGGAAGGATAAAGGAGTTGATCTCAAAGAAAAGGAAGAGATCTCCAGAGCACAGGTGGAAGATGAGTCTGACTCTGATTAAGAGGATGACATTGATGATGATGAAGCTGCAATGCTTGCCAGAAGATCCAAAAGACTCATGCACAAAGGCAGAAGCAGCAAACCTAAAATGTTCAACAACAGCAGCAGTCAGGAGCAGATCAACGACCTATGCTACAACTACAAGAAGCCTGGGCATTTCATTGCCAACTGCAACAAGCCTATCAGAGAAGAGCTGAAAAGAAAGTTAAATCTAAAGAAGGAGCTCAAAGGCTACAAAAAGAATAAGAAGAAAGACAATGGGCTTGTAGCTGGAAGTTTGTGGAGTGATTCAGACAATGATACTAATACTGAGTTTGACGATGATGAAGCACCTCAAAAAGCTAATATATGTCTAATGGCCAAAGATGCACTAAGCAGGAAAGATGCTGAAGCAGTCATAGACAAGGTATTTGACTTTAACTCTCCTCATATAGACATTAATGATTTAAGAACTGGCATTCGTGATATGTCAACTGATCTATATCAAAATATGAGGTGGCTAAGAGTTCTATCTAAAGATTATACTGATCTTCAAAAAGAGAAAGAGAAAGTTCAGAAAGAGCTGGAAGCAGCTCTACTAAGTTCTGACTCTCTCTCTAAGCTTGAAGCTAAGAATAAAATCTTAAGAGAGACAAATGAACTAAACATACAAAGAGAGTCAAATCTAACCTCTAAGATTGAGGAGTTAGAAAAGACCATCTCTACATGGAATAGATCTTCTTCATCCATGGACTCCCTGATATCTAATCAGAGAAGTGTCTCTGATAGAACAGGATTAGGGTTTGGGGAATCTACCTCAGAGCCAAGTGTGGAAAAGACAAAGGAAATTAACATAAGTAGTGCTTCTAATTTAAATAGAAGTATTACATTTATAAAGTCCATATAGAAGAATGAACCAGTGCGACCTTGCTCTTCTGGACCAAGACGTGTTACTAAACACTACGGATCTCATGCTGGCCTAGGGTTTGAAAAGGTGAAGAGTAACTCAGTCACCACTGCCCAACCTCGACGAATCAGAGAGTCAAGTAAAATTGACTTCACGGATTAACTTGGAAGGAATCGTGGTGTTGAGGATCACTCAGCACAGAACGTGAACTCCAGGGCTGCATGGAAAAGGAAGATGCAATATAAGGGTAAAGCCAACAGATACCCACACAAGTCCAATTGGAGAAAGCATCCACACATACACATAAACATAAAATATTTTGAATGTTTTGCATGTGGAAGACTTGGTCATAAAACTGCATCATGCTTTCATAATACTGTGCATGGGAGACCCAAAGTCAAGCAGATTTGGGTTCCTAAGGGTACTAACATTGCAGGACCCATGCTAGTCTGGGTACCAACATAAAAGCTGAATATGTTTGCAGGAAATGAGCATCACGACTACAACATGGTATCTGGATAGTGGTTGCTCAAGACATATGACCGAAAACAAAGCCCTCCTGTCTAATTACACAGGGAAGGATGGACCAACAGTTATCTTTGGAGATAATAGCTCTGGCAAGATAAGAGGTTATGGATCAGTTGGAAATGGTGCAGTGTCCTTCAGCAAAGTGGCTTATGTTGATGGTCTAAAGCACAATCTTCTTAGCATCAGCCAACTCTGCGATAAAGGCCATCAAGTCACATTTCTCAACAATCAGTGTCAAGCCAGAGATCTGGTGACATCCTCTATCAAGCTGACAGGAACAAGAGAAGGAAATGTATACATTGTCAATCTTGCCCAGCTCAGTTCTGATGAGACAATATGCTTCCTTGCTAAAGCCACTAAAGAAATAAGTTGGCTTTGGCATAGAAAATTATCTTATCTCAACTTCAAGAGTATGTCTAAACTGACCTCTAAAGATCTAGTAGCAGGATTACCTAAGTTCAGCTTCATTAAAGAAAGACTATGCAATGCATGCCAGCTTAGAAAGCAAACAAGGAGCTCATTCAAAGGCAAAGCGGTCAACTCAATTGGCAGGCCCCTACAGTTACTTCATATGGATCTCTTTGGGCTAATTTCAACTGTGAGCCTAGGAGGAAAGAGATACTCGCTGGTCATAGTGGATGACTACACCAGATACACATGGGTGTTCTTTTTTAACTCAAAAGATGAGATAAGCTCCCAACTAATAAAGATGTTCAAGCTGGTGATGAATGAAAAAGGAGAGACTATCAAGGCAATAAGGAGTGATCATGGCAGAGAGTTTGATTTCTCAAAAATGGATCAGTTCTGTACAGACAATGGCATCAGTCACTACTTCTCAGCACCATGAACTCCTCAGCAAAATGGAGTGGCTGAAAGGAAAAATAGAACACTTATAGAAGCTGGGAGAACTCTACTAGCAGTAGCTCATCTGCCTGAATACTTTTGGGTAGAAGCCATCAACACTGAATGCTATACACAGAAAAGATCTCTTATACACTCTACGCTGAAAAAGACACCCTACGAGCTGTGGAAAGGAAGGAATTCAATGTTAGTTACTTCCATGTGTTTGGCTGTTCATGCTACATTCTCAATAATGGCAAGAAATATCTGACTAAGTTCCAACCTAAGTCAGATAAAGGAATCTTCCTTGGTTATGCCACTGACAGCAAAGCCTATAGAGTGTTTAACAAGAAGACATTAAGTATTGAAGTCTCAATCCATATCATCTTTGATGAAACAGACTCGGACAAGTCTGCACCACAAGACACTACGATTGACGATACTGACACTACAAATGAAGCAGTCGAGCCTAACACTACGACTATAGTTCCTGAACAAAGAATCGTAGTGTCCAAAGAAGAAATCGTAGAGAGAACTGAACCAGACGACGATTCTGAACAAAAAAAACCAGAAGTTAATCTTGAGGAGTTCAGACAAGAAGGCACCAGAACAGATGTTCCAATAGGGAACAGGTGGGCAAGAGATCACACTCAAGATCTGATCATTGGTGATCCAACTGCCAGAATTAGAACAAGATCTGCAACTCAGAATGAATGCTTCTATTTGAGTTTTCTATCTCAAATAGAACCCAAGAAGATTGAAGATGCTATGCTAGATGCAAGCTGGATTGAAGCCATGCAAGAGGAACTAAATCAATTTGAAAGAAGCGAAGTCTGGAGATTAGTTTAAAGACCAAAGAATCACCCAGTCATCGGCACCAAATGGGTCTTTAGGAACAAGATGGATGAAGATGGGGTGATCACTAGAAACAGAGCAAGACTGGTGGCCAAAGGTTATTCTCAAGAAGAAGGCATAGACTACGATGAGACCTTCGCACCAGTTGCCAAACTTGAAGCAATCAGAATATTCCTTGCATTTGCTACTCACATGAAGTTCAAAGTATTCCAGATGGATGTTAAAAGTGCATTCCTAAATGGTGAACTTCAAGAAGAAGTCTATGTGGAACAACCCCCATGTTTTGTCAATCCAACCCTCTCTGATTATATCTATAGATTAGATAAAGCCTTATATGGACTTAAACAAGCACCTAGAGCATGGTCTGAAACACTAACAAACTTTCTTATTAAAAAAGGATTCACTAGAGGTAGAGTAGACACTACACTATTTCTTAGGAAGCACAAAGATAAAGTCTTATTAGTTCAAATATATGTGGATGATATTATTTTTGGTTCTACTGATGAAAATCTGTGCAAGAGATTTGCCAAACTTATGCAGAGCAAATTTGAAATGAGCATGATGGGTGAGCTGAACTTCTTCCTTGGACTACAAGTGAAGCAAACTGATGAAGGTATCTTCATAAGTCAAGCCAAGTACATCAAAGACTTACTTAAGAAGTATGGCATGGAATCAGCCTCTCCCATGAAAACACCAATTGCTCCAGCAACTAAGCTTGACAAAGATGAGGAAGGTAAAGGTATTGATATTACTCAATACAAAGGTATAATAGGCTCCCTTCTCTACTTAACTGCCAGTAGACCAGACATAATATTTGCAACATGTATATGTGCTAGATTCAAGCTAATCCTAAGGAATCACACTTAACTGCTGTAAAAAGGATTTTTAGGTATCTTAAAGGTACACCCTACTTGGGTCTATGGTATCACAAGGAGTTCTCATTTAAACTGACAGGATATTCAGATGCTGACTTTGCAGGATGCAAAATAGATAGAAAAAGTACCAGTGGCACTTGTCAACTACTAGGAAATAGACTAGTGTCCTGGTTCAGCAAGAAGCAAAACTCAGTATCAACTTCAATAGCAGAAGCTGAATATATTGCTGCAGGCAGCTGCTGTGCTCAAATTCTATGGATGAAGAACCAGCTAGCAGATTATGGGTTTGATTTCAAATCTATACCCATACACTGTGATAACACAAGTGCCATAGCAATAACAAATAATCCTGTTATGCATTCTAGGACCAAGCATATAGAAATAAGATATCATTTCATTAAGGATCATGTTCAAAATGGAACAATATATTTGCAATATATCCCTACTGAAGATCAACTTGCTTATATATTTACAAAACCCTTAGAAGAATCCAGATTTAATAAACTGATAAGCGAGTTAGGTATGTTAAATTTGCAACCATAAATTATATTCTCTAGATGGTGCTAACCTTGCAGATATAAAGGCTAAGTCAAAATCGTAGAGATGTCAAAGAGAAACCACGATCGTGGAGTGATCTAGTCAAGACAGAAAGGCTTATTGTGATAGCAACAACAAGCCAAGCAACCCTTTTGATAAGTGTCTCAGGGACAAACCTAATCCTTAGTGTCAAATTAAGAGGTTGGCCCTTCCTGAGCAACCTTAATCCAGAAGGTTTGCCATTTTAGAAGGCATCACAGAAAACATTAGAGTCAACGGTCAAGAAGCAAGAAAAGGATCGAACTCAATAATCGTGGAGTAGCTTTCGACATTTGTAGTCTTCTCACAAGGGCACACTAGCTCAAGGAGAGCTAAGGGCAGAACAGAGATTTCCACATGGATTAAAATCATGGAGCTCTGTAGAATTCGACACGTGTTCCATGATACAGAACATATGGAGGGAAGTTAAATTCATTTCAAACTGCTTTCTGACAGTTTACCTCTGAATTTCAAAAGACTATCTCTCTCTTACTTTCTCTCTTTATCTCTCTCTCTCAAACGAAACCCTAAGTTTTACAAAGCTAAGCCAAGTTCTTTCATTTCAGAAGAATCAATCCACATAAATGGCTGCTTCCAGAATTATTTTGGGCTATCAGCTATGCTTTGATAAATTTGAAGATGCTGTTCCAGAAATCCACAAAGTTCTTTCTCTGCTAAAGAAAGCTGGACTCGAAGATTCCCTAAGCTCTGACACTCTGATCTTTACAAAATTGGTGAAAGAATTCTACACCAATGGAGTTGTTGAAGGAGACTCCATCCTCACCAAAGTCAAGGGTGAGCAGATATGCTTCAATGCTAAAAATATAAACCTAGCCCTGGGTCTGAACAATGAAGGTCTTCCATCACTAAATCGAATCGATTTTTATGAAGGCCTAAAGAAGATGAAGCACATCAGAACTGAAGGAAAGAGTGGCTACAGAAAGAAAGAGTTTCCCCAAGAATATAAATTTCTTATTGACATTGTTGGAAAATGCATATACTGCAAAGGCTCGGGCCACGATACTGTTAATGAGAAGCAACTGAAGCTCATGACAGCTATTAGATACAGAGTTCAACTCAACTATGGAGCTCTACTGATTGAGTGGTTTGGAAAATGGATGGAAAGTCCCAAGAAGACCAAGAGCATAGCAAAGATTCCCTATGGAAGGTTTATCAGCATGATTCTTGAAGCTACACTGGGTAATAAAATTGAAGATAAAGAAGGTGTCTCTATTGCTCCCAACAAAAAGTTGACCCAGCAACTGTTTCAGAACTGGAAGAAAAACCCGGCAAAAACTGTAAAGATGAAATCTGCAACTTCATCTGCTGTGAGGGAAGCCTGGGAGGTAGAAGAAGAAGAAGTAAATCAAGAAAATGCTGAAGCTTTGGTTAGAAAGAGCAAAGGAAATAAGAAGATGAATAAAGATATGCCAGTGGCCGAGGAACACCAAGGCTCTACCACTGATGCACTTCAAGCTTGTCCTGGTGCTAAAATGGAGTTTAGAGGCTCAATGTCTGACAGAGTTACTACTCCTGAGACAACTCAAGCACCAGAGAAGGCTCTGAAAGAGAAGGAGATGAAGAAGAATAGGGAAGCAAGTAAAGGCATGACTGAAGGTAGCTCTGAGCCTTAGAAGAAGAAGAAACGCAGTCACAGAACAAGGAAGCCTACACTGACTATGATTGTGGAGTCTTCACCACTCGTAGAGTCTAGGCTGACCACTGAAAGAGATGATGCAACAGCCTCTCAGCCTGAACAGACAATCAAAGCTGAAGCTGAAGAAGGTTCTGAAGTTGTAATCAAGCCCAAGAAGAAGAAGACTTTAGTTAAGAAATATATTCTTACCAATGAGAAAATTCTAAGGGAAGAGGACAAAAAAAGGGCGATTGAGAAGACTAAACAGATCACTGAATCTCAAGCATCTGTCCTAAACTAAGAAGAGGATCAGACCACGATCAATCAGGAGGAATCCAATACTAAAAAAGAAATGCCTAAGGATGTTGGTCCTCATGAAGAAGGTCTGGTAGAAGAAGAAATGGCTCAGTCTGAGGAAAAAGCGCAGGAAGCACTTGAGCTGAGTCAAAATAAAGCATTGAATAAAACTATGAAGATTCACAATGAAAAGAGTGTTACAGCTGAGGGGGAGCTGTTAAGAGCAAAAGAGCCAGAGAATGCAGAAGTTGAGGGGGAGCTACCAGTTATTGGAGAAAACGTAGTCTCCTCAGTCCATAAAGAAACTATAATATCTGCTAATGCTGTGATGATGGACGTTGAAGATGATGTGTTGGAAAATAGAGTGGAAAATAAATTTCCAGTCACAGAGTTCCAAATTTCTGTGTCTGATGAACCAAACAATCAACTCATTCTCATAGAGTAACCCGATCCATTGATGATTGAGCACATCACACTAGTTGTCAAAGAAATGCTTGCAAACTCAATCAGTGAAACACCAACCCTAGATGACACACTACGATTCGGGCATGCTGATCAATCCGAAGAAGAAATTGTAAAGTGTCAAGAGCAGCTCAAAGAAACACAAACACAAACATCTGAGCCAAACACTACGATAATCCAGTAAACATCAACCCCTCTAACCCAAGCGGACATCCCATCATCCTCCAAAAATGAATATTTTGATATGACACTTGCTCTCGCAAGATTGTCAAGGAGAGATGAACACACTACAACTGCTCCTCCTCCTCCAGAAACACAACAAATTCTAGATCAATTGGCTCTCATGCCAACAAAGGAGGAGCTGGCTGCAACATTGGATCAAATAGGTTCAAAGTCTGAAAAGATTCTTGAAGATCACTCACTTGCTCTCCACTTAAGATTCGATCACATCCTTGAATCTGTCAAAACTCTGCCAAGACATCTGGGGACTGAATTGACTAAAGCATTGAGAGAAATTTTCAAAGAAATGGCTGCAAGCCTCAAGGCAAGGGATGTTTTTCATTTTATTGAGATAAGAAGCATAAAGAGGCTATGATACTAATGCAAAAGAATCAGCAATCTCAAAATGAGCTAATAGCAAAACAGATTTTAGGACTGTGTATCTCTTTGCAACAATTCCAAGAATGCAGTGCTGCTCAAATCAGCCAGAACAACGATGCCTTGAGACTGCTTCAGCAGCAGAGAAGAAACACTGAAGCTATAGTTACTGAACAGAGTAATGACATTTCTCATCAACGAACTCAAATGCATGAACTGGTGGACGGAGTCAGACGCCTATCTGAAGATATTCGAACCCTAGATGATGACATAAAGGGGGAGAATAATGAGCAAGGAGATAGACAAGGGGGTAGAGCCAGAAGTAGAAGCAGCAGAGGTGGACAGAGGCAGACGCAGACATATATTCAACCACCACCTCCGCAGCAGGGAAGGCAGAGGCAAACTCATATTGGTCAATCGTTGGGTGGCAACTCCAGGGGTCCAAATGTTCAAACTCCACGATCTGATCAATATCTACAGCAGCCTCCAGTGGGAATACCTCTTCAAAGACATCAAGGTCAAGCGTCTGGCTCACAAGGCATGACTTATGCACAGTCTAGATATAAGCTAGAAGACATTAAATGGAGAGATGAGCAAATCAGAAGAATGAGAGTTGCAGAATCTTCGAGGAATAAGAGGCAAAGAAAATAGAGATAAGTCCAAACTTAACTGTGTATTGATGTTTCTATGCTAGATTGTAATATCTCTTCAAACATCAATAAATTCATGCTTATTCTCTAGAAATTTTAGCTGCTCACTGAAAAACTAATTCATATTTACTTTCTAGCTTTAAGCATTTAGAAAATGATGCTATGATCTAAATCTCTTTGATTATGTCAACATCAAATAGGGGGAGATTGTTGGGGATTGCATATTCAGATTTGATATTGAAAGTAAATATAAATGCTTAAGTGTACAGTCCTTAAGAGAATCATTGTACAAGGACTTAGATGATAGATCAAAACTATTAGCTTGATCTGAGCTTTAATGTTTATCATTTATGTAAATAAATGTATAGAAGAAAAGATCAAACTTGTTAGGTTGATCTATTTGAGCTGTAAAAGTTAAAGCCTTGACAGAATCGTAGTCTGTCAAAGGTAGCATGCAGAAGACAAGGCAGAATCGTGGAGCTTAAACGAAGACATCCAGAATCGTAGTCTGCCAAGAGATTTGAGTCTGCAGATGACAAGGCAGAATCATGGAGCTTGAATGAAGATATCAAGAATCGTAGTCTGCCAAGGGATTCGAGTCTGCAGAAGAAAAGGCAGAATTGTGAAACTTAAATGAAGATGTCCAGAATAGTAGTCTGCCAAAGAATCAAGTCTGCAGAGGTCAAGGCAAGATCCATTGAGCTTAAGTGAAAGCATCAAAGAATCGTAGTCTGCCTTGGAAGCCACACTGAGAATCATAAAGTTGAAGAGCATATGCCGAGCCAAGTTAAGAATCGCAGTGTGCTATCGGAAGGGTGGAGTCTGCAAGACAAGCAAGCAAGGAATCGTAGTCTATTAAGAGCTTAAGAGAAATCGTAGTGTTCTCTACGATCAAGTCTGAATCAAGCTGTGCAAAGCTAACACACAACGATTATGTCACAATGAACATAATCGTAGTGTTCCTCCAGTCAGCATCAAAGATCTTAGTTCTGATGAAGGGAGGATGTAACGATTGAGATTTTATATTTAATTTTAAATATTTATTAAGTTAAATAAATATTTTATGTGATTTATTTATTGAGTTAAATAAATAAATTATGTGATTTATGGAGCGATTTAATTAAGTGTTATATATTAATTAAATGAATGTGTAATATTTATTTAATTAATGTATATTAATTTTATGGTATAGTTCTAATTTAATTGAGATAATTAAATTAGATGTATTATGTGATGAAGTGTTACATGAATTATAATTAGCAAGTAATTATAATTATGTGGTAAATTTTATGTGATTTATTGATGTTAGATTTTAATTGATTAAATTAGTTGTTTAATATTTAATTGATTAAAATATGACATTAAAGTATGTGTTAAAATGATTTGTTAAAATAAAAGAAAAATACTTTTTTAAAATAATTTTTTACCAAACATGGCCTTAGTAATAATAATCTATTTTTAAAAATAATGTTGTTTTGGCCAAACAAAGCCTTAAGGCTTTTTGAATTTTGAAACTTATGTAACTGATAATTTAATTAGTGTATTAAGTATAGTTAGTACGCGTATTATATTATATTATGTCAGTTTTATTCTACGTTAGTCTATTCTACGTGAATTATCCTAAGCCTAAGTCTAAGAGCTAAGAAGAAAGGAGAAAGCAGAGAAGAGTTGGAGAAGAAGAGCAAGGAGGAAGAAGAGTTCCTAGAATCAAACACATATTATCTTCTTCGTCAACCCATTAGCAAAAAGGTATCATCTATAATTTCTAATGATTATGGAACTCCGTTATATGTTTTTGTGTGTTCATCCCCTGTTAAAAATAAGTTTTT
The DNA here is from genome assembly GCA_020205555.1 of Panax stipuleanatus. Classification (NCBI taxonomy): domain Eukaryota; kingdom Viridiplantae; phylum Streptophyta; class Magnoliopsida; order Apiales; family Araliaceae; genus Panax; species Panax stipuleanatus. Next base: position 56,503,198 of record CM035121.1, on the reverse strand, counting down.
CATGAAATTATGTAAACATGGATAATATATATAATTGTATTCATGTGTTGTTCATAGTAGGTTAATTGCTATCAATGGTTTTCAGAAAAATAAATTGGTGATTTAATATGTTTTAATAAGAATTTATGTTCTTATGTGTTCATACGGTTTTGACCAATTTTAGAATGAAAAATAATGAAATTGATATATGTTAATATGCTTATTAGGTATTTACTTGATGCTATCTTCAATTTCAAGTATAATGCATGCATATAGGGTTGAATTGCTTGAGAAATTTTATTACAGTAGATTATTTTATGAAAAATATGAGTTTTTATGAAAATAGCCAAATTGGACTTTTAAAACTGTTGATTCTTGTTGTTTAGATGACTTTTGTGTTTTAGAAATATGTTATATATATGTATTATTGCATAGGTATGATTTACAATGTTTAAGTTACAGTAAATTGCCGTTTGTTGGCTTGCTTTGGGTTAATCGGTGAAGCAGAGTATCATGGCTGTCTACCTCTGTCTATGCTCCTGCGCAGCTGCGCCGGTAGTACAGCCAAAAGCAGCGCAGCTGCGCCGCTTGCCTTTCCCAAATTCGACCCCTGCGCAGCTACGCCGGTACCAAGGCTGCGCAGCTGCGCCGTGTCCTGGGCGGAGGCAGTGAGTTTTAATCAAGTGTGTAGTTTATTTTTATGCCTAAGTTACTTTGTTGCTAGAATAATGATCATGTATTTAAGTTGCAATAGCATGTTGATAACATGAATTTGATAATTTGGTAATTGTATAAGAAAAGAGGCTTTGAAAACCTTAAAGTATTATTTGAATTATTGTTTAATTGTGAATTGGTTAATGTGGTATGTAATTATAATTTGTATAATTATAATTAAGAGTAAAGGTTTAAATTATAATTCTGTGAAATTATAATGGAAGTTGATTTATTTTAATCAATTAGATGTTAATTTAAATTATAATTTATGTAATTATAATTTAATAAATGCATGTTTAATTATGGATTATAAATTGATAATTTCATGATTAATTATAATTTGTGTAATTATAATGCATGATATAGTTTAATTGATTATAAATTACAATTTGTTTATAATTTAAAAGATAATTATAATTTAAGTAATTATAATTAGATTAAGTGTTTAAATTATAATTTAGCTAAATACATAATTAATTTAATTATGTGACTACGGATGTGATGTAATTAACTATGTGATAGTTGATTATTATTATTAGAGTGAGTTAACCATGAGGGTTAACAACTTATGTGAATTAGTTATGTGTTAACTGATTTGGATTATTATAATTGAATGTGTATAGGAAGTGTTTAAGTACGTGGTTGAGTTAAGTAGCTTGCACTTAAGGCAAGTCTTCTAACCCTAAACTTGTTAATTCTATACAATTTCTTGAGTTCATATATCCATTGTGGAGAATGTCCTTTCCATTTCTGTATTGGACAATTGTTTATTTAATTGAAATGATCTTAACTTATTGTTCAAGTAAGATCCATTTATTATTTTAAATGCTTTAAGTTGATTCTAAAGCATATATTAGTTCATAATTATTTTATTTATGAATTATTGAAAGTCGATTCAACTAATTCTTAGTTGATGAACGTGAAATCTAAATTACCCTTGTAAGCTTATCCAAACCAAACTTTCTTTAGTGCGGACTTGAATTCAAATTACTGAGTTGAACAACCCTATTTACTAGGGGAGGTTACTACGTATAGCGTTAAGATGTTTGTGCACAATACATGGTACAAAGGGCTGATCCCCCTAAGTACGAGTTAAGGTCCATAGTCTTATTGACTGTTAAAGGTTTAAATAGAAATATTTATAACCTAGGACAAGAGTTCAAAGGTCTTATGACACTCAGGTAAATTCTATATTCAAATTTTAATGTTGATAGAGAATTATTATTCAATTCTTTATTGTTGAAGTAAGCTAAGTTATTCAGATCTTTTTAAAGATATCCTTTCATGTATATATTATTGTTGAACTCCAGTGAGCTGTGGTTTGCTCACTCTTGCATTAAATAACAATTTCAGTTAAGGTTGATAACGTTGATGCTCCGTCTACGAGTAAGGGCAAGGGAAAGCAAAGCAAGTGAAGACTTGTTTTTATTTATTTGAAATGATTGTAATAAGACTTTTATGTCATGTTTTTATTTCGCACTTTATTGTTTATGAATAACCCTGGGATTGATTTTTGAGAAGGTTGTAACCCTTATTTTAAGGGAGATTTTATTATTTTGAATAAAGATTGTAATTTACTTTGAGATATATTGGGTAGATGTTTGTTATAGTTAGAGAGTGAACACCAAATCATGTGGAAACGAAGTACCCAGATTTGGGAGTGTCACGGGTTGGTATCAAAGCTGTAGGTTATGAAACCTTAGGTGGGGGAAAACCTTAGGTAGTAGCCTTATAGGTAGGATCGAAAAGATAGATGTGATAGGTAAAAGATAATAAACTACCTTATGTGTTATGTGTTTACATTATAGTATTCGAAGAGTGACGACTCGATATCACATAATAATGAACTTTAAAATTCTTTTATCAGGATGTCGAACGTTGGAGAACCTAGTCAGGCTAGAGAGGATGTACCTCAGGTGCCTAGAGAAGAGGAGCCCCGTGACATACATGTTGTCTGGGAGCAGCTGGTTAGGAGAGAGCCATCTCCAGTGATCACCATAGCTGGTCGGGAGCGTGAGCTGACACCTATTCCAGAGGATGAGGACGAGGACGAGTCTGAAGAGGAGGAAGAGGATCCCGAAGAGGAATTCCCACCTCACTCTACTAGTGCTGAGATGTACGAGACAGTCTACGATAGCAACGTGGAGTTCATGGACGAGTAGGAGATCTCAAGGAAACTGTCCAGCAGCGAGACGAGACGATCGAGGAAATGGCAAGTGACCTGGGAGATGCATAGTGGAACCTGATACATATAGAGGTTGATAGAGATACTGCTCGAATTGAACTGGCGAAGCTGAAGCAAGACGTCCAGGAGGAGTCGAGGAAGCGTGCCAGAGCTGAAGAGTCAAGCTTGAGGGCTAATCAACGAGCCGATCGAGCTGAAGGTGAAGCTGAAGCCAAGAGGGCCAAGCTGAGGGAAACGGAATATGCTTTTCATACAGCGATAGAGAGAGCTCAGGACCGTATTTTCTACTACCCAGCTCAGTTCCAAGGTTTAACGTGGTATGTGGTGGACCGAAGAACGGCATTTTGGGTAATGGAAGAGGAACGCAGAGAGGCAGTGCAACGTATTAATATGCCAAGGCAGTAGTAGAGTTTTGTTTATGTATTGCTTTTTGTATTAAATAATGTAAATCCCATAATTTGAGATAAGAATGGAATGAGTTAAAAATGTAATCCTGTAACTTTTCCAGTTCAGGAAGGATGATAGAAATAGCAGAAGTGCTATCAGTTTGATATTTTTAAACTACGAGTAATGAATAAAAGAAGTTTATGGACGTGCTATGTGTTATATGTGAACTGAGCCATTTAAACGTTTAAGTATGAACTTGGATACTTAATAGTTGAATAAAGGGTCTAATAATAATATTTTCTTAACAAAAAATGCCTCATAAAAGAAGACCAACGCTGTCAAAACCCCGAGGGTTCGACGAATAACAATAACGATGGGACGAATCCCAACTCGGTTCAGCAGTTGGTGAACCTGTTTATCGGAGCTCTTGCGAATCAGCCGCAAGTGCAGGGAACAACGTTCAAGGAAATCAAGGCAGTAGGACTGCCTGAGTTCAAAGGATCGACTAACCCTATCGAAGCTCAGACGTGGGTTATGGAAATGGAGAAGGTATTCGACGTAGCCAGAGTAGGTGAAGACCAGAAGACAACATTCGCGGCTTTCATGTTGAAGTCGGATGCTAGCTTTTGGTGGCAGGCTAACAAGAACCGAGAGGGAGAGGGAGTCATCACGTGGGAACGTTTCAAGGAAATGTTCTACGAGATGTACTTTCCAATGAGTTCGCAGGACCAGATGGAGGTCCAGTTCCTAGAACTTAAGCAAGGAGGGATGACGGTGTCCGAGTATGCCGCTAAGTTTAACGAGTTGGCCAGGTTCGCTACTTACCAGGTCAGCACTGACGCTAGGAAAGCGAGAAAGTTTGAGCGGGGACTGAAGACCTGGCTATACAACAAGGTTTCTATGTTCCAGTTAAATACCTTTGAAGCGGTGCTGGAGAAAGCCATACTTGCTGAGGGAGGAAGCGAAGCGGTGACGAAGTTCAACCAAGATAAGAAGAAGAAGAATGAGGTAGAAACCAAAGCTGGGGGTAGCAGCGCTGTGAAACAGAAGAGGAAGTGGTCTGATAATACCTCTGCTGGGAGTCAGCATGGAATCCAGCAGAAGAGGAAGTTTGAAGCATGTGCTACATGCGGTAAGAATCACACTGGCGTGTGCATGAAGGGGAAGCGTGTGTGCTTCAACTATGGTCAGGAAGGCCACATTGCGCCTAATTGCCCAAACCCAAAGAAATGAGCTTTCTTTACATGTGGATCCAAAGATCACATGGCTCGCAACTGCTCGAAGAAGCTGACGGCAGGGTCAACAGGGAGCGGAGGGAATGGAAGTGGCAGTACCGTTACTATTGCTGCACCATTGCAAGCTGTTCGACCCACTATACGGACATTCAATATGACGGTGCAGGATGATGTGCAATCAAAAGACGTGGTGTCAGGTATTATTTCGATCAATAGTATAAATGCATATGTATTATTTGATTCAGGTGCTACTTGCTCATTCATATCTGATGATTTTGCTAAAACCCTAGACTTACCTGTAGAGGAGTTAGTTTACCCTTTGAACATAGAGATTGCGAATAGGGAGATTATTCCTGTTAGGAGCGTTTATAAGAATTATAGATTGGACATTAAGGGTCAGGAGCTTAGAGTAGATTTGATTTCGTTTAAACTTGGGGAATTCAACGTCATACTAGGTATGGATTGGTTGTTCAACCATGGGGCGGTAATCGACTGTCAGAAGAAGTCGGTGAACCTTATGACTCCGTCAAAGTTGGTGTTCTATGGTAGCAAATTGCCTAGACAAGCGAGTTGTCTGACGGTTATGCAAGCCAAGAAACTTCTGACGCAAGGCTGTGTAGGATATCTAGCCTACATAGTAGATACGCGTAAGGAAGGCCCGAAGGTGGAGGAGATATCTATAGTTAAGGAGTTTGTGGACGTTTTTCCGAGCGATTTGCCAGGACTTCCGCCAGATAGGGAGACAGAGTTCGTGATCGATTTAGCGCCGGGAACTGCTCCGATTTTGAAGGCTCCGTACTGAATGGCTCTAGTTGAGATGAAGGAACTGATGGTTCAACTACAAGAAGTATATCCAACCGAGTGTTTCGTCGTGGGGAGCGCCTATTTTGTTTGTTAAGAAGAAAGATGGATCGATGCGTCTTTGCATTGATTATAGAGAGTTGAATAAAGTTACGATCAAGAATAGGTATCCTTTACCTAGGATTGATGACTTGTTTGATCAACTGAAAGGTGCGACGTACTTCTCAAAAATTGATTTGAGAAGCGGGTATCATTAATTGAAGGTGAGGAAGGAAGATATAGGACTCGATATGGTCATTATGAGTTCTTGGTGATGTCATTTGGTCTCACGAATGCCCCAGCTGCATTTATGGACTTAATGAACAGGGTGTTCAAGCCATTTCTGGACAAGTTCGTGCTAGTGTTCATAGATGACTTCCTGGATTATTCCAAGACCGAGGAGGAACATGCTAAACACTTATGACTAACCTTAGAAGCACTGAGACGAGAGAAGCTTTACGCTAAATTCTTGAAATGCAAATTCTAGTTAGAACGTGTGCAATTTCTTGGCCACGTGATCTACAAGGATGGTATTTCGGTAGATCCGTCGAAGGTTGAAGCGATAATGAGTTGGGATCAGTCGAAGACGCCGTCTGAAGTGAGGAGTTTCTTGGGATTAGCAGGTTATTACCGTAGATTTATCCAAGACTTTTCTAGAATCGCAACTCCGTTGACGAATTTGACTCATAAAATAGTTAAGTTTGTTTGGACGGAGAAGTGTGAGGAGAGTTTTCAAGAGTTAAAGAAGAGGCTGAGTACTGCGCCTGTATTGTCTTTACCGGATAGTTCGGGGAATTTTGTAGTATATAGCGATGCCTCACATACAGGATTAGGCTGTGTGTTGATGCAGAGCGACAAAGTCATTGCCTATGCATCACCTCAGCTGAAGGATTATGAGAAGGGGTATCCGACCCATGATCTAGAATTGGCGGCAGTAGTGTTGCCCTAAAGATTTGGAGGCACTACTTATATGGAGAGAAGTGTGAAATATACACAGATCATAAGAGTCTGAAGTATATATTTATCCAGAAGGATTTGAACATGCACCAAAGAAGATGGTTGGAACTGATTAAAGACTACGACTGCGAGATACTTTACCATCCGGGTAAAGCTAACGTTGTTGCCGACGCTTTGAGCAAAAAAGGTCGGGAGAAGCTGAACGTGTTAACTAATCAGGATCGGTTAATAGAACAGATGGCTAGATTGGAGTTGGAAGTGAAGTTTTCGAAGGAATAGGATGAGATGTTGTTTCAAGTAACCACTGGTTCTACTCTAGTAGACAAGGTGAAAGAAGCACAACTTCATGATGAAGAATGCGGGAAAGTACGAAAGAGGATAACCGATGGCAAAGAGTTCAAGTTCAAGATCGATAATGAAGGTCTGTTTCGATTTGAAGGTAGAATATGGGTACCGCCAGTACCAGAGGTCAAAGAGGAGATTCTGAGCGAAGCTCATAGTTCTAGATATTCTATTCTCCCCGGGAGTACGAAGATGTACTAGGATCTCAAGCATCATTTTTGGTGGCCGAATATGAAGAGGGACGTTGCTGAATGTGTTGCGAAGTGCTTAACGTGCCAGAAAGTCAAAGCAGAACACCAGAGACCAAGTGGACTACTGCAACCGTTAGAAATTCCAGAGTGGATGTGGGAGCACATCACGATGGATTTCGTGGTAGGTCTTCCAGCGACTCAGAAGGGATTTGATGCGATATGGGATATAGTGGATCGACTGACGAAGTCAGCCCACTTTCTTCCGATCAGGGTTAAGTACAACTTGGATAAGTTGGCGAAGCTATACGTCAAGGAAATTATTTCTAGACACGGTGTTCCGGTGTCGATTGTGTCCGACAGAGATCTGCGTTTCACGTCTAATTTCTAGAAGCGATTGCAAGAATGTATGGGAACGCAATTGCGAATGAGTACAAGCGTATCATCCTCAGGCTGATGGCTAGAGCAAAAGAACGATTCAGACGCTTGAGGATATGTTGAGAGCTTGTGTGATGGACTTCAAAGGAAGCTGGGAGGATCATCTACCATTGGTGGAGTTCGCCTACAACAATAGTCACCATGCGAGTATAGGCATGCCGCCCTACGAAGCATTATACGATAGAAAATGCAGAACTCCTTTGTGCTGGGATGAAGTTGGTGAACGTCAATCGTTGGGACCAGAATTGGTACAACAAACCGCCGAAATTGTGAAGCTGATCAGAACTAGATTAGTTGCTACTCAAGATAGATAGAAGAAGTATGCCGATTTACATCGACAGAACCGAGAATTCTTACCAGGAAATTTTGTTTTCCTGAAGGTATCTCCTTGGAAAGGGAAAATTCGATTCGGTAAGAAGGGGAAGCTGAGTCCACGATTCATTGGACCTTTTGAGGTGCTACGAAAGGTGGGCAAGGTTGCTTATGAGATTGCATTACCTCTGGAGCTCGAGAATATACATAATGTCTTCCATATTTCTTTGTTAAGACCTTACAAGCACGATTATAAACATGTAATAGAATATGAACCTTTGCTATTTGATAAAGACTTAACATATGAAGAAGTGCCTGTTCAAATAGTTGATAGAAAGGAACAAGTACTTAGGAATAAAGTGATACCTTCTGTTAAGGTAATCTGGAGGAACCACAGTGCTGAAGAAGACACGTGGGAACTCAAAGATGTTATGATGAAATCTTATCCGCAATTATTTGTGTAAATAGTTTGTGTGTAACCCCTTATGTACCGATTCTGAGGACAGAATCCTTTTAAGGGGGGAAGAATGTAATAGACGGAATTTTTTTTATCGTGTGATTCTGGGGACAGAATCTTTTTAAGGAGGGAAGATTGTAACGATTGAGATTTTATATTTAATTTTAAATATTTATTGAGTTAAATAAATATTTTATGTGATTTATGGAGCGATTTAATTAAGTGTTATATATTAATTAAATGAATGTGTAATATTTATTTAATTAATGTATATTAATTTTATGGTATAGTTCTAATTTAATTGAGATAATTAAATTAGATGTATTATGTGATGAAGTGTTACATGAATTATAATTAGCGAGTAATTATAATTATGTGGCAAATTTTATGTGATTTATTGATGTTAGATTTTAATTGATTAAATTAGTTGTTTAATATTTAATTGATTAAAATATGACATTAAAGTATGTGTTAAAATAAAAGAAAAAGAATTTTTTAAAATGATTTTTTTACCAAACATAGCCTTAGTAATAATAATCTGTTTTTAAAAATAATGTTGTTTTGGCCAAACAAAGCCTTAAGGCTTTTTGAATTTTGAAACTTATGTAACTGATAATTTAATTAGTGTATTAAGTATAGTTAGTACGTGTATTATATTATATTATGTCAGTTTTATTCTACATTAGTCTATACTACGTGAATTATCCTAAGCCTAAGTCTAAGAGCTAAGAAGAAAGGAGAAAGCAGAGAAGAGTTGGAGAAGAAGAGCAAGGAGGAAGAAGAGTTCCTAGAATCAAACACATATTATCTTCTTCATCAACCCATTAGCAAAAAGGTATCATCTATAATTTCTAATGATTATGGAACTCCGTTATATATTTTTGTGTGTTCATCCCCTGTTAAAAATAAATTTTTCATGAAATTATGTAAACATGGATTATATATATAATTGTATTCATGTGTTGTTCATAGTAGGTTAATTGCTATCAATGGTTTTCAGAAAAATAAATTGGTGATTTAATATGTTTTAATAAGAATTTATGTTCTTATGTGTTCATACGGTTTTGACCAATTTTAGAATGAAAAATAACGAAATTGATATATGTTAATATGCTTATTAGGTATTTACTTGATGCTATCTTCAATTTCAAGTATAATGCATGCATATAGGGTTGAATTGCTTGAGAAATTTTATTACAGTAGATTATTTTATGAAAAATATGAGTTTTTATGAAAATAGCCAAATTGGACTTTTAAAACTGTTGATTCTTGTTGTTTAGATGACTTTTGTGTTTTAGAAACATGTTATATATATATGTATTATTCATAGGTATGATTTACAATGTTTAAGTTACTGTGAATTATCGTTTGTTGGCTTGTTTGGGTTAATCGGTGAAGCAGAGTATCATGGCTGTCTACCTCTGTCTATGCTCCTGCGCAGCTGCGCCGGTAGTACAGCCAAAAGCAGCGCAGCTGCGCCGCTTGCCTTTCCCAGATTCGACCCCTGCGCAGCTGCGCCGTGTCCTGGGCAGCGGCAGTGAGTTTTAATCAAGTGTGCAGTTTATTTTTATGTCTAAGTTACTTTGTTGCTAGAATAATGATCATATATTTAAGTTGCAATAGCATGTTGATATCATGAATTTGATAATTTGGTAATTGTAAAAGAAAAGAGGTTTTGAAAATCTTAAAGTATTATTTGAATTATTGTTTAATTGTGAATTGGTTAATATGATATGTAATTATAATTTGTATAATTATAATTAAGAGTAAAGGTTTAAATTATAATTCTGTGAAATTATAATGGAAGTTGATTTATTTTAATCAATTAGATGTTAATTTAAATTATAATTTATATAATTATAATTTAATAAATGCATGTTTAATTATGGATTATAAATTGATAATTTCATGATTAATTATAATTTGTGTAATTATAATGCATGATATAGTTTAATTGATTATAAATTATAATTTGTTTATAATTTAAAAGGTAATTATAATTAGATTAAGTGTTTAAATTATAATTTAGCTAAATACATAATTAATTTAATTATGTGACTACGGATGTGATGTAATTAACTATATGATAGTTGATTATTATTATTAGAGTGAGTTAACCATGAGGGTTAACCACTTTTGTGAGTTAGTTATGCGTTAACTGATTTGGATTATTATAATTGAATGTGTATAGGAAGTGTTTAAGTACGTGGTTGAGTTAAGTAGCTTGCGCTTAAGGCAAGTCTTCTAACCCTAAACTTGTTAATTCTATACAATTTCTTGAGTTCATATATCCATTGTTGAGAATGTCCTTTCCATTTCTGTATTGGACAATTGTTTATTTAATTGCAATGATCTTAACTTATTGTTCAAGTAAGATCTAGTTATTATTTTAAATGCTTTAAGTTGATTCTAAAGCATATGTTAGTTCACAATTCTTTTATTTTTGAATTATTGAAAGTCGATTCAACTAATCCTTAGTTGATGAACGTGAAATCTAAATTACCCTTGTAAGCTTATCCAAACCAAACTTTCTATGGTGCGGACTTGAATTCAAATTACTGAGTTGAACAACCCTATTTACTAGGGGAGGTTACAACGCATAGCGTTAAGATGTTTGTGCACAATACATGGTACGAAGGGCTGATTCCCCTAAGTACGAGTTAAGGTCCATAGTCTTATTGACTGTTAAAGGTTTAAATAGAAATATTTATAACCTAGGACAAGAGTTCAAAGGTCTTATGACACTCAGGTAAATTCTATATTCGAATTTTAATGTTGATAGAGAATTATTATTCAATTCTTTATTGTTGAAGTAAGATAAGTTATTCAGGTCGTTTTAAAGATATCCTTTCATGTATATATTATTGTTAAACTTCAGTAAGCTGTGGTTTGCTCACTCTTGCATTAAATAACAATTTCAATTAAGGTTGATAACGCTGATGCTCTGTCTACGAGTAAGGGCAAGGGAAAGCAAAGCAAGTGAAGACTTGTTTTTATTTATTTGAAATGATTGTAATAAGACTTTTATGTCATGTTTTTATTCCGCACTTTATTATTTTTGTCAAGGTTAGAATAACCCTGGGATTGATTTTTGAGAAGGTTGTAACCCTTGTTTTAAGGAAGATTTTATTATTTTGAATGAAGATTGTAATTTACTTTGAGATATATTTGGTAGATGTTTGTTATAGTTAGAAAGTGAACACCAAATCATGTGGAAACGAAGTACCCAGATTTGGGGGTGTCACAGAGGAAGAGCAACAAATGAATAAAGGCTTATGGCCGTTGACAAAGTGATAGTCCCAATACTTCTATATTCATCCTTAGTTAAAATCGAAGAAGCGTATTGAAGAAGCTAAGAAAAGGACTAAAGCTCCCTGCAAAAAGTACCTTTTCAGGTGTTAGGTGAAAGATACAGTCTGCTGTGTCAGTGGGCCTGTCTGCAGTTCCGCAGGAAAGCAATATGTCAACATCAACTGCATAGAAACGTCTGAAGCACTAAATGCAGCAACGGGAGCATTCAAACGGATACTTTTGAATGGCTCTTTTATAAGGACATCAAACAAAGATTCAAACTAAGCAAGTAAGGCACAAAAAGAAAGATTATCAAGAGAAAAGCTCAAGAACACTCAACGATCAACACTACGATCCTGAAAGAGGAAAGCTTGCTTCGCTACTCAGTCTTTAAGAGACAGATGCTGAACTGCAACTGAGTAGCACACCTCAAACAACTACTGCAAATCCAAGTGAGGTACCAAGTCAGAGGACTTGAAGAGTTCAAAAGTGAACTAAGTGAAGATCCAAGTCAGAGGACTTGAAGAGTTCAAAAGTGAACTAAGAGCAGATCCAAGTTAGAGGACTAGAAGAGTTCAAAAGTAAACTAAGTGAAGTTCTAGGGCTGCTGGCCTTGAAGGGATCTAAGTGATCCAGTTGTAAGAAGACATCCTTAGTGGATTTCCTACTCGTGGAGTAGAAGAGTGGATTAGGAGCCTTGTGTGCTCTGAACCACTTAAAACCTTCTGTCTCATTGTCTCTCATTAACTGCTATAACTGCTATATCTGTTATAACTGCTATAACTGCTTATCAAACCATAACTGTAATATCTTAAAGGGGAACAAAACATATATTCCGCTGCTGTCAGTATATTCAATACTAACAAAGTATTTTAAACAAAGAATTTTTAAAATATCTATTCAACCCCCCTTCTAGATAACTAACGTGCCTTTGGGAACTAACACTATCAACGTCTTATAACTGTCCCACTAAGGAACGTGGAAGGAATAGTTACAAGAGGGAAATTCAAACAATTAGCAGTTTCATTTTAGCGGGTTCATCAAAAGCTTCAAACCTGTCAAATCCATACATTCATCCTCTCAAGCCAAAACCTAAACACTTCCAAATAGCCTGACCTTCTCCAACAGTTATCAGATCTCAAACTTCTTTCTGACATCTCACAAGATTCTTACAAAGCCATAAACCCAAAAAACCCTAACTCTTCAAATGGCATATTGGCGAGTAATCACTGGTATTCAGCTCGGAACCAAGACGTTCGAAAAATCTGAGAAGAAGTTTAGAGATATTCTTGAACTAATAAAGAGGGCTGGATTCTCATAATGCCTTGAGTCAAATACTCCTATTTATGTTGACTTGGTTAAAGAGTTCTACTCCAACATGACTACGAATTCTGGAACTCTTTCCACCAAAGTAAAAGGTCAAATTCTGAAGCTGAAATCTTCTGACATCAATTAGTGCTTAGGTTTCTCTGACCTAGGACTGAAAAGCCTTGATGAAGTTGACATCGAAGGAGCCAAGAAGATTATGGGATACAAAAGAAATCCTAGTCTGAAGGATGAAGAAAAAGGAGTTTCTTAAAGAGTTTGAGGTCCTTGCAGAAATTGTAGGCAAATGTATACTATGCAAAGACACTGCACATGACACTGTGAGTGATCAACAGCTGAAGATCATGTCTGCAATAGTTCTGAAGAAGTGTATCAACTTTGGAGTTATTCTTATCGACCAAATGTCCAAATGGCTGGATAGGGCAGAGAAGAAAAGGTTAACAGGAAAACCCCTCACTAAGGTTTTCTATGGGAGGTTCTTGAGTGTTATTCTAAAGAAGAAGCTGAAGAATAAAATTAAGGATGATGAAGGTGAAGTTCTAAACAGTCAGAAGATAATGACTACACAGCTGTTTGCAAACTGGAAGAAGAACCCAATGGAGAACAAACGGCTAACACATGGCAGCAGCAGTAAGAGTACATCGAAGAGGAAGGCAAGTGCCATAAAAGAAGAGGAGCTATCACACTCTGAAGATTCAATAATCCCAGAATCCAAGTCTGTGAGGCCATCCAAGAAGAAAGCTAAGGTAATGAAAAGGTCAAAATCAGTTCCTCAAAGAAGCCTATTTGATGAGAGGAAAAGAGTAGAGACAGAAGATGAAAAGGAAACTGAAAGCTTTATGGATAAGTCCTCAAGAAATCATCCCACTAATGAGGAAGTTCAATCTGAACAAGAAGAAGTTAAGTCTGATGATGAAGAGGAAAATGCAAGTTTTGTGGCTAAGTCTCAAAGTAGCCACTCTGCTGATGAGGAAGGTTCGAAAGCTGAAACAATTGGATCTCCAACTGCTAAATCCCCAATGAGTTCATCTTATGGTTCAAAATACGTTGAGTCTAAAGAAAAAGCATCTGCTCCTACTATTGCTGAGCATCAAAGAAGGTTGTCTGATGACTCAGAGACTTCAAAGTCTGAAGATGAAGAAGAGTCTGAATCTCCTGTAGCTGAACCCCCAAAAAGGAGGAAGAGCAACAGATTGCGTGCCCAAGCTATTCTAGAAAAGAAAGGAGAATCTTCTACAGCAATCATCGAACTCAGTGATGAAGAGGAAATGTCAAAGGAAGAAGAGGCTAAGGGAAGAAGAATGAAAATGTTTGTAAAGGCTAGTAGCAAGAGACTGAAAACTGCATAGCCCAAAGTGTCAAGTGAGTCTGCAAAGACTAACTCTGATGAAGATGATGATCAAATGATGGAACATACTGATGAGTCAGTTGAAGAAAGTCTACACCAGTCTGACTCCAAGTCAGGACAGGAAGAAAGACTCCAGCTCTGAGGATGAGGAGGCAGAAGACTTTCACATTCCTTGTCCTATTCAACGCAAGAGGAGAATAGTAGTAGAAATTGATGAAGAATTACTAGATGCACTTCTAGATAAATGGATTAATTATGGGAATGGAAGGCTGCATGTGGTGAAAATGACTGCAGCACATCTACTCAACCATCGTGAAACTATAAAGCTAGACTCTTCAACCATGATTTATGATACTGAAATCAAGGATCATGCTATAAGATGGTTTTATCCTCATATGCCATAGGTAAAGGCATCCCTCACTAGAGATAACTGCTATTTCTCATGGTGCTTCTCTCACCTCCCCAATCTGGAGCTGGTGGCACAGAATTTTCCAAGGGTGAAGAAGTTTGCAACTCTGCTAATCAAAGACCTATCTCATTTCAAGGTCTATCGACATGCTGGAAATCATTACATTCCCTATGAATGTCGAGCAAACAATGATCATAGAGTTCCCTCACTCTACCAATGAAAATGACTATGCTGAGTTTGAGAAATTCTATGCTAATCGGACAGTGCTAAATGATAGTACTCCATCTTTCAACAACAATTGGCACTTAACAATCTACCAGATTCTCACTACCTTTGAAAGACTGTCCAAGAGTAAGAATCGTAGAGTTCAATCTGATGATCAGCAGGAGGCTGATCAACTAGCTGCTCAGAAAGAGGATGAACAACATGATGCCAAATATCTTCAAGAGCAAGAGCTTCAGAAGAACTCAGAAGAATTGATTGAGGAAATCTCTCTTATTGCTGCTGAAGTAAAGAATATGTCAACTGAAGAAGACAATGAGCTGTCAAAAAGGCTTCAAGCCAGACTCTCAGACATATCCCTTAAGCTTTAACTAAGGGATCAAGTTTTTATGAAGGCTATAAGTGATCAGAAGGAAGAAGCTCTACGAGCTTAGAAGGCTAATGAAGAGCAAATTCTATCTCTCGCTGACAAGATTGACAATCTAAATCAGTCTTTCTACCTACAACTTGAGCTAAGCCAACAAGAACTCAAGATTGAGGTTGGTAACTCATCTCACCTGATGGAGCAGCTTATGTCAAACGTGGAGCAGCTCTCACAAGTGATTAATGACAAAAAGGGGGAGAAAAAGAGACATAAAAAGAGGCATTCAAGGAGGAGCAAGGAGAGAAGAATAAAGGAAGAAAAGAAGGCCAAGAGAAGAAAGGCAAAGGAGGAGAAGAAGAAGAAGAAGAAGAAGAAGACAGCAACAGCAGAAACAGAGTCATCATCTAAGGGGGAGCCAAAAGATGATGACCCTATGAACACAGAATCATAGGGGGAGCCAAACAAAGAAGAGCATTCAACTGAACTAGAACCTGATCAGACAGAGAAGTGAAGCATGCATCTGAGGGGGAGCAGAGGAAAGAAGAAAAAGAAGAAAGAAAGATGAGCAGCAGCAGAAGCTGATCAACAGACATTCTAGAGACATATGGAGCAGAAACGGTACATCTCTATCTAGTTAGGTATGTTCTGGATCCAGGATGTAGAGTGTCATAATTTATGTAAAGTCCATATTTTTCATCAATGACATTTATGATTATCTGCTTTAGAAATACAGTTGCTCATTGTATATAAGATTCATTCATCTCATGCATATGCACTGATTATTTTTGTCATAATCAAATAGGGGGAGATTGTTGGGAATATACATGAGAATGTTATTCCTATTTTATATGATTTGACTATGATATAAATGAATGAATATACAAGTATGCTTGCATTGATAAAAGCTGTAAAGTCTTTTGATAGATAATAGGAATATATGTACAAGGACTTAGACTAAAATGATCAAATATGTTAGGTTGATCCTACATAAGCAAAACAGCTTTGTAAAGTCCTTAAAAAGAAATGATGTACAAGGACTATAAATATAGAAAGATCAAGCTTGTTAGGTTGATCTTATAAAGTGTAATAGATAGGCTTGTCTGATCGTCGAGCACTGCACCAGCATCGTAGTCTGCCAGGAGAGATAAGGAAGACTCGAGAACTATCAAGGCAGAATCGTAGTCTGCAAGGATAGTAGATCTCGGAGTTTGTAGTCTACCAGGAGAGATGAGAAAGGATCGTAATGTGTCGAGAAGAACTTTCTCAGAGCCATAGTCTGCTGAGGAAGTCATGTTTAGAATCGTAGAGACGGCCTGTCTGTGAGCCGACCGAGCGTCTGCCAGAGCTAAGTCAAGAATCATAGATCACACTTGAAGTAGTGGAGTCTATTGATCATATCAGAGGCAGAGATCGTAATCGAGTCAGATCAGACGAGGACAGCAAGCATGAAGGCAGAAATCGTAGTCTATCAAGATCTTATCTCGGAGTCGTAGTGTCTGCAGAAACAAGGCTAAATCGTAGTCTAGGATTTATAGAGGTTGCTCACAATGCCAAGGCAGAATCGTAGTGTCAACACGATTCTCAACAGATGAGCACTCCCATAGAATCCAAAGATGAAGCCTCTAGTTTGAGCTGCAAAGATACATTCCACCTGCAGGAAACCAGAGAGCACTCAACGAATGGCATGCAAGTTAACGGAAGATCTAAGCATCAACTTAATCGTCATCCAGGTTGAGTTGTGAAGTCATTCGAGATGAAGTCTTCCACAAGCCGATCAAAAGAAGACTTCAGATAAAGTAACTGACTAGAGAAAGTCAGCAAGTGCAGTAGCTGTCAAGAGAACAGAAGACAACAATCTTGGGATTAACCAGGATCGTAGTTTTTGCCAAACAAGTAGGAACTGATGCAGTTTACACAGAGATACTGGCCAGCTTATGAAGAACAAGACAGAAGTGATTAAGCATGGGTCAGACCATTGTTGATAGGTGAACTGGAGATCACCAGAAGAAAGAGAGCTGGGTATGCCACAAATCTAATGTGTCTTACTATTAAGAAGGAGGCCAGAATGACAAGTCAAGCTATCAGTTCCTGAGATCAATCAAGGAAAGCAGAAGTGTTGAAGCACTGCACAAGAAAAGGAAGAGGTGTTCTACATTGCATATCTAAAGAACACTCTTCAGAATCGTAGTGTTGTCTCAACCAGTCAAAGAGCAACATTCAACAAGACACACTACGATTAAGGTCCAAGAACATCTGCATCAAAATCGTAGAGTTCAGGCATCTGAATATTGAAGCACTGACAACGTCTCAATATGAAGACTGGCATCCGAACGTTGCTAATTGAGATCAACGATGCAAAAGGACAACTCCTGCAGATTCGAATCAAAGAATCATAAAGGAGAAATAAAGGTGACTACCAGCCTGACGCAGAATAGTGACATCTCTGAGGCGGTAGGTGAAGTAGCAGACTGCTGTGTCAGTAAAGTTAAAAAGGAGCTGTCACGTCACATCAGCAGTCTGCACCAAATAATTCGAGATCTGTGAAGTAATTCAAATAGTTCCCAACGGCTATATTTCAACGGGAAGATTGTGAGGGAGTATATAACAGCTAGAGCTTCAAAGATCAAGAGTTGCTGAGTAGAATAATTGTTGAGTTGTTGGAATACTACATTGTTGACTCTACGAGTTCCACCAGAGCTGAACAGAACAAGTCTCAGTGGCAGGGAGACTACGAAGGTGGAAGTGAAGCAGATTTAAAGAATAACTTGAACAGACTAAAGCTTCACTCAACAAGGATGAGAATGCCATTGAAGATGGCAGCTAAGCTGAGTGCCGAGAAGGCCAAGAAGATAGCATTTAGGAAAGTGGCTGAGCATAAAGAAGATCAGAAGAGCCACTCTACATATCACCATGAAGAACCAGAAGCTGAAAAGGAAAAGATGCAGAACCATGTCCGCTTATCTATCAAGAATGGTTCAAGGGCTGCTAAGGACCAGAAGAAGATGACCCACAATGAAAAGCCCTAGCAGTCCTATGTGGTGATGGTGCACAGCTGACATCAGAAGAAGATGATCTGAACAGAATGAAGATCAGCTGCACCTGAGAAAAAGAGGTCCAGACTCAAAGCAGAATGATGAGGACCAAGCCAAGTTGCTAAGAACAAGAGATGATAAAGCTTCAAGTCATCTTAGCAGCAAAGCAACAACAACAACAATAACTACAATAATGAGTAACCAGGGCCTGAGGGGTCCTTGTCTGGAGGGACTAAATGGAGTTCCAAGGCTGCTGGCCTTGAAGAGTTCTTAGTGAACTAAAGGAGTTCCAAGCCTGCTGGGCTTGAAGAGTTCTTAGTGAACTGAAGTTCCAAGGCTGCTGGACTTGAAGAAATCTTAGTGATTCAGGGTGCTGCCCTTCCTTAGTGGATTTCCTGCGAGAATGCAGAAGAGTGGATTAGGAGCTTGAGTCTCTAAACCACTTAAAACCCCTTATGTCTTTTACATTCTATCATTTGCATTCTGTCTTTACATTATGTACTTAACTACTATAACTGCTATGTATGTAATAACTACTTACAACTAAACTAACTCTAAGAACAATGTATCAATGTTTATCAATGAAGGGGACATTTAACTTATTCCGCTGTGCTTGAAATGATTCTTATGTTTGTCATATGCTAACTTCTTAGCAATACAAAATAAAATGGAAAAGAGTTCAAAAAAACCAAAGGATCTATTCAACCCCCCTTCTAGATCTATTGTGTGCCTACTGGGGAACTAACAAAGTAATATGACATGACTTGAATGTCAGAACTAAATAGTTCTCAAGTGATGACTGTGCACTGTGAGCAGTGAGGGACAGGCATGCTCAGTACTGTTAGCAGATTTAGACCATTTGTCAGTTTCCTCCCTTTTTGAAAAATTAACCCAGAATTCCAATCAAAGAACATTTCAGAAATATACAGGTTATTGACATAACAGGTATGGTCCAATATCAATAAAGAGATATGCTATCATTACTTATTGGCCCATATCAAACTATTACAAATCAACACAGAGATACAACCATTCAATGTTACATAACACTAACATGTTGTCATTGCTTGATGCCCATATCAAAATATAGTGAGTCAACACAAGGATTCAACAAGTCAGTGCTAAATAATACTAATATAGCACATGATCTCTATAACACTGATATATTACACATGATCTCAACATATAACTCAATTCAGATAGACAACAAAATTACAGAATTTAGACATGAAAGTTATCATTTCCACCCAATGCCTATATTCACATAGACAGCCAAATTCCATAACATAAGCATGAGACTCATTTTTATCACCCAATAATCTTAACAGTTAATTAGAGAGAGAAAAAGGATTACCTGAGCACAACTATTCACAATGCTAAGCAGCTTTCAGTTTTATCCACAATATAGCACAGGTGCATCAGTAGAAGAAATTACACTCACATATACAAATAGTTTGTATATTAAACATACAGAAATTCCAGACTTACATATTCTTGACAATGAAACCAGGTATATATATATATAGTATACATCTTACTCACATATATATATATATAAGTAACTTCTGATAAAACAAGCACATATATACACAATTGTTAAATTATTTGTAGAATTTTAGGGTTTCAAAAAGTATATATATATATATATATAGACGAAAAAATTTGTTTACAAAAATTAGGGTTTGACACAATTTTCAGAAAAGAAAATTAGGGTCAAAAATTTCAGAGACAAACTTTAGACAGAAACATGTAATGGTTTTGAAATTAAAGAACATATTAGTTTTAAACATATATCTTTAAGTGTATCCATATCGAGAAATCAAAAAAATTAGGGTTTCAAACATACATAGATGTAAATATCAGTACCGAGAAACCTTCCCCTTTTTTTAAGAAAATCTAGGGTTTCATACACACATGAATATAATATACAATTTTTGAAAATATTTATATACTTAACAAATTTTAAATATATATATATATATATAAGAAATATATAGATGAACTCTTAGGGTTTCATAAATAATTATATATATATATATATATAATTTAAATAAAAAGTAAGCAGAAGGGGAAAAAACAGAAAAGAACACATACTAAAGAAGAGAAAACAGAAAAGACCACATATTAATAATAATTTTTTTTCAAAATAACGAAAAGGAAAAAAAAATTGGAGGTCGAACCCAGAAACATATTAGCAACCAAATATATAAAAACCCCTTTTTAAATATATATCTAGGGTTTTGAAATCGTTTAAGAACAAAAAAAATTCTTTTAAGAACAGACTCGAACCCAGAAATACATCAATAAATAAAAATGTAATGATTTTTTTAAATATATATATATATATATATATATATGAACAAAAAATGATTTTTATGGTTCTAGGGTTTGAAAATCTTTAGGAACACAAAAAAATAAGAAGGAGAAACATTTACAAGATAAAGAAGACATTTAATTGAAAGAGACACAGAAGAACTCACAGGGATTGATCAATTTTGGCCGAGAGAGTTACGGTTTAAGAGAGAGTTAAGAGCGTTTGTGATAGAGAGAGAGAGAGAGAGAGAAAGAAAAGAATGAGAGCCGGCAAAAGAGAGAGAAAGAGAGAGTGAGAAATGAAAATAAAATCAGATTTTTGGTTTTTATATTTAGGTTAATTAGAGTGATCGGAAGGCTGAGGTTTGGTCTGAGATTTGATCAACGGTGGAGATGAAATGCGCATTTGAAATGGATCGGCTGACTGTTTGACTTCAATCGGACGATTGTGATTGATTTGTGCTTTTCTTTTGTTGATCAAATGGTTGTTGAGTGTGATCCGTGTGCTTTAATTTGCTAGCTTCTGATTGGTTGGATTTTATAGGCGCGGATTGTGCTTTATGTTGACCGTTGGATGCTTTTGTTGCTGGACGGCTCAGATCAGATCAGTTATATAATTATATAATAAATGTTATAAAATGTAATTTTTGGTATAAAAAATGCTAAAATATTTATATTAAAATCTATAAATTAATAATTTTTCATTATTATGTATATATGTAAATTTTTAATAAAATATTTATAATAATATAATTTTAGATAATGTGTAACTAAGAAAGATTATAAATAAAAAATACTTAAATAAATAATATAAGTATATAGATATATTAACATATATAAAGGAACAAATATATTATATATATATATATATATATATATTTATATGAATTATCATTATATATTAATAATATAATTAAATATATGTAAAATAAAGTTAACAATATTAATAATATCACTATATAATTCAAGAAAATTATATTTATAGTTAATTAGTAATAAACAAATATATATTAATAATTTTAAATTTTTTTTAATAAGAGAAAGATTTAATATTTTATGAAATAATATATAACATTCTCAAATCAAAATGTAATTTACAAAATCTATCAGAACTTAGTGGTTTAGTAAATATATCAGCAATATTTAATTCTGTGTCAATATGTTCTAGTTTAATAATTCCATTGTTTACATGATCCCGTAAAAAATGGTGTCTAACATCAATGTGTTTTGATCTAGCATGTAATACAGTATTTTTACTTAAGTTAATAGTGCCTTGTATTATCACATAAGATTGACACACATTTAAAATTTATATTATAATCGGCAAGGGTCTGTTTCATCCACAATATCTGTGCACAACATCGTACAGCAGCTATATATTCGGCTTCGGTGGTTGAAATAGATACCGAGTTTTGTTTCTTAGAAAACCAGGAAACTAAACTTCCGCCTATGAACTGACAAGTGCCACTTGTGCTTTTTCGATCAACGTGATGATCGGCATAGTCAGAGTCAAAAAAACACACAAGGTCAAATGGTTGACCTTTAGGATACTATAGACCTATATCTGTAGTTCCTTTAAGATATTGAAATATTCTTTTTACTACAACCAAATGAGATTCTTTAGGGTTTGCTTGGAATCTGGCACATTTGCAGACACTGAATATAATGTTAGGTCGACTAGCTGTGATGTAAAGGAGACTGCCAATAATTCCTCGATATTTCTTTGTGTCAACACTTTTTTTCATTTTCATCAGCAGTTAGTTTATCAATGGTTAACAAAGGAGTATTAAGAGGTTTTACAGACTCTAAACCAAATTTCTTGATCATTTCTTTGCAATATTTGGATTGAGAGATGTGAATACCTTTTTCTCCTTGCTTGATTTGTAGTCCTAGGAAAAAATTCAATTCTCCTATCATGCTCATTTCAAATTTCTTACTCATACTTTCAGAGAACTCATTACACATAGTCATGTTAGTAGATCCAAAAATGATGGCATCAACATATATTTGTAAAATAAGAATATCATCATTTTTATATTTTGTAAAAAGTGTAGTATCTATTGTGCCTCTTTTATAACCATTTTCTAACAAAAATTTACTTAGTCTCTCATACCATGCCCTGGGAGCTTGTTTTAGACTGTATAAAGCTTTGTGTAGTTTATACACATAATCAGGATGATCAAAATCTTCAAAGCCAGGGGGTTGTTTAACATAGACTTCTTCTTCAATAACACCATTCAAAAAAGCAGATTTCACATCCATTTGAAATAATTTAAAATCTTTATGGCATGCAAAAGTTAATAACATACGTATAGGCTCAATTCTAGCAACAGGAGCATATGTTTCATCATAGTCAATTCCTTCGAGTTGATTATACACGTGTGCAACTAATTGTGCCTTATTACGTATAATAGTTCCATTTTCATCTAATTTGTTGCGAAACACCCATCGAGTTCCAATAATGGAGGTTTCTTTGGGAGTTGGAACTAATTCCCAGACTTTGTTTCTTGTGAACTGTACAAGTTCTTCTTGCATAGCTATTATCCAGTCTTCATCAATCAATGCATCTTTTATATTTTTAGGCTCAATTTATGACAGAAAGGATAGATGACTGGCCATGTTTTGTGCTTGTGATCATGTAAGGATCCCTTTATCGATATCAGCAATTCTATTTTCTATTGGATTATTTCTTATAGCATGTGATTCCTTGGGCAAGTCATTTAGCTGGGGATTAAGATTTTCAAGAGGATTAATATTGATAGAAGGAGAGATATCATCTATTTTTAGTTCTTCCATATTTCTGAGAATGTCTTCAATAACTGTATCATTTTTTGCCAGTTCTTTATATTTTGGAGGAGGTTTAGATTCATCAAAGGTTACATTCATTGATTCTTCCATGACTAGAGTTCTTTTATTAAAGACTCTATATGCTTTACTATTTAGTGAATATCCCAGAAATATTCCTTCATCAGATTTGGGATCGAATTTCACTAGATATTGTTTAGTATTTAGAATAAAGCATTTACTCACAAAGACACGAAAGTAATTTATTTTTGGAGTTCTTTGATAAAAGAGTTCATAGGGAGTTTTGAGTAATATTGGTCTTAGCAAGACTCGATTCAAAATATAACAGGATGTTGCAATTGCTTCGGCCCAAAAATATTTAGGAAGTCGATATTCGTTAAGCATAGTATTGGCCATTCTTGTAGAGTACGATTTTTCCTTTCAACAACACTGTTTGATTGAGGTGTGTAAGGTGCAGAAAAGTTATGACTTATACCGTGCTCATCACAGAACATTATGAAATCAGAATTATGAAATTCTCTTCCGTGATCAGACCGAATATAAACAATAGAGCTTCCTTGTTGATTCTGAATTTTCTTACGTAGAGCAGAGAATCGCTTCATTTTTAAATTTTAGAAAATCAACCCAAGTGAATTTTGAATAGTCATCAACTAGGACTAAAATATAGACAGCACCACCCATGCTATGTTTAGGGATAGGTCCTACTAAGTCCATATGCAAGAGTTCTAGTGGTCAAGAGGTTGATACTGTGAGTTTAGGTTTATGAGATGCATGAATTATTTTTCCTAATTCACAGATATGGTCTTTAAGGAATTTAAGCTTAGGAAGACCATGAACATGTTCCTTAGAAGATATGTTGTTAATTAATTTCATGTTAATGTGTCCTAGTCTACGATGCCAAAGCCAAGGATCATCATTTCCAGATACAAGACACACATTTTGACTTCTAGAACAAAGCAGAATTAATTTCCCAGTTTGATCATATATTGAACAGTTATAAGGACTATATGTTATTTTAAAAATACTATCACACAATTGACTAATGGATAGAAGATTGTACCTGAGTCCTGTGACTAATTGAACGTTAGAAATTGTTATGTGTTTACAGTACACATTTCCAATTCCAACAACTTTACCTTTGTTGCTATCTCCAAATGTTACCTCATTACAGTTTGTAACTTGTAGATTGCTCAATTTTGTTTTGTCGCCTGTCAGGTGTCTTGAACAACCGCTATCAAGGTACCATTTATTTTTACTAGAGTCAGCTGTGAGACATACCTGCAATATATTTAAATTCACAAACTGGTACCCTTTAATGAGAAGGGTCCTTTGGGTGAGTTTTTCATCTTGTATAAGGATCATTCATGTTTTTCTTTACAAAGTTTGGTACAGGATAATAATCACTGGTAGACACACATGTTCTATAGGTAGTAGATTTATAATATGCATGACTAACTCTTTTAATTGAAGGATTTTGTCGAGAGTGTCTAGATTGTCTTTTATGAGAAAGAAATTCTCTTTTTGTGATAATTGGTTTAGTGTAACTTCCTTTTGGTACCCAAATCATTTTTCCTTTGTAGTTTTCATTCTTGGCATTACATGAGTAAATCAAATGACCATTTCTGTTATAGTAAGAGCATTTATCAAAAGGAGATGCATAACCTTTTTTTTTCCTTTTAGCATGATAGAGTTTTTTATCTTTTATCTTACTGGATTCTCCGATATACCCTAATCCTTCTTTATTAAAACTACATCTTTGTTGACTGAGCATAACGTCAAGATTTTATTTTCCTTTTGTAAATTTAATAACTGTAGAGTTTAAGTCATCATGTTCTAGAGTCAACATTTTAATTTGATTCATTAAAGTAGATTCTTCAAGTTGTTTTTCTAATTTCAGAGATGAGTTTTCCTTTTTACTTATTTCTTATTTTAGTGTTTGAGAATCTTCTATAATCACAGCAAGAGCTAAATTTTCAGTTTCAAGATTTTCATTAGAAATATTAAGTGTAGAATTTTCTTTTTCAAGATTTTTATTTGTTTTTCTTAATTTTTCTAGTTCTTCTTTTACTGCAAGATTTCCTGAAGAGTTATTTTCTAATTTCTCATTTTCGTGTTTTAAGATTTCATTATCCATAATTAAATTAAAATTTTCTATTTCAAGATTTCTATTTGCTTCAATTAATTTTTTTAATGATGCTTTTAATTTAATAAAATCTTCTTTAATAATTTCATTATCTTTATATAGAAAATTATATGCTTCTTGTAATTCATTTATGTTTTCTAAATTATGTGTGGTAAATGAAGTGCTAGGTAATTGATGTTTCGAATTTACCTCAGATCTTGGTGATGAGTCATTGTCTGCCATTAAACATAAATTTGTGGTTTCTTCGATTAGTTTAGTAGGTTCTTCTTCATCACTTAGATCTCAGCCTTCTTCAGCTACTAGAACTTTGTTGTTAGCTAGTTTTGGGCAATCCTTCTTGAAGTGTCCTGATAAGTAGGTTTTATACCTACTTATTGGACGCTAACTTACTTTGATTATGGCTTAAACTCGAGTGCTTTAGTGTCTTTTAATGCATTTTAGCTTTGTTTTGTAGTTTATAGACAGAAAACTCTTTTGGCATAAAATGGCACTATAATGGCATGGAATGGCATGAAAAGAGGCAAAGTGGCATGAGCTTGGCAACAAGGCAGGTGGAATGGCATGTAGACGGACAAAATGGCATGGAGCTGGCTATAAGGCATGAGAAGATGGCTTGATGATGGATTGGGCATGAGAAAGCAAGCCTTGGAATGAGCAAGGGGGCCTCAAAGCATCAAATAAGAAGGAAAAGGAAGCAAGAATAAAAGAAGGAAAGAAGCACAAAATAGCCTGCATTGAAAGTGAAGTCACCAGCTGAGTTAGCAGGCGCGCGCGGCCGCGCCAGGAGAGCAAGGCCAAGCCGCGCGGCCGCGCCAGTCTAAAATGTTTGACTTTTGTTTTGTTTGCTCGGCTGGATGTAATGTTGGTCCAATTAGATGACACAATTAACGCGCAAGTATACGCGACCAACGAGTAATAAAGAGTGAGTAAAGATATTGTTCCCACGAGAAATTAATAGATAAAGGGTCGCCAAAACACTAGCACATAATCATCTCAGTCTTATTTAAACGGATGGTAAAGAGAATGAATTAAAACTAAGTTAAACTAGGCAAGCAATTAAACTTAAACTAATTAATTCTAGAGTTAAAATCAGATAATGAAGATAAAAGATTTCAATTTTCCCTAATGAATCGTCTAAGTCGACACACTTCCAATTAGGTCAAATTAATCATTACAGTTGTTAGCCGAGAACACGAAGGTAAGAGAAGGCCATCTTTCGATGCACCTAATCCATATCACGTGTAATCCACAGATGATAGAACGCTACGTGAACACCCACATTATCTAAACCCCTATATGTCTATGGTGTTTACAAATAAATAGGGTTTAAGTTTAAGTCCTCTATTGACTACGAGCGGCACTTCGGTATATGTCTATCCTAATCACAAATCATACGTCCAACGCCATGTGAACGTACAATCGCCTGCTATTATGATTAGATATAAACCCACACTTTGTCTTTCAATCCCATGTGGGTTATCACAGTAATTGGTCATGACTCAATTAAGCAATGAAAGCATACATCGCAATAAACAAACACATAGTAATCAAATAAGACCATCATGGAAGGAATATCAAATTAAACTACTCATTAGGTTCCATTGAAACCTCAAAATATGATTTAAGTCATAGACAACTCGAATATATTATCCACAAGTAGATTATACATTATCCAAATACAAATTGAATACAAGGAGAGTGAAGAGATAGAAATTGCAAGTCTTTGTTCTTTCTCCAAGTGTGGATCTTCAATGTCAATCTCTTGCTTCAATCTTCTTCTCTAATCTAACCCTAGAATCTAACTAACTAACTAAACTAGCACTAATCTACTCTCTAATCTACTCCTAATCCAGACTAAACAAGATGTAAAGGAAGAAAATAGAGGAACTAGGGCTTAGGGCCAATATATGATGCTCTTTCTTGCCCCAAATGAGCCCCCTTATATCCCAATCAAAAGTCAAGTCCCGTTCAATTGAAAAGTCAAGTCTGGCACTGCTGGGGACTGGTGCGGCCGCGCCCAAAAATGGCCTAAAATTCGCGAGCCCGCGCCAAGGATTTTATGCTGCAGTGTTCTCTGATAAAATGGCCATAACTTTTGATCCAGGAGGAGTTACGAGGCCTACCACCTGTCAAATCGAAGCTATCGAAGAGCTCTACAACTTTCATTCTTTGAGCATTGAGAAATAATGGATGGATGAAGGCTGAAATTGAGCTCCAAGTGACAGATGTGCATGAAAACTCAAAACCGTGAAGTTTAACATCCGTTGGTATACGGGGCATAACTCTAGCCTCCAAACTCCGATTGGGATGATTCAAGATGTTCCGGAAAGCTTATAAGATGCTCTATAATATGAACTAAGCTCCAGTCTAAGAACATAAAATGAACATAAACCCCCCAAACGATGTCCGAATTGCATTTTCTTCCCATTGTCATGCCATCATTCCATTCTTGCTCCTTTTGACCTCATTTTGTCCTTTTAAGCTCAATAAGCACCAAGGGAGTTCCAAAACATGCAAACTACAAAACAAAGCAAAAACACGTGAAAAGCACACAGATACTTGAGTTTCGACAGCGGAACAAGCTGGTTACTATCCGAATAAGTGGTCATAAAGACCACTTATCAAATACCCCCAAACTTAATCGTTGCTTGCCCTCAAGCAACCAAAATAAAACTAAACAAAAGATGCAATGCAGTATATACAATGTATGCAATCTACACTATCATGAATGCAAATCCAAGTCCCAGTCAGTATTGAACTTTCAAAGCAATGCCTCAGAAAATCACGAGATAATCGAATAGATAAGCTACCCAAGACAAGACCATAAGGCATATTCTGCAAATCCAAAGCTGTCAGCACTGACGTATTGTGCGTTGCGTGCCTAGCAACCATTAAACATGCTTTGAACAAATATATCACATACTATGCTTCTTAGGGGAAAAATAAGATTTAACTTAAGAAAGACAGCAAATCATATAAGTTCTAACTAAACCATGTATTACTAGAGTTAAGAGTCAACAGGGGGTTTTCATTAAGTTTTTATTACCTCACGAGGGCGTATTCGCACTTTCCCATATACACAATTGACTGTGCCATGCCTAGTCCTCTTAGGCTCTTCAATGATATCCATGTAGCGAGCTTTCGACCAACGAATCCCAGACCAGACGGCCTTAGGGCGCTGGGTGTAGAGACACCCCTAGGGCTTACTTGCTCGAATATCAAAGGCCACAGAACTCGACGTAGCCGAAGTGTTTATTCTATTTTTTTCTTTTTCTTAATATTTTCTTTTATTTTCTTTTTCTTTTTCTTTTTCTACAAGGGAGTGCGTCTTACGCTCCATCTCCCCGCATAAATCATGCATGCTCCCTGTTTCCCCCAAACTTAAGCTTTTAACAGTCTAGTTATTATTATATGCGAACTGAAACTCTTTTATTAAAATATAGTTTTTCCACCAGAAGACAAGTATGTAAACATTTAAACTTAGCATATCATGGTGTTTACTCTATCGTGCTTACTGGTTACACAGTATCTGACAGGTAAGGATTTACATATATAACCATGAAATCAGGCTTAAGTCTCAAATCAGTTCAACAATCAAGTGATTTCAGTTTCTTCACAGGCAACATACATAACTAACCAACTGAAAACTGGATTCATGCGGTATGCTCTAACACAGAATGCAAAAACAAAAGAAAAATTTTAAAATTTTCACAAATTTTAACTATTTACAACCTACATGCACTAAATAAACAAACACAATATGCAATATGAATGCAACTACCTTATATGCAAAATAAAGCCAATACCCTCAAACTTAAACTATTCAATGTCCTCATTGAAGGTAAAGGTAAAAAGAAAGAAACTCCCCTACTCGGCTTCTGATGCTGCATGAAATGAAGTGACATCCTCTCAGAAGTTTCCCCGTCTCTCTCTGCTCTTGGCAAAATAAACCCCGCTCAGCACTGTACTCAACGAACCAATCCAACTCCAAATCAATCTTGCTCTGCTAGAGATCCCACACTCACTGTCTCAATTGATCAGGTTGAGAGGATGAGGTGGATGGGACTTGGTACTTTGGATTGAGGAGGTAGGAGGTTTTCAAAACTAAGGCTTGTAGTGGGGGGGAATTGCATAAAATGGAAGAGATGGGGGATTGCATTAAGGAACTGAGGGTTTGGGATTATAGGGACTGAGGCTTGGGGGCTGGTGATAATTGATATGAATTGGTGCCCCCCAAAATCTGCAAGATTTTTCCCAAGTCAGGCCCAGTCTGCATGTGGCGCGACTGCGCGTGGTAATGCCTTGAATTGGGCACGGCCTCGCGGGCTGCCAGATTTTTGTTTCTGCAGAATTTTTCCTATGCACTTGATTGGCCCTTTAGTTTGGCTTCTTGCAGCATGCATTAATCCTGAGAAAGACATATAACCTTTATTAAGCCCACATACACTATCAAAAGTATATTATCTATTTACATCAAGAGAATGAACATGGAAAGATATATGCATTTAAATTCCCAAAAATTCTCTAAGTGCGTATAAGCAATGCAAGTGCATCAAAAATATGCTATAAGCTTTTTAATCCCAAAAATTATACGCATTCATGCCTAAAACCAAAAATATAGGCAATGAATTCCTAATTGCTAAAGTATGCAAAAACTTTAAACTAAATATTAACTAATAAGAATTAAACGAGGGGGAGGGAAATGTGATAAAAAGCATGTAAATGGAGAATTAAACATAGAGATAGAGAGAGGGATGATGGGAAGTAGGTAATGGAGAATTAAACAAAGAGAGAGGGAGAAATGATGGGGTGCCTCCCATCTAGCGCTTGATTTATAGTCCTTTAGCTGGACTGTGTCTGACCACTGCTATCCGACTCCCCGACGATATTGGAGAACCCCTCCATCCATCAGAATTGCTATATGCTTTTGGAGGCTTCCTAATAGAGGAGGACTAGGATTTAAACTACCTAGCATCGGATATGTATATGAATTCCCCGGACAAAAGGTCGGGGCACTAGGCACGGGCTCCGTTGTGTAGGTGAAATGATTGGGGCATAGAGGTATAGACCACACAACAGACTCTTCTTCTATTCTATTCTCTTCTCTTCTAACCACCATAGTTTGAAGCTGGCGGACTCTCTCATATCATAGATATCCGTATCTGTAATGTGGCTACCAAGGGGGCAAGGGTGTATAAACTTGACTGGTGTTTCAAACTTCTGCGGAGAAGGCTCTTGGGGAATTGTTACTGTCAGTTCACTTTCATTTTCCACATCCCCAATCGTCTCCTCGATATCCATTGCCTTCTGCTCATCCAGTTGCAAGTGCACTTCTGAATCTCCATCAGTTTCTGCATCCATTTCATAGCACCAAGTATCCTGGGGATCATTACTCACGGCTTTAGTCATCTGAGGCATTGGACTTTAACTATCTTGAGCTTCATTTACTTGCTTAATCACCTCCTCATTCCTTAAAGCTATGCTAATTTGCTCTACCCAAGTCTGAAGATCCTCAATTGACTGCTCTTGTTCGACCAAGATCTCCTTTGTTGATGCTAATGAGCTACCCCACATAGTATTCAATCCTTCCTTTTCTATTTCAGCCACGGGCTCCCTGTATTGAGGCTCACTGGTGGAAGCATAGTTGATTGGGGCCATCTGATATTGAAAATTTTGATTTGATGGTTCCTGGTTCCCAAACAACTCCTCTTGGTTTTCTGAGCTTGCATACATGAAGTCCATTGTTGACTGATCTCCTTGTAAACATGGGGATTGATAAGTGGGTTCGGGTGCAAAATTTAGACATGGCTCGTATTGATCTTGATAGCTCACAGTATGGGTCTGCCCTTGCTCATCCTCTATCATCAAGGCCCTACTAATTTGCTCTGCCCAGTTCTGGATATTCTTGACTGACTTCTGTTGCTCAATCAAGATGTCCTTCAGTGATATGTCACCTCCTTCCTCCAAGCTTGCCTTTTCTGTGTCACCCTCAAAATTGTATTGAGGCTCGTAAATTGGAGTCTGGAAAGTGCATTCTGGGGCGTAAATGGGATTTGGATCCCAATATTGGTCTTGATAATAGCCTGATGAAGAGTCTACTGAAGGGTCTGGGTGATACCCCCAATCTGGCAGATAAGCGGGATACGGCTCGGAGTAGGAATAACCACCCCCATACTGCTCCTGTCCAAAACTGATAGGCTCCTGATGGCTCATGCAGCTCCCAACACCATACTCATGAGAAATAACTGGCTCTCGACTCTGTTGAGCTGAAACAATATCCAGCTTCCTCGAGAGCTCTTCTAGCTGTGCTGAAAGTGTTGCGATTGGGTTGACCCCATCAGTGTATGCTTCCCTTGGTTGTTCTTGCCTTGTACCATTCCATAGATAGAAATTCAAGTCCATTGTACCTGAGAAGAGAATATAGGAAGAGAATTAAACAAAAATAAAAAGTTTAAATTAAGACTAATTTGATTAAACTAATGTTGGCAAACAATTATCAAATAATTCCCCGGCAACGGCGCCAAAAACTTGTTGGTCCAATTAGATGACACAATTAACTCGCAAGTATACGCGGCCAACGAGTAATAAAGAGTGAGTAAAGATATTGTTCCCACGAGGAATTAATAGATAAAGGGTCGCCAAAACACTAGCACATAATCATCTCAGTCTTATTTAAACGGATGGTAAAGAGAATGAATTAAAACTAAGTTAAACTAGGCAAGCAATTAAACTTAAACTAATTAATTCTAGAGTTAAAATCAGATAATGAAGATAAAAGATTCCAATTTCCCCTAATGATTCGTCTAAGTCGACACACTTCCAATTAGGTCAAATTAATCATTACAGTTGTTAGCCGAGAACACGAAGGTAAGAGAAGGCCATCTTTCGATGCACCTAATCCATATCACGTGCAATCCACAGATGATAGAACACACGTGAACACCCACATTATCTAAACCCCTATATGTCTATGATGTTTACAAATAAATAGGGTTTAAGGTCAAGTCCTCTATTGACTACGAGCGGCGCATCGGTATATGTCTATCCTAAGCACAAATCATACGTTCAACGCCATGTGAACGTACAATCGCCCGCTACTACGATTAGATCTAAACCCACACTTTGTCTTTCAATCCCATGTGGGTTATCACAGTAATTGGTCATAACTCAATTAAGCAATGAAAGCATACATCGCAATAGACAAACACATAGTAATCAAATAAGACCATCATGGAAGGAATATCAAATTAAACTACTCATTAGATTCCATTGAAACCTCAAAATATGATTTAAGTCATAGACAACTCGAATATATTATCCACAAGTAGATTATACATTATCCAAATACAAATTGAATACAATGAGAGTGAAGAGATAGAAATTGCAAATCTTTGTTCTTTCTCCAAGTGTGGATCTTCAATGTCAATCTCTTGCTTCAATCTTCTTCTCTAATCTAACCCTAGAATTTAACTAACTAACTAAACTAGCACTAATCTACTCTCTAATCTACTCCTAATCTAGACTAAACAAGATGTAAAGGAAGAAAAGAGAGAAACTAGGGCTTAGGGCCAATATATGATGCTCTTTCTTGCCCCAAACGAGCCCCCTTATATCCCAATCAAAAGCCAAGTCCAGTTCAATTGAAAAGTCAAGTCTGGCACTGCTGGGGACTGGCGTGGCCGCGCCCAAAAATGGCCTAAAATCCGCGTGCCCGCGCCAAGGATTTTCTAATGCAGTGTCCCTCTGATAAAATGGCAATAACTTTTGATCCGGGAGGAGTTACGAGGCCTGCCACCTGTCAAATCGAAGCTATCGAAGAGCTCTACAACTTTCATTCTTTGAGCATTGAGAAATAATGGATGGATGAAGGCTAAAATTGAGCTCCAAGTGACAGCTGTGCATGAAAACTCAAAACCGTGAAGTTTAACGTCCGTTGGTATACGGGGCATAACTCTCGCCTCCGAACTCCGATTGGGATGATTCAAGATGTTCTGGAAAGCTTATAAGATGCTCTATAATATGAACTAAGCTCCAATCCAAGAAAATGAAATGAACATAAACTCCCCAAACGATGTCCGGATTGCATTTTCTTCCTATTGTCATGCCATCATTCCATTCTTGCTCCTTTTGACCTCATTTTGTTTTTTTAAGCTCAATAAGCACCAAGGGAGTTCCAAAACATGCAAACTATAAAACAAAGCAAAAACACGTGAAAAGCACACAGATACTTGAGTTTTGACAGCGGAACAAGCTGGTTACTATCCGAATAAGTGGTCATAAAGACCACTTATCATGTAATATTAAGGCTGATGTTTTTCAAAGGAGAAAAAATCACTTAGACTTATCAGACACATTTTTTACTTTTCATGCTTGTTCATATATTTTCTAGGGTTTGTAGAGAGCTAGAGAGTTGAAGAGCTTCACTCTTCTTCCCTTATAGTTCTAAGTAGATTTCCTTTCTTGGGTTCATTGAAGAGCTTATTTGTGGTCTAAACTTAAGCTTGAAGCATTCTATTAGAAGAGAACCATCAAGATTTTCACTTGCATTCTCTTTTCTCTCTCTCTTACTTAGTTGTTGAAATGCTTGGTTTGAATCCCATAATGGTGGGTATTTCAGTGATGAACTAACTTCCATTATGAGATTCTAATGGATTCTATTTGCTTAATCTAGGGTTTATGTCTCTTTGCTCTGTATGAATGAAAATGTATGGTTTGCCTAGCATGGTTGCTGTGTATGTTTAGATGCCTGATCAACATCTACTCTAATAGTTTATATGGACTTGAAAAATGAAGTGTAAACTTAGATTTTGCCATGTTAGCATATGTTTGTGAAACTTGCATTGGATGAGTTTTGTGATTCGCTGTCCGGATAGACATACTGTATTGCCATATGTAGTTTAATTGGGGGCTTGTACTTAAATCGGTTTAGCTTGTAAATTGCATAGAAATATAGTGGCTTAGGCTTTATCGATGTTCATGTGATTTCTATCTTAATTGTGGATATTATATGATATGGACTTGATGTATTGAAAAATAGCCATGTCTCACATTCGTGCTCCCGGCTAGCATTCCTATATGATTTTTTATACATGATTTGAGGTGTTGTTAACCTAGATGACGCAATAGATGAAGTTAGGATCCCATATTTCTCTAATTTGAACCTCTTGTCTGTTAATTAGTTAAGTTTATTTTACAACCATTCTAGTTAATTAAAGAATACTGTGACAACCGTTTGAGCAAACAAAGATAACCATAGGACTGTTGCATGATAGTGTAAGTCTGACTCCTTTCTTCGTGGGAGCAATCTCCACTTATCAAATTATTACTTGTCGACCGTGTATACTTGCATGTGTTTTGTGTCCGTTTTTGTTAACACGTAAACGGCGCAACAAGTTTTTGGCGCCGTTACCGGGGATACGGTTTTAGCTTAATACTATTAACATCAGTTTTCGTTATATTTGGTTGACTTGAACAAATCTCTTCTTATCTCATTTCTAACTTTATTTTTATTTGTGTTTCAGGTACTTATGGATAGTTTATGCACACGGGAGCCTTAAATCCTGAGTTAGTGTCTTGACAAGAGCACATAAACGAGAGAGCTTGGAGAGCAAATATCCGAAACACCAATCCACAAGTAGATCCTGAACCACCTCATCAAATGGCTGAAGAGCAGAGGGCCAATAATAGGGCCTTACAAGACTACTCCATGCCAAAAATCACCGATCTGCAATCCAGTATTGTGTGGCCAGCTATCGCTGCAAATACTTTTGAGATAAAACCAAGGACCCTGCAGATGATTCAGAACAATCTCCAGTTTGGGGTTGCACCTACCAAAGATCCAAATGAACATATCATGAGTTTCCTAGAGATAGGCGACACGTATAAGTTCAACAACGTTACAGATGAGGCAGTGAAACTTAGACTACTCCCTTTCACCTTGAGGGATAAGGCAAAGAGCTGGTTGCACTCATTGCCCTCAGGATCAATCACTACGTGGGAAGACTGTGCTCAGAAATATCTAACCAAGTTCTTCCCTATGGCTAAGACTGCTGCCATGAGGAGAGACCTGAGTCAATTTGCACAGCTACCAAGAGAAACGTTGTATGAAGCATGGGAACGATATAAAGAAATGCTCAGAAAGTGCCCATACCATGGAATGCCGGAATGGATGGTGATAAATTATTTTTACAATGGATTAGGGTGGCAATCAAGGCCAATTATTGATGCCGCATCGGGAGGAGCTCTATGGACTAAAGACTTCCCGCAAGCCTATGAGCTTTTTGAGACAATGGCAACTAATGAGTATCAGAACCCAACAGCGAGGATGGTTCAACCCAAAGTGGCAGGAGTATTGGATGTTGATGCAATCACATCATTATCAGCCCAATTGGCAGCAATGAACAAGAAAATAGATTAGATGGCTGAGAATAGAGTTCAACAGGTTGCATTCGTATGTGAGTTGTGTGCCGGAGCACACCCGACCGAGAAGTGAGCCATCACTACTGAGTCGGTACAGTTTGTTAGCAACTACCAAAAGCCACAGAATCAATTCCCGAACTCCTACCATCCCAACAATAGGAACCATCCCAACTTCAGTTGGAGTAATAATCAGCTCAACAGCCCCAACCTTACCAAAATACTCAATCATCCCAACCTCAAACATCTTAAACTCAATACCATCCAAAACAACAACAAAATCAATATCAATCTGCTCAACCACAACCACAACACCAAAATGCCCAACAACAACAACATTCCCAATATCAGCCCTACCAGCCCAAGACTCAGCCCCAACATCAGTATGCTCCAAGATAATCGCACCCTCTAGGATTTTATCAACATCAACAGTCAGAGGAGAGAGTTGAAATTAACGAACTTAAGTTGATAGTGAAGAGCCAGGCAATATCTCTTAAGACATTAGAGACCCAAATTGGTCAAATTGCCAATGTGGTCCTCAATAGACCGCAAGGGACTCTTCCTAGTAACACGGAGGCGAATCCAGGGAAGAGGGATGGCAAAGAGCAATGCCAAGCTATCACCTTAAGGTCTGGGAAGCAGACTTCTGATTTGGAGGCTGGCGCGGCCGTGCCCCAGGAAGACCAAAATCTGGCACGGGCGCGCCAAGGTGCAGAAAATTATAATACAGTTTGGACTAATGGGAATGATGCGGGTAATGAAGTTGAGGCAAAAAAAAGAGGTAGCAACAGAGAAACCCAAGGTCCCACCACAAATTATCTACCCTCCTGTTCCTTACCCACAGAGATTGTAAAAGCAAAGAGACGATAGACAGTTTGCTAAGTTTTTGGAGGTCTTGAAGAAACTGCAGATAAATATACCATTCGCAGAGGCATTAGAACAAATGCCAAGTTACGCGAAGTTCATGAAGGGTATTCTATCAAGGAAGAAACGATTAGAGGACTTTGAGACAGTGGCCCTAACAGAAGAGTGCAGTGCAGTTTTACAGCGTAAACTACCTCCAAAGCTTAAGGACCCGGGCAGTTTCACAATATCATGCTCCATTGGAAAGTTGTCATTCAACAAATGCCTATGTGACTTAGGGGCGAGCATAAATTTGATGCCTCTGCCAGTATTCAATTAATTGGGATTGCCGGCTCCAAAGTCAACAAGCATATCGCTACAGCTTGTTGACAGATCCATCGCTTATCCAAGGGGTATTATTGAAGATGTTTTGGTTAAAGTTGACAAATTTATCTTCCCAGCTGACTTCATCATTCTAGATTACAAAGAGGATCAAAACATATCAATCATCCATGGGAGGCCTTTTCTAGCCACGGGGCGAACTCTTATAGACGTCCAGAAAGGAGAGTTGACAATGAGAGTGCATGATCAAGAAGTCACTTTCAACATTTTTAAGGCTATGAAGTTCCCCATCGACGAGGAAGAGTGCTTCCAGATTGATTTGGTAGACAGAGTGATGAATGAAGAAGTTAGAAATCTGGTTGATATTGAGCCATTGGAGAGTGCTATCTTGGGAGATTCAGAGATGGAGGATAATTAAGTTACAGAATATGTGCAAATTCTTGACACAGCACCACAGATGCGAAAGTTTAAGATTCATGTCGAGCCGCTAAAACTTTATGGGGAGACATCAGAATGACTCAAGCCTTCTCTTGAGATGCCTCCAGTTCTTGAACTTAAACTTCTTCCTAATCACTTAAGGTATGCATTTTTAAGTGAATCTTCAAAGTTACCTGTTATTATTTCTGCTGCACTAACATCTTGCCTAGAAGAAAAACTGCTACGAGTACTAAGAGAGTTTAAATCGACAATTGGATGGACCATAGCAGACATAAAGGGGATCAGCCCCGCATTTTGTATGCATAAAATCCTGCTGGAAGATGATAGTAAGCCTTCAGTGGAGCAACAGCAAAGACTGAATCCTATTATAAAGGAAGTGGTTAAGAAGGAGATATTAAAGTGGTTAGATGCAGGGATTATCTATCCTATATCAAATAGCTCTTGGGTGAGCCTGGTGCAGTGTGTGCCGAAGAAAGGGGGTATGACCGTGGTATCCAACGAAAACAACGAGCTAATACCTACCAGAATAGTGACGGGTTGGAGTGTCTACATGGACTACCGCAGACTAAATAAGGCTACGAGGAAAGATCATTTTCCCCTCCCGTTCATTGATCAGATGCTGGACAGGCTAGCCGGTCGTGAGTACTACTACCTTCTGGATGGGTACTAAGGATATAATCAAATAGTGATAGCCCCAGAAGAACAAAAAAAAAACTACCTTTACTTGTTCGTATGGCACATTTGCGTTTAGAAGGATGTCTTTCGGGTTGTGCAATGCCCTGGCTACCTTTCAGAGGTGTATGATGGCTAGTTTCTCCGATATGGTTGAGCACAATGTTGAAGTCTTCATGGACGATTTTTCTATTTTTGGAGACTCCTTTGACCTGTGTTTGGAGAATTTGGTAATGGTGTTAAAACGGTGTGTCGAGATGAAT
Organism: Panax stipuleanatus; assembly: GCA_020205555.1. Classification (NCBI taxonomy): domain Eukaryota; kingdom Viridiplantae; phylum Streptophyta; class Magnoliopsida; order Apiales; family Araliaceae; genus Panax; species Panax stipuleanatus. The sequence continues at coordinate 56,464,937 of CM035121.1, read as the reverse complement.
CTTGTACTGAATTGGGAGAAGTGCCATTTTATGGTACAAGAAGGAATCATTTTGGGACATAAGGTTTCAAAGAAAGTATTAGAGGTTGACAGGGCTAAATTGGAAACTATTGAGAACTTGCCTCCGCCTATTTCTGTAAAAGGTGTTCGTAGTTTTTTGGGGCACGCAGGCTTCTATCGTCGGTTTATAAAGGACTTCTCGAAGATTACAAAGCCACTTTACAGTTTGTTAGAAAAAGATGTCCAATTTCAATTTGATGAGGAATGCCTGACTGCATTTGAGCACTTAAAGAAGAAGTTGACTACAGCACCAGTGATCACAGCTCCAGATTGGGACCTTCCTTTTGAGCTAATGTGTGATGCAAGTGATTTTGCTGTGGGAGCTGTATTGGGCCAGCGTAGGGACAAGATCTTCCATGTTATATATTATGCTAGCAAGACCCTCACTGATGCCCAATTGAACTACACTACTACAGAAAAAGAGCTTTTGGCGGTGGTGTACGCATTCAACAAATTTCGTGCTTATTTGATTGGGGCTAGAGTGATTGTGTACACCGACCATGCAGCGATCCGATATTTAATAGCAAAGAAAGACGCCAATCCCCGTCTGATCAGGTGGATACTTCTTTTGCAAGAATTTGACTTAGAAATCAAGGATAGAAAAGGGACTGAGAACCAAGTGGCTGACCACTTGTCGCGATTGGAGAATCCGGGAAGGGATGCAAATGACAAAGTTATGATCAATGAGTCCTTCCCAGATGAGCAATTGTTTGTGGTGAAAGGCGAAGTGCCATGGTTCGCAGATTATGTAAATTTCTTAGTAAGAAATATCATCCCTTTTGACTTGACTAGGCATCAAAAGAAGAAGTTTCTACACGATGTGAAATGGTTTATTTGGGATGAATCGTACTTGTTCAAGCAGTGTGTGGATCATTTGATTAGAAGGTGCATTCCATATAGCGAGGCGGAGAGTATACTGCAGGATTGCCACGCATCAGTATATGGAGGTCATTATGGAGGTGAAAGGACAGCGGCCAGGGTTTTGCAAGCAGGTTTTTATTGGCCTACTATCTTTAAGGGTGCTTACAGCTTTGTTCAAAGATATGATAGATGTCAGAGGGTAGGAAATATATCAAAGAGAAATGAAATGCCCTTGAATACAATCCTCGAGGTGGAAATCTTCGATGTCTGGGGGATAGACTTTATGGGGCCTTTCGTTTCATCATGTGGGAACTTGTACATCCTTCTGGCAGTCGATTACGTGTCTAAATGGGTGGAAGTGGCAGCTCTACCAACGAATGATGCTAAGGTGGTCCTGAGATTTCTCCAAAAGAGCATTTTCACGAGGTTCGGGACTCCCAGGGCGATCATTAGCGATGAAGGTACCCACTTTTGCAATCACCAGTTTACAGCTCTGTTGGCTAAATATGGGGTAAATCATCGAATAGCTATAGCTTATCACCCCCAAACCAATGGCCAAGCAGAAGTGTCAAATCATGAGGTGAAGAGAATACTTGAAAAGGTTGTGAATCCTACATGAAAAAATTGGTCACTGAAGCTGGATGATGCAGTATGGGCTTACAGGACTGCCTACAAAACACCGCTGGGTATGTCGCCATTTCAATTTATGTATGGAAAGGCTTGTCACCTTCCCATGGAGCTTGAGCATAAAGCCTATTGGGCAATCCACAAGCTAAACTTCGACTTAAAGGCTGCAGAGGAGAAACGCCTTCTCCAACTCAATGAGTTGGAAGAATTTCGATTGCAGACCTATGAAAATTCCAAATTATACAAAGAAAAAGTGAAAAGCTGGCATGATCACAAGATTATAGAAAGGACATTCGAGCCCGGGCAAGCAGTGCTGTTATTCAATTCCAGACTTAGACACTTCCCAGGAAAGCTCAAGTCAAGGTGGTCAGAGCCTTTCACTGTAAAGACTGTATATCCACACGGTGCAATAGAAATTTTTGATAAGGACCCTGATAACCCTTTCAAGGTTAATGGACAGCAGCTGAAGCATTACTATGGTGGTGAGGTTGACAGACAAGAAGTTGCCTCAATCCTTTCTACTAACTTGATCAAAGCAGAGAAAGTCGAGCTAGTGAACTATAAACAAGCGCTTAACGGGAGGCACCCCATCATCTCTATATCTCCCTCGATTTAATTCTTGCATCGCATTTCTCTATTTTTCTCTCTCTTATTTAATTCTAGTTGCTAATCTCTAAACTTCCTTTCCCCCGTTTAATTCTAATCATTTTAAAAAGTTGCCTATTTTTGAACATCATAGTGTTAGAATGCTCATCGCCTACATTTTGAACATTAGGCATGTGCACACATTTTTGGGAGTTAGCAGCCCGTTGTATATATCCATGGGATTTAAACAAACATTGCCTATATTTTTGTAATTAGGCATAGTTGCACAGATTTTTGGAGCTGTAAGCTCTCTAGACATTTTTAACTTGATTAAAGCATTGCATATAAGTCTATAGCAATTTTTTGGGAAATCGCATAGAAAAGATTCAAGTACATAGCATTGCTAAGGAATTGATAGTATATATCTCACACATGCATTTTGGATAATGGAATCAAGCTACGTTTAATTTTTGTTGCTATATGTGAAGGTGAGATCAAGTGTTTCAAGTCGCTTCTTGAGCCTTCTCTGTAGTTGCTGCAGAAAACCAACAATTTTTGGCCAAATTCCCAGGCCGCGCGGCACACCAGGCCTAAGCCGGTGAGCCCTGCGCCACGCCCCAAATAGACGCAGACTGAAATTTTTTTAAAAACGATTCCATCCCTTCAAACCCTTATATCTATTATAACCGGCCTCCAATCTCATAACCTACGAGCCCTTCATTATCAGAGCATCCCAACTTCTTTCTTCTCCTTCTCTACCCACTCATCATCTCTCTCATATTAAACCATACACATCCCAATCACATACTCTCCCCTCCCCCACACGAATTCTGCCCCTTGACCATCCCAGCCCTAGCCTCCCTTTTTCATTTTCGAGTTTGGTTTTCAAAGAGTAGGGTTTGCTTGCATTTGGCAGAGATTTTTAGAATCAAGAGTTTGTGCTACTAAATATCCGAGATTCAAGTTTGGGGGTTCTGTGTGAAATTCATCTACTCTAGGGTTTGAAAGGGTATTTGCTGAATATCAACAATGGGTCCAAAGCGTTCTCGATCCGCCGCTTCCTTTTCCGCAGTTGGTTCGCCTGTTCACACTGCCTCGGACGACAACATCCCCGTCGATTTGACCAAATTCATCAACATTGAGGCCCAAAGAGCATACTACCTGATTGCGGCCAAAACAGTTTTGAAGGAGCGGGGCTTGAAGCCGGAAAAGGAGGATGGGGACATACATGCCATGATTTGAGAGATGAGATGATAAGGTGTTTGTTCAACGCCGCCGCCGGTGCCGTTAGCTTTAGTCCAAGAATTCTATGCCAACGCTAAAATCACGCAGAGCGGCAAGTCTTTTGTGCGGGGCCGCGTCATTGATTACCGCCCGGCTGCAATTCGTGAGGTTTTAGGTGTGCCATCAGTGCCGGTAGGAGAGGTGAACTGGGTTGAGGCAGAGAGGTTGAGAACTAACCTGGATCAAGTGATTCGAGATTTGTGTGAGCCAGGCACAGTGTGGAAGATAAAGAAAGATACAGTGAATGAGTACACCACGTTCCTTGCCTCCGGGATGAACAAATATGCTAAGGCCTGGAATCTATTCCTCTGTGGCAGCCTTATGCCATCTCAGCACCAGCATGAGGTCACAGTTGACAGAGCCATCATCCTGTGGGGGATTATTACGGGAAAGTACATTGATGTCGGCCATCTGATTCATCAGAATATGCTGAGGTTCATGAGAGGCAATACCACAAGCTCCATTCCGCATGCATCCGCCATTGCCCATCTCTGTGCTGATGCAGAGCTCGAATGGCCCGATGAGCAGATACAAATGCCAGCTAGGGATGTCAATCATAACACTGTGACATCCGGGATTTTTAAGAATTCATAAATAAGAATTTAATAAATAAAATTCTTATTTTAAGATGTTCGAATACGAGTATGTGTATATGTGATATATATTGTGAAATATGTGAATTGGTGTGAAGAGAATTTAAATGTTAATTTAATATTTATTGAAGTAAATAAATATTTTTATTAAATTATTTATTGAGATTATGTGATTAATATAGAGTAATGTAATTAAGTGTATTATATTAATTAAATGATTATTTAATATTTAATTTAATTAATATGTAATAATTTTATGTTATAGTTCTAATTTAGTTGAGATAATTAAATTAGATGTAGTGATGTGGTAATTGTTAATAAAGTTATAATTAGCGAGTAATTATAATGTGACAATTTTATGTGATTAATTGATGTTAAACTTTTAATTAATTAAATTAATGTTAAGATTTAATTAATTAAAAGATAACATTAAGAATATGTGTTAAAGGATTTATTAAAAGAGTTAAAAGAGTTTTTAAAATCGTTTTCCCAAACAAGACCTTACTTTTGTTTTAATCTTATTTTACCAAACAGGGCCTTAAGCTCAAAAAGTTAGTTTTTTAAAATAAACCTGTTTTGCCAAACAAGCCTTAGGGCTTTTGATATTCAAAATTGTAACCTATGTAATTAATAAAAGAATTAGTAGCTACATTAATATAGTATAAAGAACATATATATTGTGACGCCCCCCAGAATAGGTTCACACCCAACCCATTCTGAGTCGCCAAATACATGGTACAGAATTAAACTACAAACTTTATATCACACGGTCGTGCAAAATACGACCACACAACTGTGAGTGTCAATACAAATATGTAGAAAATATTAACATTCAAACTAAGTCCTCATTACAATTATTCTCACACTATTTATTAGAAATAGTGAGGACTACTACTGCTCTAACTCGGACCATCACTCTGTCCCCCGACTAGTTCCTGCGACATTCTCATTCCCTGAAGAGGACAATAGATAAAAAGGGTGAGCTCAACTAGCCCAGTAAAGAATATTATGACTAAGATAATGGAAAATAAACTATCGTTAGTCTTCAACAATTCAGATAAAATATTATGACAACAAGTTTTAGATCAATATTCGCAGCAGAAATAACCATTTATTAGAAGAGTTAAGTAGAGAATGAAGTCTACTATCTTCTATGATTTAAAAGTCCATCATCAATATTTTATCCCTGTAACATCAATCAATATACATCTCAAATCAAATATTCATCTTTGCACTACGGGCCAAAGATATTCATTTGTATCACCAGTGGTCATGTTCATCCCAACACCTGTCTATCTTTGCACTACGGCCAAAGATATTCATCAGGTAATCATTCATCTTTGCTCTACAAGCCAAAGATATTCAGTTATATCACCTTTTAGGACTGAGGATGATGAAAAATATTTTAAAGAACGAATCCAATGAGATAAAGGACAAAGATTAAGGATTCGTATTTTAGTTTATCCAATTCAAAAATACTTCGTAATAATCAATTGTGGAGCAAAATTCAAGAATAAAGCTCAAAACTTAGATCTAATCAAAGATAGGAACCTTAACAAGCAACTTGGACAAATAAAAAAAAATTAATTTTTTCATGAATAGTGTCGTATACGTGAATAGTGCCGTATACGTGAATAGTAATCCCGACGGAAAAAGTAAGAATTTCATAATAAAATCCATGCCAATATTTTGGTATAATGATATAGAAAAGAATAACATCATTTACGAAAGAAAATAACATCGCTTACCTCAAAAGAATAGTACTTCTGACTGAAATATCGGATGTAAGGCTGAAGAAAACTTGCACTAAATAACAACACTCAAAGTATCTAAATACTCACAAAAATACGCTCGATATTATAGAGAGAGAAAACTTCTAATTCTGGTGTGATTTTCAATTCTAACATAAGCACCATATTTATAGAAAAAGCTTAGGATGCCAAAGTAGACTTTTTAATAAAATAATTTTTTTAAAAAAAAAAAATTCCAGCCGCCTCAAAAGCCATCAGCCACCAGTGGGGCCACCTCCCATTAAAAAATATTTATTTTCCGAAACTTCAATAATTCATAATAAATAGCCCTTTTATCAGAAAAATACAAATTCTATGTTCTTTCCATTGAAAATTTAATTCTCTACAACTTTGTAGAAGAAAATTTTTCAAAATTCCAAACATAAATTATCCGAAATCCGTAAACGGATGATTTTTCACACCAAAATACTGATAAAAACACATCAGCACTAATTCCTTCTTTTATATCCATAAAATAAATATTTTCTTATCATATAAATCAATAATTAATTATTCACAAATAATATTACAGAACTACAATATTGACAACCAGGTCGTTCCCAGGAAAGAGGGGGCCTTCCGATAAGGACTTCTCCTTACTGGCGCGCAATTAAATAACCCTTCCTAGACAGAACTTCCTTAGACATTGTCAATAATGCTATCTAATAATATTATTCAAATAATATGAATTATTGAGTTGATAATGTGAAATAATGTGCAGTAACAATTATTGAATCAATAATACAAAATATCAACTGTAGCAATTATTGAATCAATCATATAAAATAGCAACGTAGCAATTATTGATATAAAATATCAACGCAGCAATTATTGAATCAATAAAATATCATGCAATTATTGAATCAATAATATAAAATATTGAACAGTAATTACAGTAACAATAATTCAGTAAGTGCCTTCTTACGTAATAATCAATAATTTAAAATACTGTGCAATACCGTGTGCTACTGTGCAACACCGCGTATTACTGTATTTTAACCACCGGATATTTCAACAGTACTAACGGTAACAACTACGCCGTTATTTTATAAAAAGGTTATTTCTGTCACTTTCTTTATCCGATAGTTATTCCGTTATGGGGCCCACAAATAGATGCGCCGTCGTACGAATATTCTCCGACAACAAGAATATTCCACGACCAAACGAATATTCCCCGACAGCAATGAATATTTTATAACCACTTGCTAATTTTGAAATATTTGTACATTTCACCCATAATTTTTTACATTTATCAAATCAACACCTTACCATTTTGAAATAATATATAAAAAAAATTAAATCTTTATTTATAAAATTCGGGGTCTTACATCCTCCCCCCCTTATAAAATTTCGTCCTCAAAATTAACGTACGTACCTGGTATGTCGAAAAGGTGAGGATACCTCGCTTTCATTTCTGATTCCAACTCCCAGGTCATTTCCTCAATAGCATGGTTTCTCCACAAAACTTTAACTTGAGGTATAATTTTCGAGCGTAGGACATGCTCCTTCCTATCCAAGATCTTGACAGGTACCTCCTCGTACGTTAAATCTTCGGCTATTTCGTCTGGTTCTAACTCAATAATGCGGTTTGGGTCTTTCACATATTTGCGAAGTCCGGACATGTGAAAAATATTATGAACACGAGACATGCTTGGAGGTAAAGCGAGTCTATAGGCCACATTTCCTACTCGGTCAAGGATCTCAAATGGACCAATGAATCGTGGATTGAGCTTTTCTCTCTTCCCAAACCTCGTAACTCCTTTCCACGGAGCAACACGTAATAACACATGGTCCCCAACATTAAATTCCACGTCCTTTCGATGAAGATTCGCATAACTCTTTTGTCGATTCTATGCCGTTTGTATACGTTGTCGGATCATTTGGATCTTTTTCGTAGTCATACGTACTAACTCCGGTCCCAACAATGTTATTTCACCCACCTCATTCCAGCATACTGGAGAGCGACACTTTCGTCCATACAACGCTTCGAATGGAGCCACGCCTATACTTGCTTGATAACTGTTATTGTAGGAGAATTCCACCAATGGTAAGTACTTATCCCAACTCCCTTTGAAGTCTAGAACACAGAGTCTCAATAGATCTTCAAGAGTTTGAATAGTTATTTCTGATTGCCCGTCTGTTTGAGGATGATAAGCAGAACTGAATCGTAATTTCGTGCCCATAGCTTTCTGCAAACTGATCCAAAATTGTGAAGTGAATCTTGGGTCACGATCCAAAACTATGGATACTGGCATGCCATGCAATCTCGCAATCTCATTCACGTATATATGAGCAAGACGTTCAAGGGAATAAGTCTCTCGTATCGGCAAGAAATGAGCAGACTTGGTTAATCTATCAACAATAACCCAAATCGCATATATGCCTTGAGAAACCTTGGGAAGACCCGTAACGAAATCCATCGTAATGTGTTCCCACTTCCATTTTAGAATTTCCAGTGGTTGCAATGGACCCTTCGGCACTTTATGCTCCGCCTTTACACGTTGACAAGTTAAACATCTCGAAATAAACTCCGCGATCTCTCTTTTCATATTGCTCCACCAAAATATATGTCGAAGATCACGATACATTTTGGTACTCCCAGGATGGATTGCAAACGGTGTGTTGTGTGCCTCCATCATGATTCTATGCTTCAAGTCAGAATCGTTAGGAACACAAAGTCTGGAGTTGACTCAAAGTATTCCCTCTTCATCGATTCTTGCTTCTGGAATGACACCTTCTTGCACCTTCTTCTTCATCTTCATCAGCTCCGGATCCGTAGCTTGAGCAGCTTTAACGTTATCAATCAAAGCTGGTTCTACGCGTATACTTGACAACATCGCACTCGTTCCCGCATATGATTTTCTACTCAACGCGTCAGCTACCACGTTCGTTTTTCCTAGGATGGTATGATCGTAATATTTCAATAGCTCAAGCCAACGTCGCTGCAGCATGTTGAGTTCCTTTTGAATGAAGAAATATTTAAGGCTCTTATGATCCGTATAAATCTCCACTTTCTCCCCGTACAGGTAATGTCTCCAGATTTTTAATGCAAAAATAACAGCTGCCAACTCTAGATCATGAGTAGGATAATTTCTCTCATATTCTTTGAGTTGTCGCGAGGCATAGGCTATGACTTTCCCATGTTGCATGAGAACACATCCTAACCCTTTGCCTGAAGCGTCGCTGTAAATGACAAATCCATCCGAACCAGATGATATCGTCAGAACAGGTGCCGAGATAAGTCTTCTCTTGAGCTCTTGGAAGCTCTTCTCGCATTCCTCGCTCCAAACGAATTTTGTATCTTTCCGAGTCAACTGAGTTAATGGAGTAGCAATTCGAGAAAATCCCTCTACGAACCTCCGATAATAACCAGCTAAGCCCAGAAAGCTTCGTACTTCAGTCACCGACTTAGGTTGCTCCCAACTTTGTATTGCTTCAATCTTCGTTGGGTCAACAGATACTCTACGTTTCGATACCACGTGCCCAAGGAATGCTACTTCCTCAAGCCAAAACTCGCATTTCTTCAGCTTGGCATATAGCTTGTTCTCACGAAGCTTTTGAAGTACCAACTTCAAGTGGTGCTTATGATCTTCACGGCTTTTAGAATAGATGAGGATGACAAAGACAACAACGAACTGATCTAAATATTCCTTAAATACATGGTTCATCATATCCATAAAAGTAGTAGGAGCATTAGTCAATCTAAAAGACATGACTAAGAACTCATAATGCCCGTACCGAGTTCTAAAAGCAGTCTTTGGAATATCCTCAGTTTTAATCTTCAGCTGATGATATCCAGAACGAAGATCGATCTTTGAAAAGAATTGTGCTCCTTGCAACTGGTCGAACAGGTCATCAATACAAGGTAGCGGATACCTATTCTTGATGGTGACATGGTTTAACTCTCGATAGTCAATACAAAGTCGCATACTCCCGTCTTTCTTCTTTACGAATAAAATAGGAGAACCCCAAGGAGACGTACTAGGACGAATAAAACCGATGTCTAACAATTCCTGTAAATGGACCTTTAACTCCTGAAGTTCAATAGGAGTCATTCGATATGGGGTTTTAGAAATGGGTTTAGTACCGGGTTCAAGGTCAATAAAGAATTCAACTTCACGTTCTGGGGGTAAACCGGAAAAATCTTCGGGAATTACATCAGAAAACTCATTAACAATGAAAATATCATTCAAACCTAACGTATTCTGGTTTAGATCAGTGACATGAGCTAAGAAAGTTTGACATCCATTTTTCAATAAACGAATAGCTTTGTGACTTGAAATGATATTGACTGATTTTAGTGATTTGGTGGTTTGGATTCGCACAACAGGTTGATTAGGAATATGAAAACTAACAACCTTACGAAAATAATTAATTTTGGCATGGTAAGTGGTTAACCAGTCAATTCCTAAAATCACGTCAAATGCAAGTATTTTCAAAGATATAAGATCAACAAGTAAGGTAAGGGTACCAATCTGAATCAAGCAAGATTTGTAAACTGTGGATGTAACGAAGGTTTCACCCAACGGAGTTTCAACAGATAAGTCAAAGTCTAATTTATCAGAAGTCAAGTTCAAACGTTGAGCACAAGCAGATGAAATAACAGAATGGGTAGAATCAGTATCTAATAAGGTATAGACTTCGCAAAAATTTATGATTAACTAACCCGTGATAAATTCATTCGGGTTCCTCGCATTTTGGGCAGTCACGACAAACGCTCTTCCAGGAACCACCGACTTTGATTTGTCTAGGACAGTCTTTGGTGTCACTATCCCAATTGGTCTTGACTTTGCTATACAGCTCATTCCACCCTCAACTGCTTCGTCACACTCCTGATCTATGATTTGAATCATTACTCTTCAATCCATATCGAATTGGGGTTGACCGCTATGCACAGGGTAATTCCAAACTCGATGTTGGATTCTTCCATTTGCTGTCCAAAAAGTGAAATCCATATCGTCTATTTTGGCCTTCTTGGATCGGACGTCTCTTTCTAAAATATCAACGCGTCGTGCGGCTTTTACCCATGCATCTTCAATTCTCACTCGTTCAGTTGCTTCTTCTTTCAACTGATCGTTGACATTTGCATTTTCAGATTCCAGCTCTAATATCATATGTTCTGCCAGAGAGAGCTTCTGTTCAAGCCTCGCATATCGAGTAGCAAAATCTTGAATTTCTGTATCCCTTTCTTGAAATGTTGTATCCCTTTGTTCCACGGCTGTCTGTCGTTCTTCACCCTGCTCTTCTAACTCATGAATACGATCTTGCAGTTCAACATTTCGATCATAAAATTCTCCTAACAAATCCTCCTCCTCAGGTTCCTCTTCTTCCTTACTCTCAGCTGCTACCTCTGCGACTTGCTCTGGTGCAACTATTAATTTTTCACTCACCACATGGATATTTCTAATTTCTTCTTCTCCCGACATCACATTATCCTGGTTGGTGATTAGCGGTGCCTCCACGGTCTCATTCACTCCATTGTTAACATTCTCAGCTGCCATTCTCAAATACTGCCATAAAATAAGGGTTAGTTAAACAAATTAACATATCACATATTAACCCTATGCTCCGACTGACCAATTAAATACCACATGAGCTTAGGTAGGACACACTAGTGAAGGATTTACTCGTCTCTCCCCTCCTAGTTCTATTCTCAGATCTCCGCCAGAGATCATATCCCTAAGCTCTGATACCAACTGTGACGCCCCCAAGAATAGGTCCAGTCAACCCAACCCATTCTGAGTCGCCAAATACATGGTACAGAATTCAAATACAAACTTTATATCACACGGTCGTGCAAAATACGACCACACAACTGTGAGTGTCAATACAAATATGTAAAAAATATTAACATTCAAACTAAGTCCTCATTACAATTATTCTCACACTATTTATTAGAAATAGTGAGGACTACTACTGCTCTAACTTGGACCATCACTCTGTCCCCCGACTAGTTCCTGCGACATTCTCATTCCCTGAAGAGGACAATAAATGAAAAGGGTGAGCTCAACTAGCCCAGTAAAGAATATTATGACTAAGATAATAGAAAATAAATTATCGTTAGTCTTCAACAATTCAGATAAAATATTATGATAAAAAGTTTTAGATCAATATTCGCAGCGAAAATAACCATTTATTAGAAGAGTTAAGTAGAGAATGAAGTCTACTATCTTCTATGATTTAAAAGTCCATCATCAATATTTTATCCCTGTAACATCAATCAATATACATCTCAAATCAAATATTCATCTTTGCACTACGGGCCAAAGATATTCATTTGTATCACCAGTGGTCATGTTCATCTCAACACCTGTCTATCTTTGCACTACGGCCAAAGATATTCATCAGGTAATCATTCATCTTTGCTCTACAAGCCAAAGATATTCAGTTATATCACCTTTTAGGACTGAGGATGATGAAAAATATTTTAAAGAACGAATCCAGTGAGATAAAGGACAAAGATTAAGGATTCGTATTTTAGTTTATCTAATTCAAAAATACTTCGTAATAATCAATTGTGGAGCAAAATTCAAGAATAAAGCTCAAAACTTAGATCTAATCAAAGATAGGAACCTTAACAAGCAACTTGGACAAATAGAATAAAATTTAATTTTTTCGTGAATAGTGCCGTATACGTGAATAGTAACTCCGACGGAAAAAGTAAGAATTTCATAATAAAATTCATGCCAATATTTTGGTATAATGATATTGAAAAGAATAACATCATTTACGAAAGAAAATAACATCGCTTACCTCAAAAGAATAGTACTTCTGACTGGAATATCGGATATAAGGCTGAAGAAAACTTGCACTAAATAGCAACACTCAAAGTATCTAAATACTCACAAAAATACGCTCGATATTATAGAGAGAGAAAACTTCTGATTCTGGTGTGATTTTCAATTCTAACCTAAGCACCCTATTTATAGGAAAAGCTTAGGATGCCAAAGTAGACTTTTTAATAAAATAATATTTTTTAAAAAAAAAAAATTCCAGCCGCCTCAAAAGCCATCAGCCACCAATGGGGCCCACCTCCCATTAAAAAAAATATTTATTTTTCAAAACTTCAATAATTCATAATAAATAGCTCTTTTGTCAGAAAAATACAAATTCTATGTCTTTTTCATAGAAAATTTAATTCTCTACAACTTTGTAGAAGAAACTTTTTCCAAATTCCAAACATAAATTATCTGAAATCCATAAACGGATGATTTTTCACACCAAAATACTGATAAAAACACATCAGCACTAATTCCTTCTTTTATATCCACAAAATAAATATTTCCTTTTCATATAAATTAGTAATTAATTATTCATAAATAATATTACAGAACTACAATATTGGCAACCAGGTCGTTCCCAGGAAAGAGGGGGCCTTCTGATAAGGACTTCTCCTTACTGGCGCGCAATTAAATAACCCATCCTAGACAGAACTTCCTTAGACATTGTCAATAATGCTATCTAATAATAGTATTCAAATAATATGAATTATTGAGTTGATAATGTGAAATACTGTGCAGTGACAATTATTGAATCAATAATACAAAATATCAACGGTAGCAATTATTGAATCAATCATATAAAATAGCAACGTAGCAATTATTGATATAAAATATCAACGCAGCAATTATTGAATCAATAAAATATCATGCAATTATTGAATCAATAATATAAAATATTGAACAGTAATTACTGTAACAATAATTGAGTAAATGCATTCTTACGTAAGAATCAATAATTCAAAATGCTGTGCAATATCGTGTGCTACTGTGCAACACCGCGTATTACTGTATTTTAACCACCGGGTATTTCAACAGTACTAACGGTAAAAACTACGTCGTTATTTTATAAAAAGGTTATTTATGTCGCTTTCTCTATCCGACAGTTATTCCGTTGTGGGGCTCAAAAATAGCTGCGCCGTCGTACGAATATTCTTTGACAACAAGAATATTCCACGATCAAACGAATATTCCCCGACAACAATGAATATTTTATAACCACTTGCTAATTTTGAAATATTTGTACATTTCACCCATAATTTTTTACATTTATCAAATCAACACCTTACCATTTTGAAATAATATATAAAGAAAATTAAATTTTTATTTATAAAATTCGAGGTCTTACATACATTGTATATATGTTATATGTATATTATATTTATAATATATGTCAGTTTAGAAGGGTTAGCCTGTTAGAGAAAACAAAAGGTTAAACAAAGAAGAGAATACAGAGAAGAGAGAATACAGAGAAGAAGAAGGGAAACATTGAGAAAACAAGAGAAAAGCTTTCATCATCTTCATCTCTCTCTTAATTTAACCTAGAAAGGTATCATACTAACTCTTATACTCAATTAAGATGTTTTGTATTTAGTTTTTGTCAAATTAGGTTTTCATGTGTATAATATTATGTGTTTATATCATGTTCATATGTTTTCATATATATAATTATGTGCCATGAAAAGAATTTCAGAACTCAATCGTCTTAAAAATAAGTTTCTCAAGCATGTGATTCTATATGTTTATAGTTTTGAAATTCTATGTAAAAATCTCTTTGTGAAACTTCATAATTTTGTTATGAGAATGGGATATGTATGTATATATACATGTATATATGTTTACATGAGAGTTTCATAGTTGTTTAAGAATTTCAATCACAAGTATATGATGAACCCTACGAAAATAATGTTCATAGTGTTAGGTTATGAATTTATATTGAAAAATGTTCTTAAATCCTTGATGTGAGCATGAGATATGTGTAATATATGATATAGATTGATTATATATGAGTTATATTATTGTTTTAGCAATTTAATCCATGTATTTTTGATAAACAAGAAGAATTGTGCTCATAATAATTTTCTGTGAACTAATTTTTGAAAAATAACTTTTGAAACTATCAAATTGGTGTTTGACTATGAGTTATTGTTAAAATTGATCAAGTATTATGTTAGTATGTTACGAATAGAAGTGATTACAATTGGAATCACTTGAATTGAATGAAAAATGAATTCGTAGTAGCAATTTTCGTCAAGAACACTTAAAGTTGTGTTTTTCTTCGAATTCCATGAAATCTTGGTTGTGATTATGTGTTTATATGAAATTTTTATGTTATGAGCATGTTAATAAGCTTAAAATATTGTTTGTCACATATTTCATGTTTGTCATGTTGGGAAAATTTGAATTCGGTGTGACGGAATAAGCCAAATTGGCTTATTTCTCCACCAGTTCGTGAACCAACCGCTCCACCAGCCCTTGGACCTGCCCCAGCGGATGTTTTTGCCTTGGGGGACCCACCCCAGTGGGTACCCTTACTGTCCGGAGTGATTTAGTTGTTGTAATGCGAAACTGTTTTGACCTACGGTAGTAAAACGGCCATAATTTTTTCATACAAACTCCGATTGAGGAGATTCAAGATGATGCGGAACGAGCACGAGTAAGCCTACAACTTTCGTTCTTTAACTTTTTTGATTTGAGGTCGTTAGAAAGGGGAAAAATGGTCATCTTTGTGACTGATGCATATTCGGAGGCAATCGGAGGGCGTCGGACATGCACATACGCAAGTATAGTGCTGTCGACGATAATAGATGTTGTTCTAAGTTATAAAACATGAATGTTAGTAAATATAATGATGTTTAACTTGAAGTGTAATTTGATTGACGTAAAATGTAATTATAATTGATTAATTATGTGAAATGTAATATGATTATGTGAGGTGATTAAATTACGTGGTGATTAATTATTAACTTATTAGTTAATGAGGAATGAGTTAATCTAATTTGGTTAACTAACGATGAAGATTAGCTATGTAATAATTATACATATGATTTGACAGCGAGTGTCAAACGAGTGAATAGAAGAGGATCACGAAGTGTAAATTAGAAAGTGTAGATTAGAATTTACTTAGACTTTTAATAAGCGTTGCTAAATGACAAATAATCGATGCTTATGGTGATACGTTATGTAGGATCATGAAGCAGATTATATTAAGTAATTTTTCGGTAATTGGTAATCCACGAGCCAGGCAAGTCTTTCGGTTCCTACTTGTCTACGTGAATTTGATGAACTGTTTTAAATTGCATGATATGTTATATATGTTGTAAGCGAGCATGATATATTATACATGTTGTAATCATGAAATGTCAAAGTCAATTTATGACTACACTGTTTGGTTAAATAATGTTGATTGAGTAAGAAACTCAATCTTTATATTTGTTATGTGAATTAAAGCATGTATGCCATGTTACTTTAATTATTATGAGATTTATGTTGAGCATGTTTATTATGTGATACGTGATGCATGAAAACTGTTAGAACTTGCTGAGCTGTCAAGCTCACTCTTGCAAATAACCATTTTTGCAGGTCAATAATGCAAGGTAAAGATACGTGTTAAGTGATTTATAAAGATCAATGTTCAAGAATATTAGTTATGTTAATTTTCAAATTGTAATTAATGTTTTGAATGTAATATGTCGCTGAATTATAAGTAGAGTTATCCAATGTTGATGGATATTGTTTTATTATGTAAGACTTTGTATAATCATTTTGTTGTAACGATTCATGATATAGATTTGAGTCGAAGAGATGTAATACAAAAGGTTGCGATTCAGGACAATATAGAAAGAAAGTTTATAAAAGTTTTAAATATTCCGCATTTTTAATGATTTTTAATATCGAATAATGATGTAATGAGAGATTAAACTTGTATTGTTAACAATCGAGAAGGAGAATATTATTGTGTGAATTTTGGGGTCGTTACAGTTGGTATCAAAGTTGTAGGTTATACACCTTAGGTAAGAGTACCTTAGGCTATGACCTTAGAGAATAAGAAGTTAAGTTTAAGTTACGTATAACGAAAAGGTGATTCTTTTCACATACTTAGATGTATAGGATGAGTTAGGTCCTAGAAATATTATAAGAAGAAGATTAGAATGACGAGGAATAAAACTCGAATAAGATATTGAGCAACATGAATGGGATTAGAAACTCTTAAAGAACGAGAATTGATTAATAAACAAGAAGATTCAAAGAAGAATCTTGAAGAGATATAAAGATAAAAACCAGGAGTTGCCTAACTCCAATAATCTAGATGACGAATAACGATGAATAGACGAAGTCTATAAGATTTAAAATCATAAATGGAATCATAGTATGATATGATGAGAGGTAAAGATAAGAAGTTTTTTAAAACAAAACTATGATGAGATAAAAGAAAAGAATCATAAGAAGATGATTATAAAATAAGATCACAGCGTGATTTTTTTAAAGTTGTAAAAGACAGATGGTCTGTAATGATTGAATGGTTATAGTTTGAGACTATAGCAAGAATGTACTATGATATAGTACGAGATTAACTCACGAGGAGTTATAAATGATGAGATACAGAAGTCTGTATCGAGTATAGAGCGAGAAGTTATAAGTAAGATAGAGGTAAGTGGGATTTCAACTGAGGACTCATGTGGTGGCTGAGTTGTACAAATCTTGTATGGGCAGGGTTTTGTGCTTACACTTGGTTTACAATATTGATAATCGTTGGAAGGTTGGTGTCGCGCTATCGATATATATATGACGAGAAGGTGATTCTTTTCTCATATTATATTTGATAGTTAGAGTCAATAGAGATTAGATTAGATGATATTAAGATTACATTAGATGATCTTATGATTAGGCGAGTTCTTAAAACTCATACATATGGTAAGTTCATGACTTATAGTCGTATGTATGTTTTTGAACCCCTAAGCATATGGACAGTCTCTGATCAGTTCTTTGACTACGTATTGCTAGGACAAGTTCTTAAACTCATATTATTGTGGCAAGTTCCTGAACTTCCAAAGTGTGGTAAGTTTGATGAACTATACTGGGTATAGAGAGGTTATGGTATAGAAAGCATTGATGTTGTTTAAGATTGATAGAATGATTAAGTAATGGTGGAGTAAAGAGTTATATTGATGGAGAAAGTTTTTATATTCTAAATCTCCTAGCTTTGTTGGATTTTCAAAATTTATTAACTTCGTGCTGATGTTGGACTTCTGTTTTCTTGAAAAACATTGGATCAAATGATGGAACAAATGAATTTTTTTAAAATAGTGCTATTATTCACATGTCTATGCTAATTGCTTCAGCTAGACAAAAAATGATTTTAAATTTTCAAAATATATTTTATATATGCATCATTTGATATGGTGTAGAAACAATAATCGAGGAAGTTATCAATACAGTTAAACCTAGTGTTGGATGTGATCGTATGATCGTCAGCCCACTATGGTATGATGTAGTATGACGACGTCATGTAATGACGAAATCCTCAACTTACCATTACTACGGTACGGTATCAGGATATTATGAAAAGATTGATTTATTTACTTTTAGTTTCCTTAAACAAAAAAATAATAATAATAATATTTATTTTATTGAGTTGGTTAAAAATACATATACATATATATATATATATATATATATATATATTTATTGATGTCCGAATTGTTGCTAGAAGTCTATGCTACTTGAGTCAGCTAGACAATTATTGAAAGATGTTTATGAATTCGAGCGTTCTTGGTCAAACTATGCCAAACCAAATTGTTTTGGTGCGGATTCAGATATTAAGAAGCTGAGGTGAACAACCCTATAACAAGAGGACATGTTATCGGAGACCATAGTTTCGAATGTAATGGATATACTACGTTTGAGCCCGACGTAGGGGTACGATAGGCTGGCCACCTAGAGTACCGATGCGGTTTATAGTGTGAAGTACCGGGGGTGAAGCACTAATAAATCTAGAAAGAAGTTCAAGGTCTTGTGACCACTCAGCATTATTGGAATCTTTTAAATTCCTGAGTTATTTATATCGCTTCCCAATTATTGAGCAATTGTGGAAGATTCTTATTATTCTGAAGATGAATGTAGCGAGAAGGATATTCCTTAGAAAGAAGTAGTTGTAGAACGCATTTATCCAGTGAATAGATATTAACGTAAAATCTATTTTGATAGATTGATATATAAAGATTGATAGACTAAAATTTCGAAGATAAAATTCTTAGAAGAAGGGGTGAATGTGATAACCCGAATAATTATAGATGGTTAATTATGTAGTATATTAATTCGACGAGTAGAGTATTCGGTAATGATCCTTAGAAAGGAATGAATGAGTTAAAAAAGATATATAATATTTGATATGTGATTATGTTTGATTGAAGGTTATGTAATAAAACCTAATAGTTGTTGAAGAAATGAATGAAGTATATATATGTGTAAAACTTTTTTCTAAGTTAACGTGTTGAAGTTATTCGACGATAATTATGAAGGGATTTTGTGAAAACCGAGTAAGGGAGTTTTCATTGATTCTAAGGACGGAATCCTTATAAGGAGGGAAGGATGTGACATCCCGAATTTTTAAGAATTAATAAATGAGAATTTAATAAATAAAATTCTTATTTTAAGATGTTCAAATACGAGTATGTGTATATGTGATATATATTATGAAATATGTGAATTGGTGTGAAGAGAATTTAAATGTTAATTTAATTAAATATTTTAATTGAATTATTTATTGAGATTATGTGATTAATATGGAGTAATGTAATTAAGTGTATTATATTAATTAAATGATTATTTAATATTTAATTTAATTAATATGTAATGATTTTATGTTATAGTTCTAATTTAGTTGAGATAATTAAATTAGATGTAGTGATGTGATAATTGTTACATGAAGTTATAATTAGCGAGTAATTATAATGTGATAATTTTATGTGATTAACTGATGTTAAACTTTTAATTAATTAAATTAATGTTAAGATTTAATTAATTAAATGATAACATTAAGAATATGTATTAAAGGATTTATTAAAAGAGCTTTTAAAACCGTTTTTCCAAACAAGACCTTACTTTTGTTTTAATCTTGTTTTACCAAACAGGGCCTTAAGTTCAAAAAGTTAGTTTTTCAATATAAACCTGTTTTGCCAAACAAGCCTTAGGGCTTTTGATATTCAAAATTGTAACCTATGTAATTAATAAAGGAATTAGTAGCTACATTAATATAGTATAAGTTACATATATATTGTATATATGTTATATGTATATTATATTTATAATATACGTCAGTTTAGGAGGGTTAGCCTATTAGAGAAAACAAAAGGTTAAACAAAGAAGAGAATACAGAGACGAGAAGAGAGAATACAAAGAAGAATAAGAGAGAAGAAGAAGGGAAACCTTGAGAAAACAAGAGAAAAGCTTTCATCATCTTCATCTCTCTCTTAATTTAACCTAGAAAGGTATCATACTAACTCTTATACTCAATTAAGATGTTTTGTATTTAGTTTTTGTCAAATTAAGTTTTCATGTGTATAAGATTATGTGTTTATACCATGTTCATATGTTTTCATATATATAATTATGTGCCATGAAAAGAATTTCAGAACTCAATCGTCTTAAAAATAAGTTTCTCAAGCATGTGATTCTATATGTTTATAGTTTTGAAATTCTATGTAAAAATCTCTTTGTGAAACTTCATAATTTTGTTATGAGAATGGGATATGTTTGTATATATACATGTATATATGTTTACATGAGAGTTTCATAGTTGTTTAAGAATTTCAATCACAAGTATATGATGAACCCTATGAAAATAATGTTCATAGTGTTAGGTTATGAATTTATATTGAAAATTGTTCTTAAATCCTTGATGTGAGCATGAGATATGTGTAATATATGATATAGCTTGATTATATATGAGTTATATTATTGTTTTAGCAATTTAATCCATGTATTTTTGATAAACAAGAAGAATTGTGCTCATAATGATTTTCTAGTGAACTAATTTTTGAAAAATAGCTTTTAAAACTATCAAATTGGTGTTTGACTATGAGTTATTGTTAAAATTGATCAAGTATTATGTTAGTATGTTACGAATAGAAGTGATTACAATTGGAATCACTTGAATTGGATGAAAAATGAATTCGTAGTAGCAATTTTCGTCAAGAACACTTAAAGTTGTGTTTTTCTTCGAATTCCATGAAATCTTAGTTGTGATTATGTGTTTATATGAAATTTTTATGTTATGAGCATGTTAATAAGCTTAAAATATTGTTTGTCACATATTTCATGTTTGTCATGTTGGGAAAATTTGAATTCGGTGTGACGAAATAAGCCAAATTGGCTTATTTCTCCACCAGTTCGTAAACCAACCGCTCCACCAGCCCTTGGACCAGCCCCAGCGGATGTTTTTGCCTTTGGGGACCCACCCCAGTGGGTACCCTTACTGTCCGGGGTGATTTAGTTGTTGTAATGCGAAACTGTTTTGACCTACGGTAGTAAAACGGCCATATTTTTTTCGTACAAACTCCGATTGAGGAGATTCAAGATAATGCGGAACGAGCACGAGTAAGCCTACAACTTTCGTTCTTTAACTTTTTTGATTTGAGGTCGTTAGAAAGGGGAAAAATGGTCATCTTTGTGACTGATGCATATTCGAAGGCAATCGGAGGGCGTCGGACATGCACATACGCAAGTATAGTGCTGTCGACGATAATAGATGTTGTTCTAAGTTATAAAACATGAATGTTAGTAAATATAATGATGTTTAACTTGAAGTGTAATTTGATTGACGTAAAATATAATTATAATTGATTAATTATGTGAAATATAATATGATTATGTGAGGTGATTAAATTACGTGGTGATTAATTATTAACTTATTAGTTAATGAGGAATGAGTTAATCTAATTTGGTTAACTAACGATGAAGATTAGCTATGTAATAATTATACATATGATTTGACAGCGAGTGTCAAACGAGTGAATGGAAGAGGATAACGAAGTGTAAATTAGAAAGTGTAGATTAGAATTTACTTAGACTTTTAATAAGCGTTGCTAAATGACAAATAATCGATGCATATGGTGATACGTTATGTAGGATCATGAAGCAGATTATATTAAGCAATTTTTCGGTAATTGGTAATCCACGAGCCAGGCAAGTCTTTCGGTTCCTACTTGTCTACGTGAATTTGATGAACTGTTTTAAATTGCATGATATGTTATATATGTTGTAAGCGAGCATGATATATTATACATGTTGTAATCATGAAATGTCAAAGTCAATTTATGACTACACTATTTGGTTAAATAATGTTGATTGAGTAAGAAACTCAATCTTTATATTTGTTATGTGAATTAAAGCATGTATGCCATGTTACTTTAATTATTATGAGATTTATGTTGAGCATGTTTATTATGTGATACGTGATGCATGAAAACTGTTAGAACTTGCTGAGCTGTCAAGCTCACTCTTGCAAATAACCATTTTTGCAGGTCAATGATGCAAGGTAAAGATACGTGTTAAGTGATTTATAAAGATCAATGTTCAAGAATATTAGTTATGTTAAATTTCAAATTATAATTAATGTTTTGAATGTAATATGTCGCTGAATTATAAGTAGAGTTATCCAATGTAGATGGATATTGTTTTATTATGTAAGACTTTGTATAGTCATTTTGTTGTAACGATTCATGATATAGATTTGAGTCGAAGAGATGTAATGCAAAAGGTTGCGATTCAGGGCAATATAGAAAGAAAGTTTATAAAAGTTTTAAATATTCCGCATTTTTAGTGATTTTTAATATCGAATAATGATGTAATGAGAGATTAAACTTGTATTGTTAACGATCGAGAAGGTGAATATTATTGTGTGAATTTTGGGGTCGTTACAGTTGGTATCAAAGTTGTAGGTTATACACCTTAGGTAAGAGTACCTTAGGCTATGACCTTAGAGAATAAGAAGTTAAGTTTAAGTTACGTATAACGAAAAGGTGATTCTTTTCACATACTTAGATGTATAGGATGAGTTAGGTCCTAGAAATGTTATAAGAAGAAGATTAGAATGAAAATCATGTTCATAATGTTAGATTATGAATTTATGTTGAAAATTATTCTTAAATCCTTGATGTGAGCATGAGATATGTGTAATATATGATATAGCATGATTATATATGAGTTATAGTATTGTTTTAGCAATTCAATCCATGTATTTTTGATAAACAAGAAGAATTGTGCTCATAATAATTTTCTGTGAACTAATTTCTGAAAAATAGCTTTTGAAACTATCAAATTGGTGTTTGATTATGAGTTATTGTTAAAATTGATCAAGTATTATGTTAGTATGTTAAGAATAGAAGTGATTACAATTGGAATCACTTGAATTGGATTAAAAATGAATTCGTAGTAGCAATTTTCGTCAAGAACGCTTAAAATTATATTTTTCTTCGAATTCCATGAAATCTTGGTTGTGATTATGTGTTTATATGAAATTTTTATGTTATGAGCATGTTAATAAGCTTAAAATATTTTTTGTCACATATTCCATGTTTGTTATGTTGGAAAAATTCGAATTCGGTGTGACGAAATAAGCCAAATTGGCTTATTTCTCCACTAGTTCGCGAACCAGCCCCTCCATCCAGCCCTTGGACCCGCCCCAGCGGGTGTTTTTGCCGTGGGAGACCCGCCCCAGCGGGTACCCTTGTTGTCCGGGGTGGTTTAGTTGTTGTAATGCGAAACTGTTTTGACATCCAGTAGTAAAATGACCATAACTTTTTCATTCAAACTCCGATTAAGGAGATTCAAGATGATACGAAACGAGCACGAGTAGGCCTACAACTTTAGTTCTTTAACTTTTGTGATTTGAGGTCGTTAGAAAGGGGAAAAATGGTCATCTTTGTGACTGATGCGTATTCGTAGGCAATCGGAGGGCGTCGGACTTACACATACGCAAGTATAGTGCTGTCGACGATAATAGATGTTGTTCTAAGTTATAAAACATAAATGTTAGTAAATATAATGATGTTTAACTTGAAGTGTAATTTGATTGACGTAAGATGTAACTATAATTGATTAATTATGTGAAATGTAATATGATTATGTGAGGTGATTAATTATTAACTTATTAGTTAATGAGGAATGAGTTAACCTAAATTGGTTAACTAACGATGAAGATTAGCTATGTAACAATTATACATATGTGTTGACTGCGAGTGTCAAACGTGTGAAAGGAAGAGAATTACGAAGTGTAAATTAGAAAGTGTAGATTAGAATTTACTTAGACATTTGATAAGCGTTGCTAAGTGACTAATAATTGATGCGTATGGTGATACGTTATATAGGATCATGAAGCAGATTATATTAAGCAATTTTTCGGTAATTGGTAATCCACGAGCCAGGCAAGTCTTTCGGTTCCTACTTGTCTACATGAATTTGATGAACTATTTTTAATTGTATGATATGTTATATATGTTGTAAGCGAGCATGATATGTTATACATGTTGTAATCATGAAATGTCAAAGTCAATTTATGACTACACTATTTGATTAAATAATATTAATTGAGTAAGGAACTCAATCTTTATATTTGTTATGTGAATTAAAGCATGTATGCCATGTTACTTTAATTATTATTAGATTTATGTTGAGCATATTTATTCTCCTTCTCGATCGTTAATAATACAACTTTAATCTCTCATTACATCATTATTCGATATTAAAAATCACTAAAAATGCGGAATATTTAAAGCTTTTATAAACTTTCTTTCTATATTGCCCTGAATCGCAACATTTACATTACATCTCTTTGATTCAAATCTATATCATGAATCATTACAACAAAATGACTATACAAAGTCTTACATAATAAAACAATATCCATCTATATTAGATAACTCTACTTATAACCCAGCGACATATTTCATTCAAAACATTAACTACAATTTAAAATTGAACATAACTAATATTCTTGAACATTGATCTCTATAAATCTCTTAACACGTATCATTACCTTGCGTCCTTAACCTGCAAAAAAGGTTATTTGCAAGAGTGAGCTCAACAGCTCAGCAAGTTCTAACAGTTTTCATGCATCACGTATCACATAATAAACATGCTCAACATAAATCTCATAATAATTAAAGTAACATGGCATACATGCTTTAATTCACATAACAAATATAAAGATTGAGTTCCATACTCAATCAACATTATTTAACCAAACAGTGTAGTCATAAATTGACTTTGACATTTCATGATTACAACATGTATAACATATCATGCTCGCTTACAACATCTACAACATATCATGCAATTTAAAACAGTTCATCAAATTCACGTAGACAGGTAGGAACCGAAAGACTTGCCTGGTTCGTGGATTACCAATTACCGAAAAAACTACTTAATATAATCTGCTTCATGATCCTACATAACGTATCACCATACGCATCAATTATTAGTCACTTAGCAACGCTTATCAAACGTCTAAGAAAATTCTAATTTATACTTTCTAATTTACACTTCGTAATTCTCTTCCATTCTCGTTTGACACTCGCTGTCAAACCATTTGTGTAATTAACGATATAAGTTAATTATTACAATGCTAATCTTCATCGTTAGTTAACCAATTAAGATTAACTCATTCCTCATTAACTAATAAGTTAATAATTAATCACCACGTAATTTAATCACCTCACATAATCATATTACATTTCACATAATTAACCTAATTTGATAAAGAAGAAAACACAACACATATGAATTAATTCTAGGGTTAAAATTATAACCTTACTAGTTTTGACTTTAAGAGAGAGATGATGAAGATGATGATCCTCTCTTGCATTCTCAAGCTTTTCTTCCTCTTCTCTCTTCTTCTTCTCTGACAATTCTCTCTAACCCTCTTCTTCTTCTTTCTTTGTTTTGTTTAGACTTAGGCTTTTAGAAAACTAACGTATCTTTTAACTTAGCATATATTATACAATATACAATATACATATACAATATATGTAACTTATATTATTAATATAGCTAATAAATAATATACTAATTGATATACTAACTACCACTTATTACATAGGTTACAAAATTTGAAAAGCCCAAGGCCATGTTTGGCAAAACCACATTATTTTTAAAAACTAACTTCTTGAGTTTAAGGCATTGTGTGGAAGAAATAAGATTAAACAAGTACAAAGGCCTTGTTTGGTAAAACTCATCATTTTAAAAACAGGTTTTAATAGTTAAGGCCCCGTTTGGCAAAACGAATTTAAAAACGGTGCTAGGGCCTTGTTTGGGAAAATAGTTTTGAAAACTCTTTTAATAAATCATTTTAACACATACTTTTTAATGTTATCCTTTAACTAATTAAAACTCAACATTAATTTAATTAATTAAAAGTTTAACATCAATTAATCACATAATTATATTTACTCACTAATTATAATTTCATCTTACTCTCACCACATAACTCATCTAATTTAATTATCCCAATTAAATTAGAACTATAACATAAAATCATTATGTCAATTAAATTAAATACCAAATATTCATTTAATTAACATATAACACTTAATTAAATTACTCCATAATAATCACATAATTATTTATTTAACTCAATAAATAATTCAATTAATATATTTATTTAATTCAATAAATATATAAATTCTCTTCACACCAAATCACATATTTTACAATATATAACACATACACACATACTCGTACTTAAACATCTTAAAATAATAATTTTATTTATTAAATTCTCATTTATTAATTCTTAAAAATCCGAGATGTCACATCCTTCCCTCCTTATAAGGATTCCGTCCTTGGAATCAACGAAACCTCACTTACTCAGTTTTCGCAAAATCTCTTCATAATTATCGTTGAATAACTTCAACACGTTAACTTAGCAAAAAGTTTTACATATATATATACTTCATTCATTTCTTCAACAACTATTAGGTTTTATTACACAATCTTCAATCAAACATAATCACATATCAAATATTATATATCTTTAACTCGTTCATTCCTTTCTAAGGATCATTACCGTATACTCTACTCGTCAAATTAATATACTACGTAATTCACCATCTATAATTATTCGGGTTATCACATTCACCCCTTCTTCTAAGAATTTAGTCCTCGAAATTTAATCTATCAATCTTTATATATTAATCTATCAAAATAGATTTTACGTTAATCTCCATTCACTGGATTAAAGCGTTCTACAACTAACTCTTTTTAAGGAATATCCTTCTTCTCACATCCTCCTTCAGAATAATAAGAATCTTCCACAATTGTTCAATGATTGGGAAGCGATATAAACAACTCAGGAATTTAAAAGATTCCAATTCATGCTGAGGGGTCATAAGACCTTGAACTCTTCTCCAGGTTTAATAGTGCATCACCACTGTAAACCATCTTTAACAGAATGTTTAGCAATCACAAAGACTGAAAACACTCTCTGCAAGTACTCTAGGTGATCAGCCTATCGTACCCCTACGTCGTGCACAACGTATTACATCTTAACATCGTAACGACTATATACGTTACATTCGGAACTTATAGTCTCCGATAACATAGTACATCGTAACGACTATATGTGTTACATTCGGAATTATAGTCTCCGATAACATGTCCCCCTTTTATAGGGTTGTTCACCTCAGCTTCTTAACATCTGAATCCGCACCAAAACAATTTGGTTTGGCATAGTTTAACCAAAAACGCTCGAATTTCATAAACATCTTTCAACATTTGTCTAGCTGAATCAAGTAGCATAGACTTCTAGTAAAAATTCGAACATCAAACGAAATATATATATATATATACATATATTTGTAACCAACTCAATAAAATTCTATATATATATATATATATATATATATTAAGAAATTAAAAATAATAAATAAATCTTTTCACAATATCCTGATACCGTATCATAGTACTGATACGTTGAGGACTTCGTCATTACATGACGTCGTTATACTACATCATACCATAGTGGGCTGACGATCATACGATCACATCCAACACTAGGTTTAACTGCATTGATAACTTCCTCGATTATTGTTTGTACATCATATCAAATGATGCATAGAACACATAAAATACATTTTGAAATTTTGAAATTATTTTTGTCTAGCTGAAGCAATTAGCACAGACATGTGAATAATAGCACGTATTTTAAAATTCATTGGTTCCATCGTTAGATCCAATGTTTTTCAAGAAAACAGAAGTGCAACATCAGCACGAAGTCAATAAATTTTGAAAACTAGCAAAGCTAGGAGATTTAGAATATAAAACTTTCTCCATCAATTAAATCATTACTCCATCATTACTTCATCATTCTATCTATCTTAACAACATCAATGCTTTCTATACCATAACCTTTCTATACCCAGTATAGTTCATCAAACTTACCACACTTTGGAAGTTCAGGAACTTGCCACAATAATATGAGTTTAAGAACTTGTCTAGCAATACGTAGTCAAAGAACTGATCAGAGACTGTCCACATGCTTAGGGGTTCAAAAACATACATACGACTATGAGTCACTAACTTACTATAAGTATGAGTTTTAAGAACTCGCCTAACCTTAAGATCATCTAATGTAATCTTAATATCATCTAATCTATCCTCTATTAACTCTAACTATCAAATATAATATGAGAAAAGAATCACCTTCTCGTCATATATATATCGATAGCGCGACACCAACCTTCCAACGATTATCAATATGATAAGCCAAGTGTAAGCACAAAACCCTGCCCATACAAGATTTGTACAACTCAGCCACCACATGAGTCCTCAGTTGAAAACCCACTTAACTCTATCTTACTTATAACTTTTTGCTCTATACTCGATACAGACTTATGTATCTCATCATTTATAACTCCTCGTGAGTTAATCTCGTACTATCTTATAGTACATTCTCGTTATAGTCTCAAACTATAACCATTCAATCATTACAGACCATCTGTCTTTTACAACTCTAAAAGATATCACGGCGTGATCTTATTCTATAATCATCTCCCTTATGATTCTTCCTTAGCTCATTATCGTTTTGTTTTAAAACTTCTTATCTCCACCTTACATCATATTATATCATGAATTCATTATGCTTTTAATCTCATAGACTTCATCTATTCATCGTTATTCGTCATCTAGATCATTAGAGTTAGGCAACTCCTGGTTTTTATCTCTACATCTCTTCGAGATTCTTCTTTGAATCTTCTTGTTTATTAATCAATTCTCGTTCTTTAAGAATTTCTAATTCCATTCCTTTTGCTCAATATTTTATTCGAGTTTTATTCCTCGCCATTCTAATCTTCTTCTTACAACATTTCTAGGACTAAATTCATCCTATACTTCTACGTATGTGAAAAGAATTACCTTTTCATTATACGTAACTTAACTCAACATCTCATTCTCTAAGGTCATAGCCTAAGGTACTCTTACCTAAGGTGTATAACTTACAGCTTTGATACCAACTGTAACGACCCCAAAATTCATACAATAATATTCTCCTTCTCGATCGTTAATAATACAACTTTAATCTCTCATTACATCATTATTCGATATTAAAAATCACTAAAAATGCGGAATATTTAAAACTTTTATAAACTTTCTTTCTATATTGCCCTGAATCGCAACCTTTACATTACATCTCTTTGATTCAAATCTATATCATGAATCATTACAACAAAATGACTATACAAAGTCTTACATAATAAAACAATATCCATCTATATTGGATAACTCTACTTATAACTCGGCGACATATTTCATTCAAAACATTAACTACAATTTAAAATTGAACATAACTAATATTCTTGAACATTGATCTCTATAAATCTCTTAACACGTATCATTACCTTGCGTCCTTAACCTGCAAAAATGGTTATTTGCAAGAGTGAGCTCGACAGCTCAGCAAGTTCTAACAGTTTTCATGCATCACGTATCACATAATAAACATGCTCAACATAAATCTCATAATAATTAAAGTAACATGGCATACATGCTTTAATTCACATAACAAATATAAAGATTGAGTTCCATACTCAATCAACATTATTTAACCAAACAGTGTAGTCATAAATTGACTTTGACATTTCATGATTACAACATGTATAACATATCATGCTCGCTTACAACATCTACAACATATCATGCAATTTAAAACAGTTCATCAAATTCACGTAGACAGGTAGGAACCGAAAGACTTGCGTGGTTCGTGGATTACCAATTACTGAAAAAACTGCCTAATATAATCTGCTTCATGATCCTACATAACGTATCACCATACGCATCAATTATTAGTCACTTAGCAATGCTTATCAAACGTCTAAGAAAATTCTAATTTACACTTTCTAATTTATACTTTCTAATTTACACTTCGTAATTCTCTTCCATTCTCGTTTGACACTCGCTGTCAAACCATTTGTGTAATTAACGATATAAGTTAATTATTACAATGCTAATCTTCATCGTTAGTTAACCAATTAAGATTAACTCATTCCTCATTAACTAATAAGTTAATAATTAATCACCACGTAATTTAATCACCTCACATAATCATATTACATTTCACATAATTAACAAATTATAATTACATCTTACGTCAATCAAATTACATTTCAAGTTAAACTTAATTATATTTTTACTAACATTCATGTTTTATAACTTATAACAACATCTAATATCGTCGACAGCACTATACTTGTGTATGCGCATGACCGACGCCCTCCGATTGCCTCAGAATACGCATCAGTCCCAAAAATGACCATTTTGACCCTAGATAACGACCTCAAATCAAAACGTCAAAAACACAAAAGTTGTAGGTCTACTCGTGTTCGTTCCGAATCATCTTGAATCACCTCAATCGGAGTTCGTATGAAAAGGTTATGGCCATTTTAGTAACAGAGGTCAAAACAGTTTTGCATTACGACAACTAAACTACCCCGGGCAGCAAGTATACCCGCTGGGGCGGGTCCCCTAAGGCATAAACACCCGTCGGGGCGGGTCCCCTAAGGCATAAACACCCGTCGGGGCGGGTCCAGGGGCTGGTGGAGGTGCTGGGTCGCGAACTGGTGGAGAAATAGCCAATTTGGCTTATTCCGTCACACCGAATTCGAATTTTCCCAACATGACAAACATGAAACATGTGACAAACATTATTTTAAGCTTATTAACATGCTCATAACATAAAATTTCATATAAACACATAATCACAACCAAGATTTCATGGAATTCGAAGAAAAACACAACTTTAAGAGTTCTTGACGAAAATTGCTACTACGAACTAGTTTTTCAATCAATTCAAGTGATTCCAACTGTAATCACTTCTATTCTTAACATACTAACATAATACTTAATCAATTTTAACAATAACTCATAATCAACATCAATTTTGATAGTTTCAAAAGTTATTTTCCAGAAATTACTTCACCGAGAATCACTATGAACACACTTCCTATTGTTTATCAAAAATTCATGGATTGAATTGCTAGAACAACCATATAACTCATATATAATCATGTTATATCACATATTACACATAATTCATGCTCACATCAAGGATTTAAAAAATTTTCAACATAATTCCATAATCAAACACTATGAACATGAATTTCATGGTGTTCATCATATACTTGTGAATTAAAATTCTTAAACAACTATGAAACTCTCATGTAAATATATATATATATACATATCCCATTCTCATAACAAAATTATGAAGTTTCACAAAGAGACTTCCACATAGAATTCTAAAACCATGAAAACATAGAAGAATATTCTTTGAAAACATGTTTTTACAACAATTGATTTTGAAAACCCTTTCATGGCATACAATTACATATGAAAACATATGAACACCATATATACATATAATTTTATGATTGTAAAAACCTAATTTGATAAAGAAGAAAACACAACACATATGAATTAATTCTAGGGTTAAAATTATAACCTTACTAGTTTTGACTTTAAGAGATAGATGATGAAGATGATGATCCTCTCTTGCCTTCTCAAGCTTTTCTTCCTCTTCTCTCTTCTTCTTCTCTGACAATTCTCTCTAACCCTCTTCTTCTTCTTTCTTTGTTTTGTTTAGACTTAGGCTTTTAGAAAACTAACGTATCTTTTAACTTAGCATATATTATACAATATACAATATACATATACAATATATGTAACTTATATTATTAATATAGCTAATAAATAATATACTAATTGATATACTAACTACCACTTATTACATAGGTTACAAAATTTGAAAAGCCCAAGGCCATGTTTGGCAAAACCACATTATTTTTAAAAATTAACTTCTTGAGTTTAAGGCATTGTGTGGAAGAAATAAGATTAAACAAGTACAAAGGCCTTGTTTGGTAAAACTCATCATTTTAAAAACAGGTTTTAATAGTTAAGGCCCCGTTTGGCAAAACGAATTTAAAAACGGTGCTAGGGCCTTGTTTGGGAAAATAGTTTTGAAAACTCTTTTAATAAATCATTTTAACACATACTTTTTAATGTTATCCTTTAACTAATTAAAACTCAACATTAATTTAATTAATTAAAAGTTTAACATCAATTAATCACATAATTATATTTACTCACTAATTATAATTTCATGTTACTCTCACCACATAACTCATCTAATTTAATTATCCCAATTAAATTAGAACTATAACATAAAATCATTATGTCAATTAAATTAAATACCAAATATTCATTTAATTAACATATAACACTTAATTAAATTACTCCATAATAATCACATAATTATTTATTTAACTCAATAAATAATTTAATTAATATATTTATTTAATTCAATAAATATATAAATTCTCTTCACACCAAATCACATATTTTACAATATATAACACATACACACATACTCGTACTTAAACATCTTAAAATAATAATTTTATTTATTAAATTCTCATTTATTAATTCTTAAAAATCCGAGATGTCACATCCTTCCCTCCTTATAAGGATTCCGTCCTCGGAATCAACGAAACCTCACTTACTCAGTTTTCGCAAAATCTCTTCATAATTATCGTTGAATAACTTCAACACGTTAACTTAGCAAAAAGTTTTACATATATATATACTTCATTCATTTCTTCAACAACTATTAGGTTTTATTACACAATCTTCAATCAAACATAATCACATATCAAATATTATATATCTTTAACTCGTTCATTCCTTTCTAAGGATCATTACCGTATACTCTACTCGTCAAATTAATATACTACGTAATTCACCATCTATAATTATTCGGGTTATCACATTCACCCCTTCTTCTAAGAATTTAGTCCTCGAAATTTAATCTATCAATCTTTATATATTAATCTATCAAAATAGATTTTACGTTAATCTCCATTCACTGGATTAAAGCGTTCTACAACTAACTCTTTTTAAGGAATATCCTTCTTCTCACATCCTCCTTCAGAATAATAAGAATCTTCCACAATTGTTCAATGATTGGGAAGCGATATAAACAACTCAGGAATTTAAAAGATTCCAATTCATGCTGAGGGGTCATAAGACCTTGAACTCTTCTCCAGGTTTAATAGTGCATCACCACTGTAAACCATCTTTAACAGAATGTTTAGCAATCACAAAGACTGAAAACACTCTCTGCAAGTACTCTAGGTGATCAGCCTATCGTACCCCTACGTCGTGCACAACGTATTACATCTTAACATCGTAACGACTATATACGTTACATTCGGAACTTATAGTCTCCGATAACATAGTACATCGTAACGACTATATGTGTTACATTCAGAATTATAGTCTCCGATAACATGTCCCCCTTTTATAGGGTTGTTCACCTCAGCTTCTTAACATCTGAATCCGCACCAAAACAATTTGGTTTGGCATAGTTTAACCAAAAACGCTCGAATTTCATAAACATCTTTCAACATTTGTCTAGCTGAATCAAGTAGCATAGACTTCTAGTAAAAATTCGAACATCAAACGAAATATATATATATATATACATATATTTGTAACCAACTCAATAAAATTCTATATATATATATATATATATATATATATATATATTAAGAAACTAAAAATAATAAATAAATCTTTTCACAATATCCTGATACCGTATCATAGTACTGATACGTTGAGGACTTCGTCATTACATGACGTCGTTATACTACATCATACCATAGTGGGCTGACGATCATACGATCACATCCAACACTAGGTTTAACTGCATTGATAACTTCCTCGATTATTGTTTGTACATCATATCAAATGATGCATAGAACACATAAAATACATTTTGAAATTTTGAAATTATTTTTGTCTAGCTGAAGCAATTAGCACAGACATGTGAATAATAGCACGTATTTTAAAATTCATTGGTTCCATCGTTAGATCCAATGTTTTTCAAGAAAACAGAAGTGCAACATCAGCACGAAGTCAATAAATTTTGAAAACTAGCAAAGCTAGGAGATTTAGAATATAAAACTTTCTCCATCAATTAAATCATTACTCCATCATTACTTCATCATTCTATCTATCTTAACAACATCAATGCTTTCTATACCATAACCTTTCTATACCCAGTATAGTTCATCAAACTTACCACACTTTGGAAGTTCAGGAACTTGCCACAATAATATGAGTTTAAGAACTTGTCCTAGCAATACGTAGTCAAAGAACTGATCAGAGACTGTCCACATGCTTAGGGGTTCAAAAACATACATACGACTATGAGTCACTAACTTACTATAAGTATGAGTTTTAAGAACTCGCCTAACCTTAAGATCATCTAATGTAATCTTAATATCATCTAATCTATCCTCTATTAACTCTAACTATCAAATATAATATGAGAAAAGAATCACCTTCTCGTCATATATATATCGATAGCGCGACACCAACCTTCCAACGATTATCAATATGATAAGCCAAGTGTAAGCACAAAACCCTGCCCATACAAGATTTGTACAACTCAGCCACCACATGAGTCCTCAGTTGAAAACCCACTTAACTCTATCTTACTTATAACTTTTTGCTCTATACTCGATACAGACTTATGTATCTCATCATTTATAACTCCTCGTGAGTTAATCTCGTACTATCTTATAGTACATTCTCGTTATAGTCTCAAACTATAACCATTCAATCATTACAGACCATCTGTCTTTTACAACTCTAAAAGATATCACGGCGTGATCTTATTCTATAATCATCTCCCTTATGATTCTTCCTTAGCTCATTATCGTTTTGTTTTAAAACTTCTTATCTCCACCTTACATCATATTATATCATGAATTCATTATGCTTTTAATCTCATAGACTTCATCTATTCATCGTTATTCGTCATCTAGATCATTAGAGTTAGGCAACTCCTGGTTTTTATCTCTACATCTCTTCGAGATTCTTCTTTGAATCTTCTTGTTTATTAATCAATTCTCGTTCTTTAAGAATTTCTAATTCCATTCCTTTTGCTCAATATTTTATTCGAGTTTTATTCCTCGCCATTCTAATCTTCTTCTTACAACATTTCTAGGACTAAATTCATCCTATACTTCTACGTATGTGAAAAGAATTACCTTTTCATTATACGTAACTTAACTCAACATCTCATTCTCTAAGGTCATAGCCTAAGGTACTCTTACCTAAGGTGTATAACTTACAGCTTTGATACCAACTGTAACGACCCCAAAATTCATACAATAATATTCTCCTTCTCGATCGTTAATAATACAACTTTAATCTCTCATTACATCATTATTCGATATTAAAAATCACTAAAAATGCGGAATATTTAAAACTTTTATAAACTTTCTTTCTATATTGCCCTGAATCGCAACCTTTACATTACATCTCTTTGATTCAAATCTATATCATGAATCATTACAACAAAATGACTATACAAAGTCTTACATAATAAAACAATATCCATCTATATTGGATAACTCTACTTATAACTCGGCGACATATTTCATTCAAAACATTAACTACAATTTAAAATTGAACATAACTAATATTCTTGAACATTGATCTCTATAAATCTCTTAACACGTATCATTACCTTGCGTCCTTAACCTGCAAAAATGGTTATTTGCAAGAGTGAGCTCGACAGCTCAGCAAGTTCTAACAGTTTTCATGCATCACGTATCACATAATAAACATGCTCAACATAAATCTCATAATAATTAAAGTAACATGGCATACATGCTTTAATTCACATAACAAATATAAAGATTGAGTTCCATACTCAATCAACATTATTTAACCAAACAGTGTAGTCATAAATTGACTTTGACATTTCATGATTACAACATGTATAACATATCATGCTCGCTTACAACATCTACAACATATCATGCAATTTAAAACAGTTCATCAAATTCACGTAGACAGGTAGGAACCGAAAGACTTGCGTGGTTCGTGGATTACCAATTACTGAAAAAAACTGCCTAATATAATCTGCTTCATGATCCTACATAACGTATCACCATACGCATCAATTATTAGTCACTTAGCAATGCTTATCAAACGTCTAAGAAAATTCTAATTTACACTTTCTAATTTATACTTTCTAATTTACACTTCGTAATTCTCTTCCATTCTCGTTTGACACTCGCTGTCAAACCATTTGTGTAATTAACGATATAAGTTAATTATTACATAGCTAATCTTCATCGTTAGTTAACCAATTAAGATTAACTCATTCCTCATTAACTAATAAGTTAATAATTAATCACCACGTAATTTAATCACCTCACATAATCATATTACATTTCACATAATTAACCAATTATAATTACATCTTACGTCAATCAAATTACATTTCAAGTTAAACTTAATTATATTTTTACTAACATTCATGTTTTATAACTTATAACAACATCTAATATCGTCGACAGCACTATACTTGTGTATGCGCATGACCGACGCCCTCCGATTGCCTCAGAATACGCATCAGTCCCAAAAATGACCATTTTGACCCTCGATAACGACCTCAAATCAAAATGTCAAAAACACAAAAGTTGTAGGTCTACTCGTGCTCGTTCCGAATCATCTTGAATCACCTCAATCGGAGTTCGTATGAAAACGTTATGGCCATTTTAGTAACAGAGGTCAAAACAGTTTTGCATTACGACAACTAAACTACCCCGGGCAGCAAGTATACCCGCTGGGGCGGGTCCCCTAAGGCATAAACACCCGCCGGGGCGGGTCCAGGGGCTGGTGGAGGTGCTGGGTCGCGAACTGGTGGAGAAATAGCCAATTTGGCTTATTCCGTCACACCGAATTCGAATTTTCCCAACATGACAAACATGAAACATGTGACAAACATTATTTTAAGCTTATTAACATGCTCATACATAAAAATTTCATATAAACACATAATCACAACCAAGATTTCATGGAATTCGAAGAAAAACACAACTTTAAGAGTTCTTGACGAAAATTGCTACTACGAACTAGTTTTTCAATCAATTCAAGTGATTCCAACTGTAATCACTTCTATTCTTAACATACTAACATAATACTTAATCAATTTTAACAATAACTCATAATCAACATCAATTTTGATAGTTTCAAAAGTTATTTTCCAGAAATTACTTCACCGAGAATCACTATGAACACACTTCCTATTGTTTATCAAAAATTCATGGATTGAATTGCTAGAACAACCATATAACTCATATATAATCATGTTATATCACATATTACACATAATTCATGCTCACATCAAGGATTTAAAAAATTTTCAACATAATTCCATAATCAAACACTATGAACATGAATTTCATGGTGTTCATCATATACTTGTGAATTAAAATTCTTAAACAACTATGAAACTCTCATGTAAATATATATATATATACATATCCCATTCTCATAACAAAATTATGAAGTTTCACAAAGAGACTTCCACATAGAATTCTAAAACCATGAAAACATAGAAGAATATTCTTTGAAAACATGTTTTTACAACAATTGATTTTGAAAACCCTTTCATGGCATACAATTACATATGAAAACATATGAACACCATATATACATATAATTTTATGATTGTAAAAACCTAATTTGATAAAGAAGAAAACACAACACATATGAATTAATTCTAGGGTTAAAATTATAACCTTACTAGTTTTGACTTTAAGAGATAGATGATGAAGATGATGATCCTCTCTTGCCTTCTCAAGCTTTTCTTCCTCTTCTCTCTTCTTCTTCTCTGACAATTCTCTCTAACCCTCTTCTTCTTCTTTCTTTGTTTTGTTTAGACTTAGGCTTTTAGAAAACTAACGTATCTTTTAACTTAGCATATATTATACAATATACAATATACATATACAATATATGTAACTTATATTATTAATATAGCTAATAAATAATATACTAATTGATATACTAACTACCACTTATTACATAGGTTACAAAATTTGAAAAGCCCAAGGCCATGTTTGGCAAAACCACATTATTTTTAAAAACTAACTTCTTGAGTTTAAGGCATTGTGTGGAAGAAATAAGATTAAACAAGTACAAAGGCCTTGTTTGGTAAAACTCATCATTTTAAAAACAGGTTTTAATAGTTAAGGCCCCGTTTGGCAAAACGAATTTAAAAACGGTGCTAGGGCCTTGTTTGGGAAAATAGTTTTGAAAACTCTTTTAATAAATCATTTTAACACATACTTTTTAATGTTATCCTTTAACTAATTAAAACTCAACATTAATTTAATTAATTAAAAGTTTAACATCAATTAATCACATAATTATATTTACTCACTAATTATAATTTCATGTTACTCTCACCACATAACTCATCTAATTTAATTATCCCAATTAAATTAGAACTATAACATAAAATCATTATGTCAATTAAATTAAATACCAAATATTCATTTAATTAACATATAACACTTAATTAAATTACTCCA
Organism: Panax stipuleanatus; assembly: GCA_020205555.1. Classification (NCBI taxonomy): domain Eukaryota; kingdom Viridiplantae; phylum Streptophyta; class Magnoliopsida; order Apiales; family Araliaceae; genus Panax; species Panax stipuleanatus. The sequence continues at coordinate 56,426,419 of CM035121.1, read as the reverse complement.
TAATAATCACATAATTATTTATTTAACTCAATAAATAATTAATTAATATATTTATTTAATTCAATAAATATATAAATTCTCTTCACACCAAATCACATATTTTACAATATATAACACATACACACATACTCGTACTTAAACATCTTAAAATAATAATTTTATTTATTAAATTCTCATTTATTAATTCTTAAAAATCCGAGATGTCACATCCTTCCCTCCTTATAAGGATTCCGTCCTCGGAATCAACGAAACCTCACTTACTCAGTTTTCGCAAAATCTCTTCATAATTATCGTTGAATAACTTCAACACGTTAACTTAGCAAAAAGTTTTACATATATATATACTTCATTCATTTCTTCAACAACTATTAGGTTTTATTACACAATCTTCAATCAAACATAATCACATATCAAATATTATATATCTTTAACTCGTTCATTCCTTTCTAAGGATCATTACCGTATACTCTACTCGTCAAATTAATATACTACGTAATTCACCATCTATAATTATTCGGGTTATCACATTCACCCCTTCTTCTAAGAATTTAGTCCTCGAAATTTAATCTATCAATCTTTATATATTAATCTATCAAAATAGATTTTACGTTAATCTCCATTCACTGGATTAAAGCGTTCTACAACTAACTCTTTTTAAGGAATATCCTTCTTCTCACATCCTCCTTCAGAATAATAAGAATCTTCCACAATTGTTCAATGATTGGGAAGCGATATAAACAACTCAGGAATTTAAAAGATTCCAATTCATGCTGAGGGGTCATAAGACCTTGAACTCTTCTCCAGGTTTAATAGTGCATCACCACTGTAAACCATCTTTAACAGAATGTTTAGCAATCACAAAGACTGAAAACACTCTCTGCAAGTACTCTAGGTGATCAGCCTATCGTACCCCTACGTCGTGCACAACGTATTACATCTTAACATCGTAACGACTATATACGTTACATTCGGAACTTATAGTCTCCGATAACATAGTACATCGTAACGACTATATGTGTTACATTCAGAATTATAGTCTCCGATAACATGTCCCCCTTTTATAGGGTTGTTCACCTCAGCTTCTTAACATCTGAATCCGCACCAAAACAATTTGGTTTGGCATAGTTTAACCAAAAACGCTCGAATTTCATAAACATCTTTCAACATTTGTCTAGCTGAATCAAGTAGCATAGACTTCTAGTAAAAATTCGAACATCAAACGAAATATATATATATATATACATATATTTGTAACCAACTCAATAAAATTCTATATATATATATATATATATATATATATATATTAAGAAACTAAAAATAATAAATAAATCTTTTCACAATATCCTGATACCGTATCATAGTACTGATACGTTGAGGACTTCGTCATTACATGACGTCGTTATACTACATCATACCATAGTGGGCTGACGATCATACGATCACATCCAACACTAGGTTTAACTGCATTGATAACTTCCTCGATTATTGTTTGTACATCATATCAAATGATGCATAGAACACATAAAATACATTTTGAAATTTTGAAATTATTTTTGTCTAGCTGAAGCAATTAGCACAGACATGTGAATAATAGCACGTATTTTAAAATTCATTGGTTCCATCGTTAGATCCAATGTTTTTCAAGAAAACAGAAGTGCAACATCAGCACGAAGTCAATAAATTTTGAAAACTAGCAAAGCTAGGAGATTTAGAATATAAAACTTTCTCCATCAATTAAATCATTACTCCATCATTACTTCATCATTCTATCTATCTTAACAACATCAATGCTTTCTATACCATAACCTTTCTATACCCAGTATAGTTCATCAAACTTACCACACTTTGGAAGTTCAGGAACTTGCCACAATAATATGAGTTTAAGAACTTGTCCTAGCAATACGTAGTCAAAGAACTGATCAGAGACTGTCCACATGCTTAGGGGTTCAAAAACATACATACGACTATGAGTCACTAACTTACTATAAGTATGAGTTTTAAGAACTCGCCTAACCTTAAGATCATCTAATGTAATCTTAATATCATCTAATCTATCCTCTATTAACTCTAACTATCAAATATAATATGAGAAAAGAATCACCTTCTCGTCATATATATATCGATAGCGCGACACCAACCTTCCAACGATTATCAATATGATAAGCCAAGTGTAAGCACAAAACCCTGCCCATACAAGATTTGTACAACTCAGCCACCACATGAGTCCTCAGTTGAAAACCCACTTAACTCTATCTTACTTATAACTTTTTGCTCTATACTCGATACAGACTTATGTATCTCATCATTTATAACTCCTCGTGAGTTAATCTCGTACTATCTTATAGTACATTCTCGTTATAGTCTCAAACTATAACCATTCAATCATTACAGACCATCTGTCTTTTACAACTCTAAAAGATATCACGGCGTGATCTTATTCTATAATCATCTCCCTTATGATTCTTCCTTAGCTCATTATCGTTTTGTTTTAAAACTTCTTATCTCCACCTTACATCATATTATATCATGAATTCATTATGCTTTTAATCTCATAGACTTCATCTATTCATCGTTATTCGTCATCTAGATCATTAGAGTTAGGCAACTCCTGGTTTTTATCTCTACATCTCTTCAAGATTCTTCTTTGAATCTTCTTGTTTATTAATCAATTCTCGTTCTTTAAGAATTTCTAATTCCATTCCTTTTGCTCAATATTTTATTCGATTTTTATTCCTCGCCATTCTAATCTTCTTCTTACAACATTTCTAGGACTAAATTCATCCTATACTTCTACGTATGTGAAAAGAATTACCTTTTCATTATACGTAACTTAACTCAACATCTCATTCTCTAAGGTCATAGCCTAAGGTACTCTTACCTAAGGTGTATAACTTACAGCTTTGATACCAACTGTAACGACCCCAAAATTCATACAATAATATTCTCCTTCTCGATCGTTAATAATACAACTTTAATCTCTCATTACATCATTATTCGATATTAAAAATCACTAAAAATGCGGAATATTTAAAACTTTTATAAACTTTCTTTCTATATTGCCCTGAATCGCAACCTTTACATTACATCTCTTTGATTCAAATCTATATCATGAATCATTACAACAAAATGACTATACAAAGTCTTACATAATAAAACAATATCCATCTATATTGGATAACTCTACTTATAACTCGGCGACATATTTCATTCAAAACATTAACTACAATTTAAAATTGAACATAACTAATATTCTTGAACATTGATCTCTATAAATCTCTTAACACGTATCATTACCTTGCGTCCTTAACCTGCAAAAATGGTTATTTGCAAGAGTGAGCTCGACAGCTCAGCAAGTTCTAACAGTTTTCATGCATCACGTATCACATAATAAACATGCTCAACATAAATCTCATAATAATTAAAGTAACATGGCATACATGCTTTAATTCACATAACAAATATAAAGATTGAGTTCCATACTCAATCAACATTATTTAACCAAACAGTGTAGTCATAAATTGACTTTGACATTTCATGATTACAACATGTATAACATATCATGCTCGCTTACAACATCTACAACATATCATGCAATTTAAAACAGTTCATCAAATTCACGTAGACAGGTAGGAACCGAAAGACTTGCGTGGTTCGTGGATTACCAATTACTGAAAAAACTGCCTAATATAATCTGCTTCATGATCCTACATAACGTATCACCATACGCATCAATTATTAGTCACTTAGCAATGCTTATCAAACGTCTAAGAAAATTCTAATTTACACTTTCTAATTTATACTTTCTAATTTACACTTCGTAATTCTCTTCCATTCTCGTTTGACACTCGCTGTCAAACCATTTGTGTAATTAACGATATAAGTTAATTATTACATAGCTAATCTTCATCGTTAGTTAACCAATTAAGATTAACTCATTCCTCATTAACTAATAAGTTAATAATTAATCACCACGTAATTTAATCACCTCACATAATCATATTACATTTCACATAATTAACCAATTATAATTACATCTTACGTCAATCAAATTACATTTCAACTTAAACTTAATTATATTTTTACTAACATTCATGTTTTATAACTAATAACAACATCTAATATCGTCGACAGCACTATACTTGTGTATGCGCATGACCGACGCCCTCCGATTGCCTCAGAATACGCATCAGTCCCAAAAATGACCATTTTGACCCTATATAACGACCTCAAATCAAAACGTCAAAAACACAAAAGTTGTAGGTCTACTCGTGCTCGTTCCGAATCATCTTGAATCACCTCAATCGGAGTTCGTATGAAAAAGTTATGGCCATTTTAGTAACAGATGTCAAAACAGTTTTGCATTACGACAACTAAACTACCCCGGGCAGCAAGTATACCCGCTGGGGCGGGTCCCCTAAGGCATAAACACCCGCCGGGGCGGGTCCAGGGGCTGGTGGAGGTGCTGGGTCGCGAACTGGTGGAGAAATAGCCAATTTGGCTTATTCCGTCACACCGAATTCGAATTTTCCCAACATGACAAACATGAAACATGTGACAAACATTATTTTAAGCTTATTAACATGCTCATACATAAAAATTTCATATAAACACATAATCACAACCAAGATTTCATGGAATTCGAAGAAAAACACAACTTTAAGCGTTCTTGACGAAAATTGCTACTACGAACTCGTTTTTCAATCAATTCAAGTGATTCCAACTGTAATCACTTCTATTCTTAACATACTAACATAATACTTAATCAATTTTAACAATAACTCATAATCAACATCAATTTTGATAGTTTCAAAAGTTATTTTCCAGAAATTACTTCACCGAGAATCACTATGAACACACTTCCTATTGTTTATCAAAAATTCATGGATTGAATTACTAGAACAACCATATAACTCATATATAATCATGTTATATCACATATTACACATAATTCATGCTCACATCAAGGATTTAAAGAATTTTCAACATAATTCCATAATCAAACACTATGAACATGAATTTCATGGTGTTTATCATATACTTGTGAATTAAAATTCTTAAACAACTATGAAACTCTCATGTAAATATATATATATATATATATATATATATATACATATCCCATTCTCATAACAAAATTATGAAGTTTCACAAAGAGACTTCCACATAGAATTCTAAAACCATGAAAACATAGAAGAATATTCTTTGAAAACATGTTTTTACAACAATTGATTTTGAAAACCCTTTCATGGCATACAATTACATATGAAAACATATGAACACCATATATACATATAATTTTATGATTGTAAAAACCTAATTTGATAAAGAAGAAAACACAACACATATGAATTAATTCTAGGGTTAAAATTATAACCTTACTAGTTTTGACTTTAAGAGAGAGATGATGAAGATGATGATCCTCTCTTGCCTTCTCAAGCTTTTCTTCCTCTTCTCTCTTCTTCTTCTCTGACAATTCTCTCTAACCCTCTTCTTCTTCTTTCTTTGTTTTGTTTAGACTTAGGCTTTTAGAAAACTAACGTATCTTTTAACTTAGCATATATTATACAATATACAATATACATATACAATATATGTAACTTATATTATTAATATAGCTAATAAATAATATACTAATTGATATACTAACTACCACTTATTACATAGGTTACAAAATTTGAAAAGCCCAAGGCCATGTTTGGCAAAACCACATTATTTTTAAAAACTAACTTCTTGAGTTTAAGGCATTGTTTGGAAGAAATAAGATTAAACAAGTACAAAGGCCTTGTTTGGTAAAACTCATCATTTTAAAAACAGGTTTTAATAGTTAAGGCCCCGTTTGGCAAAACGAATTTAAAAACGGTGCTAGGGCCTTGTTTGGGAAAATAGTTTTGAAAACTCTTTTAATAAATCATTTTAACACATACTTTTTAATGTTATCCTTTAACTAATTAAAACTCAACATTAATTTAATTAATTAAAAGTTTAACATCAATTAATCACATAATTATATTTACTCACTAATTATAATTTCATGTTACTCTCACCACATAACTCATCTAATTTAATTATCCCAATTAAATTAGAACTATAACATAAAATCATTATGTCAATTAAATTAAATACCAAATATTCATTTAATTAACATATAACACTTAATTAAATTACTCCATAATAATCACATAATTATTTATTTAACTCAATAAATAATTCAATTAATATATTTATTTAATTCAATAAATATATAAATTCTCTTCACACCAAATCACATATTTTACAATATATAACACATACACACATACTCGTACTTCAACATCTTAAAATAAGAATTTTATTTATTAAATTCTCATTTATTAATTCTTAAAAATCCGGGATGTCACAGCTGTCGAGCTCACTCTTGCAAATAACCATTTTTGCAGGTCAATGATGCAAGGTAAAGATACGTGTTAAGTGATTTATAGAGATCAATGTTCAAGAATATTAGTTATGTTAAATTTCAAATTGTAATTAATGTTTTGAATGTAATATGTCGCTGAATTATAAGTAGAGCTATCCAATGTAGTTGGATATTGTTTTATTATGTAAGGCTTTGTATAGTCATTTTGTTGTAACGATTCATGATATAGATTTGAGTCGAAGAGATGTAATGTAAATGTTGCGATTCAGGGCAAAATAGAAAGAAAGTTTATAAAAGTTTTAAATATTCTATATTTTTAGTGATTTTTAATATCGAATAATGATGTAATGAGAGATTAAAGTTGTATTGCTAACGATCGAGAAGGAGAATATTATTGTGTGAATTTTGGGGTCGTTATAAACACTATCAAACATTTTGTGGATTGGGCTGGAGGAGTAGCCGACCCGAGGGGTAAAGGTTTTATTGTGACAGCTCCTCCGCCAGTTCCACCGCCACAGCCGCATCCAATATAGGGCGCAGCTCCTCCTCCAACAGGTGACATACAGCTAGGTCGCCAGATCCCTCGTGTATAACGGAAGATAAACTCCCTGCACGAGAGCTTTGCTGTGTTCGCTGATGGTTTGACACGTGCGATAGCTGAGGCCTTTGCACAGCAGGGCACATTGCTGGAGTGGCCTGTGTTCGCGTCCGACTTGCCATATCCACCACCCGAGGAGGGTGGCCATGCCGAGCAGTAGGGGAGTTTTCCTGACCCTTTACCTTCAATGGGGACATTGAATTATTTAAGTTTGGGGGTATTGGGTGTAATTAGTAGTTTTTGCATCTAGTTTTAATTGCATAGTAGTTGCATTTAGTTAATTGCATATTGCATGCTAGGTTATATATAGTAGTTGCATTTTAATTGGTGTTAGCATTCTAGTTTGTTTGTTTAAATTTTGCATAAATTTTTTTTTCCAGTTTTATTTCATTTTGTTTAGTTAGTATGTGTTTAATTGCATTGCATTGCATAGTCCTATTGTTTAGCCTGTTGAATTCTGATTTGGCCGATGATGACATTGAGTTATGATAGATTTTTGAACTCTGTTGGTTGCTTAAGCTCAGTTATATTTTTATACATGATGTAAGCTATACCTATTGCTCTGAAGTCACCGGATAGCACAGTGTCTTTAGTTGTTTGTTGGCTAGATTAGTGCATGCTTGTCTTCTAAGAGGAAAAATTTTGTTTTTAATACATTAAATTGTATAATAAAAGCAATAATAACCTTAGCAACACTGGAATACAAATCTGAGGAAAAACTCTGGGTATGCATGCTGTGGGAGAGATGGAGCGTAAGACGCACTCTCCTATTAAAAGAAAAGAAAAAGAAAAAGAAAAGAAAATAAGCTTTGAAAAAGATAAAAATAGAATAAATACCTTGGCTAGCGAAGTCTTGTGGCCTTTGATACTTGAGCAAGTACGCCCTAGGGGATTGTCTCTACACCCAGCGCCCTAAGGCCTTTATGGTATGGGATTCGTTGGTCGAAAGCTCGTTAAATCGGTATCATTGAAAAGCCTAAGAGGGCCTAGCATTGCACAGTCAAGGTGTAGCCGCGGGAAAAGTGCGAATATTATCCCCGTGTGAGAATAAAAGCATAATAAGCCCTAGTTGCACTTCAACTTGTATCTATGTGTTGGTTTGGTCATTGTTTGGTCTTAATGAAAAATTTTGACTTAAAGCCTAAATTTTCCTTCCCTAAAAGTATAGCATGTGGAATCATTGCCTATTTCAAGCTTGTTTATGGCATTGCACACACACACGGCATCTTAGTAACAGGTTGTGGTTTACAAATTGTCTATCAATATAGCTATTGTGACAACCCGAGAATTTATAAAATCTTAAATGATTAAAATAAAGGTTAAAGAATAAAACCTAGATGAGAATTTTAGAATTTATTAAAAAAAAATTAAGTAAAACCAATAGGGTTTGCTATTTGAATGGGAATAACGAAAATATGGGTTACAAAATTTTAAAATCCTAGAAAGGGTGTGAAGGAATGTTAAGAATAAGGTATTACGATACTTATAAAAAATTATTGTGAACTACATGGTGTAAGAAATGTTATAATGATACATGTGGAAATTTTATTAAGGAAATAAAATTTAACATGAAGAAAAGCTATGAGGTTAAACGAAGATGAGTATATGTATAGAAATATATATATATATACTTAGTAAGGTGCTATATATTTTAGCAAGAGGAATGATGAATTACGTTAGGGATATGAAAATCAAGATAAAACTATGTTAGTAATCAGCATAGCTGGAATGTTGGCCTTGATTGGCAAATAAAAAGAGGAATAAGTATAAAGCTAATAGCTAATATGATTAGCAATAAAAATGGAGTACGTTAAAACTCAAAATTCGAGTTAGAGATAGAATTTTGAAGCACGGACTGCTCGGTTGCGTCCGGAACGTCAAGTTTAGTTAGAAAAGATAATAAACACAAAATGTGTAAAGGTTGACTTTACCAAAAAGTCAACAGTGGACTTTTATGGAGAAAAGTCAAAATTGGAATTAAAAGTGGTATATGTGATGACTTATGTGAATAATGAAATAGATTGAATAAATATACATTATATAATGTGTATACATTTTTTTTGTATACAAAAGAGAATTAAGAATATAAGTTATGTAACCTAATATATATATTAGGAATGATAATTAAATAATCTAAGAAAAGCAAGTCTAATTGGGTTAAGTAATTAAATGTACATGAGTAAGAATTTAATGTACAAATTGAGTGAATAGAAATCCTAATTAAATAATTAGGATAGGATATAATTAAAATTAGTGGACTATGTTAATTTACATAACCCATTTATTTTATTATCAAGCCTAAAAGAATTATTAGGTAGCCCAATGAGGATTTATTTAGTAACCCAAAATAATGGGATATGTGCTAGCAGAATAACTATGGTTAGGAACTAACCATACTTGAGTTAAATGTAGGAAAAGTGTTGGTATATGCCCCAGTAGTAATGATGGGTGATGATTGTTAAGAAATTTCCTAGGAAATTTCCTTGAAGTGGCAAAAGACTATTTTGCCCTAACAGAAAATTATTAATGACTTTTGTGTCCTAAGAAGGAAATTGCTAGGAAGTTTCCTAGTAATAGGAAAATGACAATTTTGTCCTAAGAGAAATTTGTTAATGACCATGGAATCCTTAAAGGAAATTTCTAGGAAATTTCCTAATTATAGTAAGATGACAATTTTGTCCTTAAAGAAAATTGATTATGACCAATATGTCCTATGAGGAAATTTCCAGGAAATTTCTTTAAGATGACTTAAGGACCATTTTATCCTTTTCTAGTGATGGCATAATGACAATTTTGCCCTTGATGGTAGCTAACTAGCCAAATTAGTGTAGGGACTTTAATGTCATTTGATTAAGGAAAATTTAGCAATTAAAAATAAACCAAAAATGAGGGATAATGGAGGGAGTATACGGCTATTAGAGGAAGAAAGAAAGAAGATGGGGGAGATGTATATTAGATATACAAAACATATCTATATATTTTTTTTATCAAACAAAAATCTATTTCCTTTCTCTTTCATCTATCTCTCCAAAATAGTAAAAGAAAGCCAAAGAGAGAAAGAGAGGGAAGGGGTCACGGCTAGAGGAGGAAGAAGAAGAGGGACTCAAGGAATGGATCAAGGGAGAGAAAGGTAGCCATGGATGGAGAAGGAGAGAAGGGAGGAAGAAGAAAGAAAGGTAAAGAAAAAGAATTTTTTTTCTAGATTTAGTTAAAGTTTTATGAAGCTTTGCACTTTTATTTTTTATGATATGAAGTTTTATGAACTTGTTGGGTTAACCTTATGATAAGGTTAGATCTTAAGATATGTTATGTATATTGGTTATATATGTTAGATTGTGTTAGAAACATTTGAGAATAATGAAGTTAATAAGTTTTCATGGAAGTTTTTAGTTAATATGTGGGATCCATGTGATTTATTTTGAAGATTCATTTTTGATATTTGAGATTTACTTGTTGGTTGTACTAGAGCTGTAAGTTATGAGTATAATCCCTTTTGAATGACCCAAAAATGTTGTGGGATGAATAAGTTATGGAATTTTTAGTAAAACACTTTCTAGTTGGAAAAATAAAAAAATTGAGATTTCTGACCAGCCATTTTGGGGCTGTTTTTCGGAAGCTAGACAGATCCAAATTGAGTGTTTGATAAATGAAAACTGTAGCTTGAGAAGTTACGAATCCAACGCCTTCGACGGAACTTAATTCCGAGTTGTACATTTCGTTTTACAAGCGTTTCCGTAAAAGACGCCATCTCTGAAAAATTATGGGCGAGAATGGCATAATCGTAAATAAATGGAAGAGAATAATTATTAAAAATAATTATTTAAAGCCATTAAATGGTTAGCAAATTAATTACATACAAAATTAAATATAATTAACTATTTAAATATTATTTAAGTGATAATTAAGTAGAGTTAGTGTTAATAAACTAACTATTTATTATTTAATTAAGATTAAATAATAAATAGAGTTAAACAATTGATTAATATTTAATTAGTATTAAATAATAATTAAAGAATGTTTAAGTAAGATTAGGTAATAATAATGTAATTACTTACTTACATTGATATAAGAATTTATAAAATAATTATTTATTATTTAATTAATATTAAATAATAAATAAGAGCAAATAATAATTAATTATTCCTAAATTAATAAGAAAGAATAATTAAAGAATTATGAAGTGAATTAATTATCTATTATTCAAGGATAAGTAATTAATTAATTATTATTTAATTAATATTAAATAATAATTAATGGCACATAGTAAGTAATTAATTAATTATTATTTAATTAATATTAAATAATAATTAAAGACAAACAATAATTTGATTATTCATTATCTAGTTACCATTAAATAATGAATAGATCTAATTGGCTATTATTTATTAGTTAAATAATAACTAAAGGTAATTAATTAATTACTATTTAATTAATATTAAATAGTAATTAAATGAAGGTATAGATTAATATTATGATAATAAATTTATTTAATAATTGTATTAAATAAACTATGTAAAAATGATTTTAATGTTTTAAAATCATTTAAAAGTGATATTAAGGTATTAAAAATATTTTGAGATATTATAAATAACTTATAATATTATGACATGTATTTTATTAATATTTGAAATTAAATAAATATTAATGATAATGGAATATTGTGGTATTTAAATCATTTAAATATGATATTTTTTATTGAAAAATCATTATAAATGATAATAATTATTTGAAAATTATTATGAGCTTGTGAAAAATGTTTTAACTGATTAATAAATTATCTAAGTTAATATTATAGTGTTTAAGTAGAGTCTTATTAATATTAGGCTCGATAATTATCCGATGATGCAATCGGGAGGCCGAAATAGTACCGAACTCAACTCAGACTGAAATAGTTTGACTTGATACTAGGTCTTATGTATTCTGTTGACCGATAGGATTATGTGATAATATATTTAGGTTATTTTATAGCTGTAATTAGCAATAGTTATTGCGATGATATTATTCTAATGTGGAGATCGGTATTATTAATATTAGGTCTTCAGATGAAGCTAAATAGACTGCATAGCAGTAGTCGGCGATAAAGGCAAGTTTTCTTTAACTCAACCTTGAGTTATGATTCTTCAATTATGCTAGTGGTTAATCCTTATTGATTACATCACGTCTATGAATTATTGATTCGCACGTTGTGCATATTGCATGTGTTCATCAGGTATGAATGGCTGATCACCTTCATTACCATATTGTTCAGTTGAATTTATTCATGTTCTTTATTGACCATTCATTTTTATTGTCTCAGTCATTCAGTTATGTAAATTTGATTCATGCTATTTCATAATGGTTATATTGTTGAAAGTCAGCCAGCTTATTGTTCATTCTTTACAATCATGATATATCCATTTTATATTTAAACTTGCTGAGCAAACTTGTTGCTCACTCTTGCTATATCATGAAAACATTTTTAGATTAAAGAGAAGGCTCGAAGAAAGACAAAGACAAGGATAGAATCCAATAGTAGATGATTATGCACGTTAACTATTTGGTTATCTGATGCAAATTATTATGTAAACCTTTAAGCAATTAAGGTATGTATCAAGATAAAGGTTGTAGACCTTGGGATTATGGTGTTAAAACTTATTGTATAAACAATTTATGTTTATATCTTCCGCATTAGTTATAGAATATATTTCAAGATGAAGTACCGTAACGTACCAGGTCCGAGGTTCTGGGGACCCGGATTTGGGGACGTCACAGCTATTACTTGAGCAAATTCATTGTTCAGTGTTCTTGTTATCTCTCTGAGGCACATCTGATTGGAATTCATATTATGACTGAGACTGTGGGATTCATTTTCATGTAGTTAGTTGCATATCATGTAGTGCATTTGAGTTTTTGCTTGAGGGAAAGCAATAGTTCAAGTTTGGAGGTATTTGATAAGTAGGTTTTATACCTACTTATTAGACGCCAACTTACTTTGATTATGGCTTAAACTCGAGCGCTTTAGTGTATTTTAATGTATTTTAGCTTTGTTTTGCAGTTTATAGACAAGAAACTCTTTTGGCATAAAATGGCACTATAATGCCATGGAATGGCATGAAAAGAGGCAAAGTGGCATGAGCTTGGCAACAAGGCAGGTGGAATGGCATGAGGACGGACAAAATGGCATGGAGCTGGCTATAAGGCATGAGAAGATGGCTTGATGATGGATTGGGCATGAGAAAGCAAGCCTTGGAATGTGCAAGGGGGCCTCAAAGCAGCAAATGAGAAGGAAAGGAAAGCAAGAATGAAAGAAGGAAAGAAGCACAAAACAGCCTGCATTGAAAGTGAAGTCACCAACTAAGTTAGCAGGCGCGCACGGCCGTGCCAAGAAAGCAAGGCCAAGCCGCGCGGCCGCGCCAGTCTAAAATGTTTGACTTTTGTTTTGTTTGCTCGACTAGATGTAATATTAAGGCTGATGTTTTGCAAAGGAGAAAAAAATCACTTAGACTTATCAGACACATTTTTTTACTTTTCAAGAGAGTTGAAGAGCTTCACTCTTCTTCCCTTATAGTTCTTGTGACGCCCCCAAATTCGGACCGCCACTTGGTCACTCGAATTCGGTGTGTCGCGTTCTCATGGTAATACAATAATAACTAAAATCACACAATCACAGCGGAAAATCTAATCTAGAATAATTTACAATGATTTATTATAATTATTCACCCAAGTCTCGCAACCTACAGTACTTAATAAATTATATAATAATATCAAATAACGACTTATTACATAATCTAACTTAAGCTTAAACATAGTCAAATCCATTCTTACTACATCATCTTAATGCAACATTAAAATATTTAAAACATAAAGGAACAAGCTAGTTGGTAGCCTTGCCCTTGCCCTTATCGACACTCGAAGGTTCACCCTACTCTGCCTTAACTGAAAAGTTTTAGGGAAAGCAAGAATGAGCACAAATTGCTCAACAAGTAACATACAGTAAGGGTGAGTAATATAGTTCTCGAATCTCAAAAGAGTATAACAGGATGTGATAATTTCAAGGATAACAAGAAATATCAACAGTTTTCAATAATAGTCGCTAAGGACAGAAAAATATCAATAAGATTCAAAACTAAATCAATTCAAGGTCTCAAGATAACTGAATACTGAGCAGTCACTAAGGACTATGAACTCTTACTAGAATTAACAGTATTAAACTGATAACCCAATCAAAAATACGTACAACAGGTGATCAGTCTAAAGTACCCTATATTATGCATAACATTTAATCATACTCAGGTGCGTGCGTCGGTCTCCCGACAAATATATTTTTCCTTCAAAGAAGGTTGTTCATCTCAGTCAAACACATGATCCCGCACCAATCAGTTGGTTTGGGTTGCTTTTCAACAATATAAGTCTAGCCGAATCAAATGGCATAAATCACAACAATTATAAGTTCAATCTCAAGATTTAAAGTTCGAAGAATATAAATCGACTTTTATCTTATCCATGAAGTATATGATTTATAATATTTGGATTTCAATCTCAAAAGCTTACTTGTACGACAATAATATCGCAAGCTAAATGAATGCTCAATTAAGAGTAGAGTTAGGAACTTGCTTACAACGTTCCTCGAATAACGTAAACACAAAGATAGGATACTTGCAAATAATACAAGAACGGGTTTAAGAAAACTTGCCTTTAGCATATTTTATCCACGTTAAGTAATCAACACTTTAGAATCCTATTTATAGTGTATTATAAGTATAGGATGTTCATTAGTTAACACATCCGTTACACAAACTTGTTACTCAATATACATATATGTTACTACCTTAGTCACATGTCATACTTATACTCATATGGTATGAAATCAGATTATATGTTATCACGAATCAAGTACATAGTTATAATGTAAATGATACTATAGCAACTCATCATGTTCAAGTGGTTAGGATCCTTTAACCCATGGACCCCATTATATAAGTTAAACATTATCTTCTTACTTATTCATCACATATATACACATATTAGTAGGGTACAAATTATTATTAGCAGCTTTAATCAACAATAGACACTACTGACTCAATCAGAACAATTAAACTGTATCATTTCAGATTCCAGGCCGGCGCAGCTACGCTATGGCTAAGCCTAGGGCCGGCGCAGCTGCGCAGCCCTCTGGCCAAAGCTGAGATGTGCTTTGTGGTTTCTGTCCGGTCATGCAAGCCAACAACACCACATAGCATATAAACATATTAAAGGATACTTTTATGTTTGTACAATCTTTCCTCGTTCCAAATATACGTGACATAGATTCTAAGACAATACTTTCAATAACTTAAAGCAATTCAAGGTCATGAAACCACAAAGCTATCATGCTTGTCATGCACACACATAAGGTGGTCGTGTAACGTGTTCTAGGCATGTTCATGAATATCTTTACCACATACCTATTGCTAGCATTGCTATTGGTTTTGAAATCATGCTTCATTTTGTGTTCCTTTAATCTTTATGGCACCTAGCATGATATGTACACATGTATATATATGCATGACACATTAGTGAGGTTTAAAAACACTATCCAACATGTCCACAATGATCAGAATCTAGACTTCGATATAACATGTCAAGATTTACGTTCAAAACTTATACTTTCACTAGTAAAGTCCATTTAACGCAGTCCACATGCTCATGTTACCTTATGAAACATGCACACACCTATTAACATGTTTTTCATGTCTTCCTAGATCATACTAGTATGCTTGCATGGTCAGAATATCGACATAAGTTATATATGTTTAAAGTTCAATTATAAACCTTATGTTCACTTCGGAAACTTTAATCGTTCGTTAATCATGTATACAAACATAGTGGAACATATTCACATTAGGTCTACATATCTATATATATATATTACTCAAGCTAGCATGCTTTATCTAAGCCATATTAGAAAGTAGCACATAGCAGTTCCTTAAGCAGAAGCAGGAAACTGGGTTCAGAGGCCGGCGCAGCTGCGCTACACCCCAGTGTATTACCGGCGCAGCTGCGCCACGTCTGGTTCAAGCCAAGAACAGCCTGCTTCGGTAGGATTCCAACCCAATCACAAAATTACTTCACGAAAGCAATTCTAAGCAGTCATATTGTGGTTTAAACATGTAAGTCTATATAACAACTAAGAACATGTCTTAATCCAATCTAGCATGAGTTGTAATCAAAATCAAGAATTCAAGAAATCTCAGAAACAGGAAAATGAAGAACATGATTAAAGAGCATGGAGAGAATTATACCTCTGTAATGCAAATGCTAACTCACACTTCTTCTATTGATATGTATATAATTACTCACTCTCTTTTTGAATTTATCAGACAATTTTTCTAGCAAATTGAGAAATGAGAGGGAGAGCTTTCATTTATAGAAAATTGATTGCCCAGTACATAGCTTTGCTTCATGGTTTGATTCAATGTGCAATATAAGAATTCAATGGGTAGGAAGGAGTTGGTGATTTAGTTGTTGGAGTTCATCATCATGCCCACTCCCTATTGCATGATTGCTATAAAGCTAATAGTTTGCTGAAAATGAGAAATAGACTAGCCTTTTTGCCATACACATGAAGGAGAAGGAGAGTGACTATTATATTGGGACAAGGCCATATATCAGCATTCTAGCAAGTGTGGTTCAATGCAAGGCTATAACACATCTTATACACTTATACATAATTCCTATCCTTATGTTATATTTTATATACATATCATCCATACATAGGTTATAATCTTAATGTTACAATGTAATCCAACTAAATGTTACTTCAATGTAGTAAATGAAATTTGTACATATATAATCCATGTACATTTTTCCTACTGGTATAACTTAATAAGATATTACCACATTACATCATCTCCTTTATTAGATTGTATTAATCAACAATTGTTTATAATATATTCATGATATATTATTTTAATGTTCACACACTCACATAGTCACATAGGCATTGATATATAACTTAATAAATCTTAATATATGGTTTTTATATATAATATAGTTACACTACACTTCACACTTCATATAATATATAGTTAGTTACTATACGTTATACTTTTAAATCGCGTGCTCGCACATAGAAGTTAATAATTTACTTATCTTATCAATTAATTAATAATAATATTAATTAATCCATTTCTCATTAATCAATGAAATTATAATTTCCACAATAATTTATTAACACTTATATGATTAAGTATCACATTAAATGAATGCAAATCTTATTATATTTATAAACACGTTGCTTATTATTATCATGTCTCTTGCAATAATAATCACATATCTTTAACTAATCATCATTAATATTCTATAACAATTAATTAACATTCTATAATAACAATTAACAATTAATATAGATTAATTATTCACTTAATAATTCATTCGTTAATTAATATCATCATTAATATTTTCCATCACTGTGCCACACAAGGCTTTCAACGAGTTTATCGCAAACTCCACATTTCCTCAATTATTATAATTATTCAGTTTAATATAATTGAGTTAACTCATCTCATAACACCAAATCACTTATATTCAAATAAATATTCATTTCCATTAATATATTCATTTAATAATATATGGAAATTCTTGGGTATTACATCCTCCCCCTTATAAAAATTCCGTCCTCGAAATTGCTACAAGGTTACACAAATAGATGGGGATAATCCCTCATCATCCTATCTTCTAACTCCCACGTAGCCTCCTCGACATCGTGGTTACGCCAACGTACTTTTACAGATGAAATAATTTTATTTCTTAAGGTTTGCTCTTTCCTATCTAATATCTGGACAGGAATTTCTTCATACGCCAAGTTCTTTTCCACTTGAATGGGCTCGTAAGAAATCACGTGCTTGTATTCGACCTTGTACGGTCGCAACACGGAAATGTGGAACACGTTGTGGATATGCTCCAACTTAGGTGATAATGCAACTTTGTATGCCACTTCGCCCACTCGCTTCAGTATCTCGAACGGTCCTATGAATCTTGGACTCAATTTTCCCTTCTTGCCGAAATGGATTTTTTCCTTCCATGGAGATACCTTCAAGAATACAAAACTGCCGACTTTAAAGTCTCGGTCCTACAGATGCAAATTTGCGTACTTTTTCTGGCGGTCTTGAGCAGCTACTAGTTTGGCTCTTATCATTGTCACCACATCTGCGGTTTGTTGTACTAACTCTTGTCCGAGTATTTGTTGCTCTCTGACTTCGTCCCAACATAATGGCATTCTGCACTTCCTCCCATAAAGAGCTTCGTACGGTGGCAAGCCGATACTCGCATGATAACTGTTATTATACGCAAATTCGACTAAGGGTAGGTGGTCGTCCCAATTTCCCTTAAAGTCCATCATGCAAGTCTTAAGCATGTCCTCCATCGTTTGTATAGTTCGCTCACTCTGTCCGTCTGTCTGAGGATGATAAGCGGTACTCAACCTCAACTGTGTTCCCATTCTCTCTTTCAAACTCTTCCAAAAGTTTGACGTGAAGCGCGGATCTCGATCAGAGAAAATTGACACCGGCACTCCATGTCGTGAAACAATCTCCTTTATATAAAGGCTCGCTAATTGGTTCAAACTGTAGCGGATCTTGATTAGTAGAAAATGTTCGATCTTTGTAAGTCGATCCACGATAACCCAAATGGCATTATATCCCTTCTGTGTAACTGGAAGTCCTACCACGAAGTCCATCGTAATATGTTCCCATTTTCACTCTTGTATTTCCAATGGTTATAGTAAACCACTCGGCCGCTGATGCTCTGCTTTAACGTGTTGGCAAGTCAAACATCTACTAACGCACTCTGCAACTTCCCGTTTCAGATTGGGCCACCAAAAGTGTTGCCTCAAATCTCGGTACATCTTTGTGCCTCCCGGATGAATGGAATACGTCGTATTGTGTGCCTCGTGCAAAATCTCTTCTCTCAACTCGATTACCGCTGGTACCCACACTATTCCTTCGAATCTCAAAATACCGTCTTTATCCATTCGGAATCTTTCTTCTTCATTTTCGATGATCCTCATTCTGATTTTCTCGCACTCTTCGTCTTTTTCTTGTGATTCCTTTACTCTGTCCAATAACGTCGGACAAGCTTCCATTACGAACAACTTCTCTTCAAACCTCTCCGGTCCTTTCACCTCTATTTCTAATTTTTCCATTTCTTTTACCAATTCTTCCTGAGTTCTCAAACGAAACAGTTTCTCCCTTCCTTTTCTGCTCAGAGCGCCGGCAACCACGTTTGCCTTACCCGGGTGATAAAGAATATCGCAGTCATAATCCTTGATCAATTCCAACCACCTTCTTTGACGTATATTCAACTCCTTCTGTGTGAAGATATATTTCAGACTCTTGTGGTCCGTGTATATCTCACATTTCTCTCCGTACAAATAATGCCTCCAAATCTTTAACGTAAAAACTATTGTCGCTAACTCTAAGTCGTGAGTAGGGTATCTTTATTCGTAATCCTTCAATTATCATGGTGCATACACAATGACTTTGTCGTGCTGCATTAGCACACAACCAAGTCCCTTGTGCGATGCATCACTATACACCACAAAATTCCTCGCATCATCTGGTAGTGATAACACAGGCGCTTCGCTTAATCTCTTCTTCAACTCTTGAAAACTCTCTTCGCATCTGTCCGTCCATATGAATTTTACCATCTTCCTAGTCAGATTGGTCAACGGGGTGGCTATCTTAGAAAAATCCTGGATGAATCTTCGATAGTACCCAGCTAACCCTAAGAAACTTCTCACCTCCGTTGGTGTTCTCGGTTGTTCCCAATTACTTACTGCTTCGACCTTTGTGGGGTCTACTGAGATTCCATTCTTATCCACCACGTGGCCTAAGAATTGAACCTTCTCCATCCAAAATTCACACTTTGAAAATTTTGCATACATCTTCTCCTTTCTTAGTGCCTCCAAAATAATCTTCAGATGTTCGGCGTGTTCTTCCTCTGTCCTTAAGTAGATCAAGATGTCGTCGATAAAAACTACCACGAATTTATCCAAGTATGGCTTGAAAACTCGATTCATCAAGTCCATGAATGCTGCCGGAGCATTAGTCAATTCGAATGACATTACCAAAAACTCGTAATGTCCATAACGGGTTCGAAACGCAGTCTTTGGTATGTCCTCATCCCGTACCTTCAGTTGGTGATAATTTGTTTGTAGGTCGATCTTCGAGAAACACTTCGCTCCCTTCAATTGATCAAAAAGGTAGTCTATCCTTGGTAATGAATATATGTTATTGATTGTTACTCTGTTCAATTCTCAATAATAGATACAGAGCCTCATCGATTCGTCCTTTTTCTTAACGAATAACACTGGTGCTCCCCAAGGAGACACACTCGGTCGAATGTAACCCTTATCCAATAACTCTTGCAGTTGTATCATCAATTCCTTCATTTCTACTGGCGCCATACGATATAGAGCCTTCAAAATCAGTGCCGTTCCCAGTGCTAAGTCTATTACGAATTTGATTTCTCTGTCTGGTGGAAGACCAGGCAGATCGTCCGGAAACACATCTTGAAATTCATTTACTACAGATATATCCTTAATTTCTATTCCCTTTTTCCGAGTATCAACAATGTAAGCTAAATAACCTACACATCCTTTCCTTAACAATTTCTTGGCCTGCATTATCGTAACGCAACATGATTGCTTAAGCGATGAGCTACCATAAAACACTACCTTAGACTTACTCGAAGTCTGAAGGTTCACACATTTGTTCTGACAGTCAATTATCGCAGCATGGTTATACAACCAATCCATTCCCAGTATTACATCAAATTCTCCCAATCTAATAGGAATCAAGTCTACGCTCAGTTCATGTTCTCTAATATTTGCGCGATAATTTTGATAAACGTATTCTACAGGGATTACTTCTTTATTCGCAACTTCTATGTTCAAAGGATTTTCTAATCTTTCTCGGGGTGAATTAAGTTTACTAGCAAATTCTTCAGATACAAAAGAACAGGTGGCACCCGAATCAAATAATACATAAGCATTTATATCATTGATTGGGATTATACCTGACACCACGTCCTTCGCAGCCACTGCATCCTGGACGGTCATGTTAAAGGTCCTGGCGGTTGGGCGGTTGGATTGTGTTGGTCCGCCGATCATCAGTTTGTTACCTCCCCCTTATTGACTGTTACCTCCGCCACTTCTGTTCTTCGGGTAGTCCTTAATCCGGTGCTCCGTCGAGCCACATGCAAAGCATCCTTGTATCTTTTTCAATTTCAGGCAGTTGGGCGAGATGTGCCCTTCCTGTCCGCAGTTGTAGAAAGTGCCACGTCCCTTCCATCACTCACCCTGATGATTCTTCCCACACTTCGGGCTTCCTTCAGCCTTCTTCTTGAAACCTCCACGAAAATTCCCCGATTGATTGTTATTTTTGTTGTTGTTGTTATTCTCCCACTTTCTCTTTCCCAAGTTGCTTCCTCCACTACTGCTTCCTCCAGCACGGTTCTCGCCTCCAGTATTCTTTCCTTTCTTCTCCTTGTTATACAGACTTAAGGCCTCACAACCACCTTCCGCAATGATTGCCTTCTCCAGCAATGTCGCAAAGGAATCAATTTGAAGAACTGATACCTTATTGAACAGCCACGGCTTCAGCCCTTGCTCAAAACGTCTCGCCTTTCTTTCCTCATCTCTAACTTGGTGTTCTGCAAATCGCACTAGTTCGTTAAACTTATCCGCGTAATGCGCTACCGTCATATCACCTTGCTTCAGTTCTAAGAACTTCACCTCCATTCTATTCTTCATGCTTTTCGGGAAGTAATTCTAGAAAAATAGCGTCTTAAACTTATCCCAAGCTATTATCCCTTCTCCAGCTCTTTGTTGATTAGCCTCCCACCAGTAGTTGGCTTCGCCTCTCATTATATATGTAGCGAATACAGTCTTTTGGTCTTCACCCACGCGAGCGATGGTGAAAGCCTTCTCAATATCCTTAACCCATGTCTGTGCAATGATTAGGTTGGTAATACCCTCGAACTCTGGGGATCCTACACTCCTAAAGTCTTTGAAGTTTGTGACTGGTACTCCTTGAGGATTGGGGTGAACGAATTCGTTGTTCCTTCCCCTTAGGGCCTCTCCTAACAGATCTACCAGTTTCTGGATCGGGTCTACTTATTCCCTCTCATTGTTCACTGACTCCTCAGGTGCAGTCAATCTACGTCTGGGCGGCATTATCTGCATCACAAATTTTCATTTTATTATTATTCAAGTATATTACTTAAGTATTTCTTTTAATTCTAAAAGAATAAATTTATAACACGTTTCTGAAATAAACTTCATTTATATTCATATGCCAAATCGTTTCATTACATGATTTTCCCTAGCATATTTCTATAAATGTTATCACATTATCCCCTAATATCACAAAAGACGGGGAAATACTAACACATTACTATACTACCCCTCTAACAAATGCTTACTCGGGGTTTACATCGCTATCCCATACTTTACACAAAAAGTTGGGAATACAACATAGTATATACATCACATAAAGTAAATACTATAACTAGACTGACTAAGGATCTCATCCCATCATCCCACGCTCCACAACGCTATTATACTCGATCTGCGCTATGTATGCAACCAACTCTCAGCTCATAGTATGTAGGGTCTGTCCCTGCTCCGCTGGGTAGTGGTACACACCATCAATCACCCTCTACAAAGCTGAATGGAACACATACCCCATCTTGTTCATCTTTCTCTTCTTGCATATGACCTCATCCTCTAGGTCGTCAGCCCTCTCATTAGCCGCCTCCCACTTCTCCTCGAAGTGTAACCTATCCATAACCTCCAACTCTAACTGAGTACGGAGTGTTTCTTTCTTAGTCTTCTCGCTCAATTCTCCCTGTTCTACCTCTTCCAGCCTCCCTGCCAGATCTACGTTTCTCGCCACCGACCTATAGAATAAGGTTCCCATCTGAATTTCTGCCTCCCTGTGGTAAGTAATCTCCATCTCTAACTCCTGCATGGCTAACTTCCTCTGGTGGTCCTCGTCCCTCAGCTTCTGGAACTCAGACTCTCTCTCCTTGGCCTCGGCCTCCAGCTCTTGGACTCTACAGTCTAACTCTAGGATCCGCTCCTCACACTCTCCCAGCATATGCTCCTCCAGGTTAGGCTCGTATGAGTCCTCCATGGGCTCCTCCTCGGTAGGCTCGTCCTCAACAGGCTCGTCCTCCATAGGCTCCTCTTCGGGGTCAAACTCCACCTCGATCTCATCCTCGTCGTCAGACTCGGATGGTGCAACAGCCTGCTGTGACGCCCCCAAAATAGGTTCAATACTCAACCCATTCTGAGTCGCCAAATACATGGTACAGAATCCAAATATAATATTTCATATCAAACAGTCGTAAAAAATATGACCACACAACTATGAGTGTCAATACAGACATGTAGAAAATATAAACATTCAAACTAAGTCCTCATTACATTTATTATCACACTATTGTAAAAAAATAGTGAGGACTTCTACAGCTCTAACTTGGACCATCACACCATTCCCCGACTAGTACCCGCAACATTCTCATTTCCTAAAGAAAACAATGGAAGAAAAGGGCGAGCTCAACTAGCCCAGTAAAAAATATTATAACTAAGATAATGAAAAACAAATTATCGTTAGCCTTCAATAAATCAGATAAAATATTATGGACAACACGTTTTAGATCAATATTCGCAGCGAAAATAACAATTCATTAGAAGAGTTAAGTAGAGAATGATGTCTACTATTTTCTTTGATTTAAAAGTCCATCATTAATATTTTATCCCTGTAACATCAATCAATATACATCTCAAATCAAATATTCAACTTTTGCACTACGGGCCAAAGATATTCATTTGTATCACCAATTGGTCATATTCATCTCAACACCTGTCCATCTTTGCACTACGGGCCAAAGATATTCATCAGGTAATCATTCATCTTTACACTACAAGCCAAAGATATTCATCAAGCAATCATTCATATTTGCACTACAGGCCAAAGATATTCAGTTATATCACCATTTAGGACTGAGGATGATGAAAAATAATACAAATAACGAATCCAGTGAGATAAAGGACAAATATTAGAGAATTTATCCAGAGTTCAAGAATGAAGATCAAAACCTGGATCCAATCAAAGATGATTTGGAAGAAAAAAAATATTTTTTTACCGTAAATAGTACCCCGTAAATAGTTACTCGTGAATAGAAACTCGACATGAAAAGATAAAAAATTCACAAAAAAGTTCAGACCAATATTCCAATGAAATGATATTAGATGAAGCGCAAAACTCAAGGAATTTCTGATCATTTCAGGAATTATAGAAGCAATACTTACCGTAGTAAGTTTAGAGTTAGGAATCTGAAATGAAACAATATACAAAACTGCAATTAGATTTTTACCCATCAGGTGCTAGTCCGCTCAGACAGATTATTTTCACAATTTAATAACAACTGAATACGAATGGTTATTCACCAGGCATGCGGTAGTCCGCGTAGACAGGTTATTCCCACAGAATAATAAAGAATGGAATAACAAAAGGATTTCACCATGCATGCGGTAGTCCGCGTAGACATGTTATTCCAACAGAATAATAAAGAATGGAATAACAACCCTTACGAGTATTGAAAGAAAATAACTCTCTTCATGAATACGAAAGAAATAATACCCCTTACCTTAAAATTTTGGAGACTGCACTAGTGTAATAGCAGAATACTCTTCTTCTTTCTCTCTTATTCTCTTTATACTTTCTCTCTCTATAGATTTAGTGAATTGGTGAGAAATAATGAAGAAATGAGCTTCTATTTATAGGCTCGGCAGAGTAAGGGTAAAATAGTTTTTTCGCCATAATTTATGACATCATCGCTTACATCATCGATCCTATGACATCATTTCTTACCTCATTGCTCCGATGACATCCTTGCTTACCTCATCGCTCCGATAACATCATTGTTTGCATCATAAGAGTTCAAATTCAATTTGCACTCTTCCACCTCATTTAACTTTTATACCATGAATTTACTATAATAATGTTACCATTCTAATTATAAAAATCATACTATTATATAATCACATCATACTACTATAATGTAATATTATAATAACATATTTGATTGAATTATTTTATCAGAAAAGATAAAATACCAACTTTCAACCAATGTCACATGCTAAAAATTCCTCCATTAAAAATCCACATTGAATAAATATTTCCTTACCATATATATCAAAAATTAATTATTCATAAATAATATTACAGAACTACAATATTGACAACCAGGTCGTTCCCAGGAAAGAGGGGGCCTTCCGATAAGGATTTTTCCTTACTGGCGCGCAATTAGTCAACCCCTTTTCCTAGACAGAACTTCCTTAGACTATTGCCAATAATGCTATCTAATAATATTATTCAAATAATATGAA
The DNA here is from genome assembly GCA_020205555.1 of Panax stipuleanatus. Lineage (NCBI taxonomy): Eukaryota > Viridiplantae > Streptophyta > Magnoliopsida > Apiales > Araliaceae > Panax > Panax stipuleanatus. The sequence goes on along the minus strand of CM035121.1, from coordinate 56,401,012 downwards.
TTATTAATTTGATAATTTAAAATACTGTGCAATAACATTTATTGAATCACTAATATAAAATAGCAAAGTAGCACTTATTGTTATAAAATATCAACGTAGTAAATATTGAACCAATAAAATATTATGCAATTATTGAATCAATAATTTAAAATATTGAACAATAATTACTGTAACAATAATTGAGTAAGTGCCTTCCTACGTAAGAATCAATAATTTAAAATACTGTGCAATACCGTGTGCTACTGTGCAACACCGTGTATTACTGTATTTTAATCACCGTGTATTTCAACAGTACTAATGGTAACAACTACGCCGTTATTTTATAAAAAGGTTATTTCTGTCGCTTTCTATATCTGACATTCATTCCGTTGTGGGGTCCACCAATGACTGCGCCGTTGTACGAATATTCTCCGATAAAAAGAATATTCCTCGATCAAACGAATATTCCCCGACACAACGAATATTTTATAACCACTTGCTTACTTTGTGAACTTTGCATATCTCACCCATAACTTATCACATTTATCAAATCAACACCTTACTATTTCAAAATAATATATAAAGAAAATTAAATCTTATTCATAAAATTTGGGGTCTTACACTGCACTGGCACAGCCTCTAAAGGTGCCTCGTATACTACATGTATATCTCTAGGCTCCTCCTCGTCCACTCTACTAGGTACACCTGTGTCTATCATCCTATAAACACAAACCTAAGATAAACAAACTGCAATTCCATTAGAATATTAAATAAAACATAAGTTCATTGTATAGAATGAAGTAACATTTCACAACACACTAAGTCTCTCAAGGAAAACTCTACATGAGTTTTATCTCCTTTCTAACTTCTAAATTCTCCTAAGTTATAATCTAAGGACACTCGCTCCTAAGGTTTATAACCACAGCTCTGATACCAACCTGTGACGCCCCCAAATTCGGATCGCCACTTGGTCACTCGAATTCGGTGTGTCACGTTCTCATGGTAATACAATAATAACTAAAATCACACAATCACAGCGGAAAATCTAATCTAGAATAATTTACAATGATTTATTATAATTATTCACCCAAGTCTCGCAACCTACAGTACTTAATAAATTATATAATAATATCAAATAACGACTTATTACATAATCTAACTTAAGCTTAAACATAGTCAAATCCATTCTTACTACATCATCTTAATGCAACATTAAAATATTTAAAACATAAAGGAACAAGCTAGTTGGTAGCCTTGCCCTTGCCCTTATCGACACTCGAAGGTTCACCCTACTCTGCCTTAACTGAAAAGTTTTAGGGAAAGCAAGAATGAGCACAAATTGCTCAACAAGTAATATACAGTAAGGGTGAGTAATATAGTTCTCGAATCTCAAAAGAGTATAACAGGATGTGATAATTTCAAGGATAACAAGAAATATCAACAGTTTTCAATAATAGTCGCTAAGGACAGAAAAATATCAATAAGATTCAAAACTAAATCAATTCAAGGTCTCAAGATAACTGAATACTGAGCAGTCACTAAGGACTATGAACTCTTACTAGAATTAACAGTATTAAACTGATAACCCAATCAAAAATACGTACAACAGGTGATCAGTCTAAAGTACCCTATATTATGCATAACATTTAATCATACTCAGGTGCGTGCGTCGGTCTCCCGACAAATATATTTTTCCTTCAAAGAAGGTTGTTCATCTCAGTCAAACACATGATCCCGCACCAATCAGTTGGTTTGGGTCGCTTTTCAACAATATAAGTCTAGCCGAATCAAATGGCATAGATCACAACAATTATAAGTTCAATCTCAAGATTTAAAGTTCAAAGAATATAAATCGACTTTTATCTTATCCATGAAGTATATGATTTATAATATCTGGATTTCAATCTCAAAAGCTTACTTGTACGACAATAATATCGCAAGCTAAATGAATGTTCAATAAAGAGTAGAGTTAGGAACTTGCTTACAACGTTCCTCGAATAACGTAAACACAAAGATAGGATACTTACAAATAATACAAGAACGGGTTTAAGAAAACTTGCCTTTAGCGTTGTTTATCCACGTTAAGTAATCAACACTTTAGAATCCTATTTATAGTGTATTATAAGTATAGGATGTTCATTAGTTAACACATCCGTTACACAAACTTGTTACTCAATATACATATATGTTACTACCTTAGTCACATGTCATACTTATACTCATATGGTATGAAATCAGATTATATGTTATCATGAATCAAGTATATAGTTATAATGTAAATGATACTATAGCAACTCATCATGTTCAAGTGGTTATGATCCTTTGACCCATGGACCCCATTATATAAGTTAAACATTATCTTCTTACTTATTTATCACATATATACACATATCAGTAGGGTACAGATTATTATTAGCAGCTTTGATCAACAATAGACACTACTGAATCAATTAGAACAAGTAAACTGCATCATTTCAGATTTCAGGCCGGCGCAGCTGCACTATGGCTAAGCCTAGGGCTGGCGCAGCTGCGCAGCCCTCTGGCCAAAGCTGAGATGTGCCTTGTGGTTTCTGTCCGGTCATGCAAGCCAACAACACCACATAGCATATAAACATATTAAAGGATACTTTTATGTTTGTACAACCTTTCCTCGTTCCAAATATACGTGATATAGATTCTAAGACAATACTTTCAATAACTTAAAGCAATTCAATGTCATAAAACCACAAAGCTATCATGCTTGTCATGCACACACATAAGGTGGTCGTGTAACGTGTTCTAGGCATGTTCATGAATATCTTTACCACATACGTATTGCTAGCATTGCTATTGGTTTTGAAATCGTGCTTCATTTTGTGTTCCTTTAATCTTTATGGCACCTAGCATGATATGTACACATGTATATATATGCATGACACATTAGTGAGGTTTAAAAACACTATCCAACATGTCCACAATGATCAGAATCTAGACTTCGATATAACATGTCAAGATTTACGTTCAAAACTTATACTTTCACTAGTAAAGTCCATTTAACGCGGTCCACATGCTCATGTTACCTTATGAAACGTGTACACACCTATTAACATACTTTTCATGCCTTCCTAGATCATACTAGTATGCTTGCATGGTCAGAATACCGATATAAGTCATATATGTTTAAAGTTCAATTATAAACCTTATGTTCACTTCGAAAACTTTAACCGTTCGTTAATCATGTATACAAACCTAGGGAACATATTCACATTAGGTCTACATATCCATATATATATATATGTTACTCAAGCTAGCATGCTTTATCCAAGTCATATTAGCAAGTAGCACATAACAGTTCCTTAAGCAGAAGCAGGAAACTGGGTTCAGAGGCCGGCGTAGCGCCCCAGTGTATTACTGGCGCAGCTGCGCCACGTCTGGTTCAAGCCAAGAACAGCCTGCTTAAGCAGGATTCCAGCCCAACCACAAAATTACTTCACGAAAATAGTTCTAAGCAGTCATATTATGGTTTAAACATGTTTATAAGTCTATATAACAACTAAGAACATGTCCTAATCCAATCTAGCATGAGTTGTAATCAAAATCAAGAATTCAAGAAATCTTAGAAACAGGAAAATGAAGAACATGAATGAAGAGCATGGAGAGAATTATACCTCTGTAATGCAAATGCTAACTCACACTTCTTCTAATGAGTACTTATATATGTATATAAGTACTCATTCTCTTTTTGAATTTATCAGACAATTTTTCTAGCAAATTGAGAAATGAGAGGGAGAGCTTTCATTTATAGAAAATTGATTGCCCAGTACATAGCTTTACTTCATGGTTTGATTCAATATGCAATATAAGAATTCAATAGGTAGGAAGGAGTTGGTGATTTAGTTGTTGGAGTTCATCATCATGCCCACTCCCCATTGCATGATTGCTATGAAGCTATGAGTTTGCTAAAAATGAGAAATAGACTAGCCTTTTTGCCATACACGTGAAGGAGAAGGAGAGTGACTATTATATTGGGACAAGTCCATATATCAGCATTCTAACAAATGTGGTTCAATGCAAGGCTATAACACATCTTATACACTTATACATAATTCCTATCCTTATGTTATATTTTATATACATATCATCCATACATAGGTTATAATCTTAATGTTATAATGTAATCCAACTAAATGTTACTTCAATGTAGTAAAGGAAATTTGTACATATATAATCCATGTACATTTTTCCTACCGGTATAACTTAATCAGATATTACCACATTACATCATCTCCTTTATTATTAGATTGTATTAATCAACAATTGTTTATAATATATCCATGATACATTATTTTAATGTTCACACACTCACATAGTTACATAGGCATTGATATGTAACTTAATAAATCTTAATATATGGTTTCTATATATAATATAGTTATACTACACTTCACACTTCATATAATATATAGTTAGTTACTATACGTTATACTTTTAAATCGCATGCTCGCACATAGAAGCTAATAATTTACTTATCTTATCAATTAATTAATAATAATATTAATTAATCCATTTCTCATTAATCAATGAAATTATAATTTCCACAATAATTGATTAACACTTATATGATTAAGTATCACATTAAATGAATGCAAATCTTATTATATTTATAAACACGTTGCTTATTATTATCATGTCTCTTGCAATAATAATCACATACCTTTAACTAATCATCATTAATATTCTATAACAATTAATTAATATTCTATAATAACAATTAACAATTAATATAGATTAATTGTTCACTTAATAATTCATTCGTTAATTAATATCATCATTAATATTTCCCATCATTGTGTCACACAAGACTTTCAATGAGTTTATCGTAAACTCCATATTTCCTCAATTATTATAATTATTCAGTTTAATATAATTGAGTTAACTCATCTCATAACACCAAATCACTTATATTCAAATAAATATTCATTTCTATTAATATATTCATTTAATAATATATGAAAATTCTTGGGTATTACAGTTCTAAGTAGATTTCCTTTCTTGGGTTCATTGAGGAGCTTATTTGTGGTCTAAACTCAAGCTTGAAGCATTCTATTGGAAGAGAACCATCAAGATTTGCATTTCCATTCTCTTTTCTCTCTCTCTTACTTAGTTGCTGAAATGCTTGGTTTGAATCCCATAATGGTGGGTAGTTCAGTGATGAACTAACTTTCATTATGGGATTCTAATGGATTTTATTTGCTTAGTCTAGGGTTTATGTCTCTTTGATCTGTATGAATGAAAATTTATGGTTTGCCTATCATGGTTGCTGTGTATGTTTAGATGCCTGGTCAACATCTACTCTAATAGTTTATATGGACTTTGTGACGCCCCCAAATCCACTTTCCTTTCGAAACCTCTGATCCGGTGCAGTCACAATACTACTATCGTCAAACTATTACATCTTTTATTCATTAATAAAAGAATACAACTTTGTTTATTACAATTTAGAATATAAATTCTATTCATATCCAAGATCTCGTCTTTACATCATATTCGATGTTACTAAAATGCGGAATAATTTAAACTTTTTAATATCCTTTGAATAAATCTTTTATTGATTTCACAATCTTAAATCAATTACATTACTGGAATCTACTATATAATATGATTCATTCTATTTTAGTTATCGTATAAACATTTACAACTCAACTCGATATCTCTTATGTATTAACTAATACATTTTTACAATACAACAAGTATTAAACAGTGTAAACAACTATCAAGTACATCATCTAGAACCTAAACACGGTCCAGATAATAATCTAAGTAGTATTCTTCAATGTGATACTATCTATCTTTATTAATCAAGAAGCACGAAGTCTTTATCGTGAGTCCTTAACCTGCAAAAGTGATTATTTGCAAGAGTAAGCTCGACAGCTCAGCAATTCTAACAGTTTTCATGCATCACATAGCATATAACATCATACTCAATTCATGCATTTATAAATAATTTATATTTACTACGCATGTTACTTTTCACATAACAAGTATATCATCAAAGATCAACTTTCAATCTCATATATATCTCATATATAGTTCATATATAAGTTCACATTATCACAACATAATATAATTCAACTGACAGTTATTGAATTCATATATCAAATAGGAACTGAAAGACTTGCCTGATTCGTAGTTTAACAACTACGACTTAACTGCTTAAGATATTTGCGCTTCGTGTAATCCTACATAGTTATATAATCATGGATTCATATCCATTAGTCATACATTCATACATTCTCAATATAATAATAAGTATTACATTATTTTCTATCTTGGTTCTTAGAACCTTCGTTTCACTTTTCCTATCGTATTCTTAGAATAACTATGTACGTATAAGTATACTTTAACCATACGTACTTACTACCATGCTTTGTTTATGCTAAACTTGGTTTCACGATATGTAGTCATGGTGTATATACATGTATGATACATGAGAGAGTCCAAGAGTGCTATTACATATGTTCATACACATCAAAATCCAAAACTCAAGGTAACATGTTAACGTCCACGTTCAAAGCTCGCATTTTCATTAGTGCAGCTCACTAACAAAACCTAACATGTTCATGCTATATATGTAGGTTGACATGTCTGATATGCATTTCTAAGTCATCTAAACATGCTCACGAAAATCAAAATGCGTACATGGTATTTACATGTCAAGATCCACCTTCAAAACTTACATTCTCGTTGGAAAAGTTTACTAACGAGATCCGGCATGCTCATGTTATATTATGAAACATATATTCGTAAGTTAATACGCTTCTCATGCATTCCTAAATAATATAATCATGCTTGAAAAATCAGAATGTCAACATAGTTCACATATGTCAACACTTTTTGTTTACTTCAAAATTATAAACCTTTACGAATAATGTATGCAATCATGGTAATACATGCTCATATTAGGTCTACATATCCCTCTACACAAGTTATTCATGCTAATATGCCTTGCCTAAGTCATGACATCCGACTATGCTTAACAGATTAACAGAACTCAAAAGGAAACTGGAACAGAGGACCGGCACAGCTGCGCAGGTATTGGTCTAAAGAGTGGCGCAGCTGCGCCACTCACTGGTCAAACCAGAAATGACATTTCATGCTGCTGGACAACCCGAGGTCATTCACTAGCATTCAAATTACTGATATCCATTACGTACATATGCCTATAGGGTCATTAACTCAACTTTGAAACCTAGCATGCACATTCAAATCCAATTCAAAGTTACATAGTTTTCATGCCGGACTTTCATATACCTTAAGTAAATCGAGTCCATTGCTTCATGGTCAGTTACTAAAGTCATGTTACCACATAACAAGACCAAACAATGTTTAAGTAGTCATGCTTGTGCGTATACTACACATGTATACATTAATCACATAGTCCATGCCTTAGAAATTTATTTCTTGAATACGTGTACATAGGAGAAATTCACATTTTAACCAAATGATGCTTATATCGACATGTCTATAGGCATAATAAAATCCTAATATACATGCTTACATGATCATAATGTAACTCACACGGTGTTTGATGCTATTACCCTTCACATTCTAAGTTTTCATAAAAATTGCACTAAGTCAACAAAGGTAACTTAGTATATGCAAAGTACCTCGTAGCCATGACTCTCATATATTAGAACACATATATAAGTCACATACACGTAGTCCAATGGTCAGAATCTAAAAGACATAAGTCTTGGTCAAGTTTGCTTCAAAAAGTTCTTAAGTTTCTCTTTGAAATCGTTTGAATCTTGCAATCACGTATGCTAGTTTATTCAACACTTTAAAAGTACATTTCATGTCAATATAGACTATATGATCATGTTTACAAAAATTAGAATGCTCACATGAAATGTTTGTGATGAAGTTTACTTTAATCATTTCTAAGTTCACTTCTAACTAGAAAGCTTTTTATCAAAAGTGTATACTATTATGGCCATAAACATTCATGTTGAATCAAGGGACATGTTTATAGAAGTTATACCAGTTTTCATGCTTGTCTTAAATAATATCAACAAGTTATCACATAGCAGGCTGCTGCAGAAAACAAAAAACAAAACTGGTTCCAGGACCCTGCGCAGCTCCCAGGCATAAACCCGGCGCAGCTGCGCCGGTGTCCGACCAGTTCAGGAATTGTTCTGCTTCGGCAGAAACCAGCCCAAATCATAAATTTTCTCAACGAAATCCATTACAGTCATGTTATAAAATAATCCTAACATGTTTATAGCCTTACATAACACTTAACAAACATATCTTAACTCAACAATTAATCTATCCATGCTCAATTCAAGAATCAAAACTTGGATTTCCACAGAAAAGAAGAACATGAGTATAAAGGATTATTCCTTTGCAAAAAATGTAAATTGAACTTGCTAATGTTACTATAGAAATCCTCCCTCAACTGTAAACCATTTTGCTAGCAATATACTCTCAATTCACACTTAACATAATTCTCAGCAATGAAAACATGAAGGATAAGAGCTCCATTTATAGACCAATTAATACACAGACAATGCTTTTACCTTCCAAACCAAACCAAAGGATTTCAAGATTGCTCAATGGTTAAGGGAGAGTGGTTGAGAGTTGTTGGAACTCATCATGAATTCCTCACCCTTGCTCATCATTGGCTATAGAATGCTGAGTTTGAGAGCAATAGGGAGTAGACTAGCAATTTAGTTATTCATGTGAGAAGGAATTGTGCCTCTCATTATGGGACAAAGCTTAATAAACTCAGCATTGTATTCCTTTGTGCAACATACATATGTATATTACATATATTCCTACATCAATGTATAATTATTCACTTAAATTAATACCTCCATATACACAATATATATACTATAATGTATGTTCACATAGTATATTTTTAAGTTACAATGTCCCTTCTAAATACAATGTAACAAATAGGTATATACTCCAACATATAATCTATTTACTTTTCATTCTATCGGATATAATTCTTTCGGGTACCATCACATGGTATTGTCTCTTAAATTTTATTAATTCAATAAGTGTTTACAATACATCTATGATATATTATTGTACACTCATATACACATTGTCACACACATTTCATGTACCTCTTACAACTCAATAAACTTTACTACATAGTTTATATTCATATATAACATAGTTGCACTACACTTCAAACTTCATATAATATATAGTTAGTTACTATACGCTACACATTTTATTCGCATGCTTGCATATAGAAGTAAATAATTTACTTATCTCATCAATTAATTAATAATATTAATCCATTTCTCATTAATCGATGGAATTATAATTTTCACACTAATTGATTAACACTTTATATGATTTATTATCACGTTAAATAAATATAAATCTTATTATATTTATAAATCATTTACTCGTTAATCAACATATTATCAAATAATTACTTGATAATAGTATATTGCTCATAATAATAATTAATATAATAAGGCAATATATCGCATTCCCTATTAATACAATTCCGATTATATCTATAATCAATTTTCTTATTATTATACTATCACTAGTTATAATACTAAATCAACATATTATTATAATAACAATTAATATAGATTAATTATTTAATTAATAATTCTTCCATCCTCGAATTAATCAATTCATTACCGAATCTATTATCGTGCCACACAAGGCATATCTCACAAACTTACACTAAGCTTATTCTCATTATCGACACTTATTCATTTCCACCACATTACTCACCCACCACATGTTCAATATACTTAGGACTATTAAGCCACAAGGTTCACATATATATATATATATATATATATATATTACAAATAGAATATTCAAATATTATTTATAACACTTACGGTACTATAGCAACTCAAGTTATTAAAATAACTTAGTTTCCTTTTATAAATTAAACTCCTTTTGAAAATACATTAGAAATTATGTATTTAGCCATAACATAAAATATTATGTTTTCTCCAAATAAGGATATTCTTTATTAGAAAATAGTTTACTTATTGTCTCAAGATATTATTCTTAATATAATATCTATTAAAAGTATGTACGGCACATGTACATATATTATTTATAGAAAATAGATAACAAGTTTATTTTTTTATTATAATAATTTGTTTCCATCAATTTATTTACATATAGCAAATATGTTTTAATATATTTACCATATTAATTAATCATACCTATTACCTCATACAAAAACATATAAGGTAATATTATTATTCAAAAATAACATTTCCTCCTTTATTAAAATAATTCAATATTAGAATTTATTTTAATATCCTTTATTAGAAATATATAATAATTATTTCTCTTTCTTTTCTATAAATTGTTCCCAAAACTATTTCTTCAAATATTCATTTAAAGATATAATGATTTTCATTTCTCTTTTAATAACGTATATATATTTAACGTTATTCGCACATTAGACTTTCTCACATATTACCACTCTAAGTAATATATATAAAAAGTATCAACTATAATTACATATTCAACACACATATTAATTCACTCCTTTACTTAAGTAAAGTAAACCCTATACTATATCACCTTAGTTAATTAAGGTTCGATATTATATTATTCCATAATATAACTCTCAACTTAAATTAACTAATATTTATTCTTATTAGTTAATTTCTTAACTAACTCATACTTCACTATCCAAACCTATTTACGGATAGCTTAAGTGCTATTAATAGCATACTAGTTATTAATACACATACACAAGAATATGGTGATTATACATTAATGTTATTTATTGTCACCAACTTATTATGATAAAATAACTCTATAAATTATTTAATATCGATAGGAATTTATCCACTTCATTTATCTCCACTGAATCGTCACTACGCTAAATAACAAATATATATTAATAATATATTTGTAAATCACAAAAAAAAACACATATTACATAGCCCATATTACCCTATGTAATATAATACCACATACCACATACCTCATATCACATATATATATATATTTTTATTCGAACCCATCTCACAGTTTAAGAATTTTATTTATTAAATTCTTATTTAATAATATCTGAAAATCGGGTTCTCACAGACTTGAAAAATGAAGTGTAAACTTAGATTTTGCCATGTTAGCATATGTTTGTGAAACTTGCATTGGATGAGTTTTGTGATTTGCTGTCCGGATAGACATACTGTATTGCCATATGTAGTTTAATTGGGGGCTTGTACTTAAATCGGTTTAGCTTGTAAATTGCATAGAAATATAGTGGCTTAGGCTTTATCGATGTTCATGTGATTTCTATCTTAATTGTGGATATTATATGATATGGACTTGGTGTATTGAAAAATAGCCATGTCTCACATTCGTGCTCCCGGCTAGCATTTCTATGTGATTATTCATACATGATTTGAGATGTTGTTAACCTAGATGACGCAATAGATGAAGTTAGGATCCCATATTTCTCTAATTTGAACCCCTTGTCTGTTAATTAGTTAAGTTTATTTACAACCATTCTAGTTAATTAAAGAATACTGTGACAACCGTTTGAGAAGACAAAGATAACCATAGGACTGTTGCAAGATTGTGTAAGTCTGACTCCTTTCTCCGTGGGAACGATCTCGACTTATCAAATTATTACTTGTCGACTGTGTATACTTGCACGTGTTTTGTGTCCGTTTTTGTTAACACGTAAACGGCGCAACATGTCCTAATTGGTTGCATTCAAAACAGTTATTTGAATTTTCATTTGAGCCACCATTTCTGAAGTTGCTATTGGTAGCTTTAAAATTCCCTCCTAGAATTTTTGGCTTGAAGGCTTGCTTGTTTCGGAAGTTGTTGAAGTTGTTATTTATTTTCATAAAGCCTTTGCCATATCTCTTTGCTTTGTTTTGAATTACTCTCCTGAGTTGTCTTGATAATAATGCAACTTCGTTATTATCTAGACTCAAGAGTTCTTCATTCAATTCATCATCATCGCTTTCTTGATCAACAAGTAAGGCTTTGAAAGCGATTCCTTTCTTTTTTGAGGTCTGTGTCTGATCCTGCTTTTTCGACTAGCATGTCGACTTCGTGGGCACGAAGATTTCCAATGAGGCTATCAAGAAGATAAGCAGTTAGATCCTGCATTTCCTTGATTGATGTAACTTTCATTTTCCATACAGATCGAAGGGCTTTGAGAATCCTTCTGTTCTTCTCATTTGTTGCGTAAGATTTTCCCAGTTGTTCTAGCTCATTAAGGATTCTGGAAAAACGAGTTTCCATATCAATGATTTTCTCACCTTCTTCCAGCTTGAAGCTTTCATACTATTGGATTAGAGCATCTTTTTTGGTTTCATTGATATGATTGGTTCCTTCATAGGTTACAATCAATTTTTTCCAGATTTCTTTAGCATTCTTGCAGTTGCTAACTCTTTTGTATTCTTTTTCTATAAGAGCACTGGTTAGCAGTTGTTCAGCTTTGGCGGCTATATTCATAATCTCCTCATCCTCGGTGGTGAATTTCCCAGCATCTTTTTCGATGAGCTTTTCATCTTCAATTTTTGTGGGAATCTTTACACCTCGTTCTATTGCTAGCCAAATTTTGATTCCTTGTGATTTAGCGTAGATTTTGAACCTATTTTTCCAAGTGGCAAAGTTTGTGCCATCAAATAGTGGAGGTCTGGACATTGATAGTCCTTCTCCGCAACCAGTAGCATTTGTGTAGGCCATAAATGAATCTACTCTTAGATATGCATGTAATCACTTAACAAATAAGTTAAAGAGCACAGCTCTAATACCAATTGAAAGTCCAATAATAATCTAGAAGGGGGAGGGTTGAATAGATTATCGCTGTTTAAAAATTATCTTTGGCCTTTTTGAATTTTAGTGGGTTAATTTTAAGAAATTAATAAGCAGTTTAAAATCCAATCACACAATGCACAGATATTTATCTGGTTCACAACATACAGCTCGAGTATATTGCTACGTCCAGTCTCAAGCTCCTCTGTGACAACCCTAGAATTTATAAGATTTTAAATGATTAAATAAAGGTTAAAGAATAAAACCTAGAGTGAAAATAGAGGAATAATTTAAAAAAATTTAAAGAATAATCTATATGGTTTATTATTTGATTGAGAATAGAGGAATTATGGGTTATAAAATTTTTAAACCCTAGAGATGAATCTATATGTGTTTGATAGAATATTAAGGATAAGGTACTACGATACCTATAAAGTTTGGTGACCTAATATATAAATTAGGTATGTGAATTATGTGTATGATTAAATAAATATACATTATATAATGTGTATACATTTATTTTGTATATAGAGATAATTAAGAATATGTATATATCAAAAATGTTGAGTATTAGTTCTAGTGATAATAGATTTAATGGACTAAGATGATTGTATGGCCCAAGGAATTGTATATGTAGCCCAATTATTTATTTAAGCATTGAACTTGTAGCTAAATTGATTTAATAGCAATTAAGTTATTAAGATAGCCCAATATATTATGTATAGGACAAGTATAGTGATGGCCCAATATAATTATAGGAGGAAGCCCAAGTTTATTTTAACTAGTAAGCAAACTAAGAAAAGTGCAAGCCCAAAAGGAAATTAAGTGAAACCCCAAGCTTGGCCCAAGAATAGCCCACTTGAAGAAGAGTATTTAAGTCATTAAGTAAGTATAAAAATTAAAAGGAACAATTACATATAATAGTACATTTTAATAAAATATTACAAAAAAAGTGCATAAATAAAATATTTATAAAATTAGTGCATATGTAATACTTAATTACAAAAAGAGTGCAATCTTATTCCTTTAATTATGGTCACAATTATCTCCCTTATCTCTCCCACGATTCTCTTCCACTCTATTTCCGTCTCCCTTCTCCTCCTCCACCTCCTCCTCCTCCTCCCTCTCCCTCTCCCTCCGCCTCCCATCACCCTTCCCCTCCTCCCGCCCCCCTTTCTCCTCCTCCCGCCCCCGCCCCACCCCCTCCCCTCCCCTACCCTCCCTCCGCCTCCCCCACCTCCCGCCTCCCCTCCTCCCGCCCCCTTTCTCATCCCCCTCCTCTCGCCCCCTCCCCCCCTCCCTCTCCTCCCGCCCCCTTTCTCCTCCCTCCACCTCCCACCGCCCTCCCCCTCCCCCCGCCCCCCTTTATCCTCCTCCCACCCTCGCCCCACCACCTCCCCTCCCTCCGCCTCCCCCTCCTCCCGCCCCCTTTCTCCTCCCCCCCCCCCACGCCCCACCCCCTCCCCCTCCCCCTCCCTCTCCTCCCACCCCCTTTCTCCTCCCATCGCCACCGATCCATTTTTCACCTCCACCGGTAACCAAACTTTCATATGTTGGTAACCAAACAGTCATACCAAGGTAACCAAACATTCATACCAAGGTAACCGAACTTTAATATGAAGGTTTCCTTAATATGAAGGTTCGGTTACCTTGTTATGAAAGTTTAGTTACCTTGTTATGAAGGTTTAGTTACCTTAGTATGAAGGTAACCAATTCATTTTTATTAGGTTACCAATTTATTTTGAATGTGATGCAGTTGGTAACCAAAATTCATTCAGTTGGTTACCAAACTTTTCGATAAGGTAACCAATTCAGTTTTATTAGGTTACTAATTTATTTTGAATGTGATGCAATTGGTAACCAAATTTCATGGAGTTAGTTACCAAACCTTTTGATAAGGTAACCAATTCAGTTTTATTTTATTACCAATTTTATTTTGAATGTGATGCAGTTGGTAGCCAAACTTCGTATAAAGGTAACTATTTTAATTTTTGTGGGTAACTAAATCGTCAAAAAAATCAGAATAGCAACTCCGACGATATAGCGGTGGTGGTGGCGGCGGCACGAGGCGGTGGAGGAGGATGATGAACATTAACTCCTTCATAATTTTTTGTTTTTAATTTCCTCATTTTGATTTGAATTTTGAATTATGGATTTAAAATTGTTGTTAGATCCAAAAGATTTGAATTTGAATTATTAGTTATCCTTGATTTTAGGCTTCCTTATTTAATTTGAAATTGAATGGTTTGAATTTTTTGCACTTTTTTTGTAATTATTTTGTGGATGCACTTTTTTTGTAATTACTTTCTAAATGTTGTATAGTTCTGTAAAGGACTCAAATTAAAAAGTATAAACTATGTTGTTTTGCTAGTCCAAAGAATGAACTTTATTAGCCCAAAGATTTATTTGAGTAGCCCAATTGGTGACCCAATTGAGTGAGGACCTATGGGATGCTAAGTAAGCTATTTGGGCTTTAAAAAGAAGACAAATTTGAGCCTAAGAAGGCCTTAGAGAAGAAATTTATGGAGGAGAGGAGAAAGAGGAGATGTTTGTGATGATTACTTTCACTTTAGTTGGTAGTTTGCTTTTGAGGTGTTGATTAATTAGTGGAGCCAACACTTTTGGATAAACTTGCAAGTTATCTAAGTCTTGTAAGCAACATTTTAATGATGAGAAAGAAAGGAGGAGCAAGAGTGTAGGAATAATAATAAGAGATATACAATACATCTCTTCTTTTATACAAAACAACAAAAGCATTTCACTTTCTCTTTCCTCTCATTTGTATAACTTAGAAAAATAAGAAAGAGAGAGAGGGAGAGAGTGTGAAGATTTCGGCCAAGAGGGAGGAGAGAGAGAGAGAGAGTTTTTATGGTTTCTTAGTTCTTAAATCAAGTCCTAGGAAGAAGAAGAAATGAAAAATTAAAAGAAGGTATAAAGAATTCCTACCTATATAATCTATTTTTCTTCTTGATTTGATTTGAGTTTTGATTTTTATAAAATTTTGATCTAAGGTTTCAAATCTTTAGATTTATGTGTTTAAAAGTGTTTTATCTTTAGATCTATTGTGGGTCAAAAAATTGGATCTAAAGCATAAAAGGGGAAATATGTTTTTCAAAAGTAAGAAAACTTAATTTTCTTAACCTTGGTTGTGTTTATCTTGTGTTTGATGATTATTTGAGGTATGAGATCATGGATTATGATAAATCCATGAATATATTTGGTATTAGTTTGTGTTATGTTGTTTGATGATGGATTATGTTGGTTATTAGGTGAGAATATGAAAGTTTTCTTAGAAATCATCAAGTATGAAAAATTAGATTTTTATAAAAACAAAGTATGAAATGGAAATGACCATATCTCTAATTCTATTTTGAATTTTTGAGTGTGGTCAATTTCTGGAGTTATATATACAAGTCTTCTAACTTTTTCAAGTGAAATCACTTAAAAATGAGTTATAAATTTTCGTGTGGACTGATTTGAGTAAATGAAGCAAAATCTGAAAAAGGCTAAAGAGTAGGCTGTCCAAAAATTTAAGGGGCTGTTTCGACCACTTAAGTTATGAAATAAAATCAGGCCTTTTGGGACATTAAAATATATGTTATAAACTAGCTTGTGTCCGAAAATGAGCTCATTCCGACTTAAATTGAGCAAGTTATGACTATTTTAATATTTAGATTTTTCTGACAAAAAACGCTATAACCGGAGTTCTATAACTCCGATGGCCACGAAATTTAAACTGGAAGCTCACGATAACATGTATAAGATCTCGCCAAGAGTTGGGAATTTTTAGAGTTAAGAGTGAGGTAGTTATTTTCTTAAGGAATTAACTAGAAACGGATTTTTGAAAAATACTTAAGGGAGTTGGAAAATTCTAGAAAAATAGTTTTTGTGTATGAAATATATGTATATGTGTTTGGACAAAGAATGGAAAAATAATAAATTGATTTGGTATTTTCGTGAATAGTATATTTCAGCTTGCTGAAATGAACATTTCAGGATACTGAAATGGAAACTGAAAATGTTAGGAAGACTGTTTGGTTTCAGTTTACTGAAATAAAATATTGAGTCTCTTGAATAGTAAAAAGTTTACCGAGTTATAATAATAACTTAGTAAGCGATTAAGTATTAAGTCTAAAAGTAGTACAGTCGTATTCTGCAATAGTTGATGTATAGTAGTTGGGCTAAACGACTCCTTCATATGGGGAAGGGATCTACGAATTGGTAACCGATCTAACTAGTTGTGAAAACAGTGTAGACAAGACGAAAGCTAATTTGTTAGTTGTTTGTGGGAAACCACTCAGTATACTATATTGAATACTATTAAAGACTCGATGTGTGTTAGGTTTAGACTTGTATATGTAGAGTGTTAAGGTTATCTAATATTTGACTATGTGTTTAAATGTTAGATAGTTTACTTATAAGGTATGTTATGCTAGTTGAAAGATCAATCTTATAACTGATAGGTCTTTACAATAAAGCGATTAAATTAGATTGCGTAGCAGTAATCAACGGTACAGGCAAGTTCCTAAACCATACTTTTATTAAGCAAGTTTTCCTAACTCAAACTCGAGTTGTTATTGTAAAGCATGTTCGTGATTAATCATTGTTGATTATATCACATCTATGATTTATTGATTCGCACGTTGTGCATATTGTATATGTTCATCAGGTATGAAAGGCTGATCACCTTCATTACCATATTGTTTAGTTGAATTTATTCATGTTCATTGTTGACTATTCAGCATTATTGATTCATGTTCTTTCACAATTCTTATATTGTTGAAAGTTTGTCAGCTTATTATTCATTTTTTCAATCATGATATATCCTTGTTGATTTAAAACTTGCTGGGCAAACTTGTTGCTCACCCTTGCTATATCATGATAAACATTTCAGACTAAAGCAAAACTTCAGACATAGTCAAAGGCAAAGATAAGTTCCGGGATTGAATTATTGTACGGTTAAATGGTATTTGTATTAGAGCAACATGGCAATGTATGTCGTGTAGAATATGAATATGTGTGGTAAGTTAAGGTTTCAGACCTTGGGATTTATGTGTAAAAGTTTATTGTATAAACAATTTATGTTTATATCTTCCGCAGTAGTTATAGAAATGTTGTATCGTAACGTACCAGGTCCGAGGTTCTGGGGACCCGGATTTGGGGGTGCTACATCCTCTCCAGGACTTGAAATACTATTACTCCCTGTAATAAATACTCCTTTAATAGGCGAAGAAGCCTTTACAAAGTTTTAAAGATAAACTTACAACTATCCACAACTAACTATCTTGGATGGCGAACTCCCAGCTCTTTCCTCAAGCTTAGTTGAATCTTCTTTTGAGCTTAGAACTATTCTATATCTTGGTCTTGAAACAATAATCTCTTCCTCACCTCACAAGTACACTAGAGACCCAACTCTCAGCTGACCTCTCTAAGACTCTGGTCTTGGTCAAAGAATTCTTGTCTTTCTCACAAGTATAAAATAAACTAACTCAACCTTTTCCTTTTTACAAAAAATTTGTTTGAATATTTGCTTCTAATAGTAAGCAGATAAAATTGTAGAACAAATACTTCTTAGATAAGCAGATATATAATTTAAGTATATGATAAAAGTTCAAAAACTTTTATGTGATGTGCTTCTATGAAAGCAGATAAAAGATTTAAGCACTAGTAATAAAGATTTTCTTTTTCTTTAATAAAGAATATTTTTCTATGGATTAAGAAAAAGGTTTTTCTTTATAAAGAGTGTGTTTCTATGATTTTAAACAAATGTAACTTTAAATTTAAATAACCACACACACTAATATAATGCAACAATAATTTATGAACAATTATATGAGCATTATATTTGATGACAGTTTATCAAGTATAATAATATGATCAATTTAGATAATACTTGAATAAACTTGTTTCACCTACTTATATATATTATATTATATTTGATCTACGTTGTGAATAATTTGGTCACTTGGGATTTTAAAGACCGTTCAGAGAATTTCAAAGAAATAACTTCCGAATTATATCGGTATCCAAGTACTGACTAAATTTTTTGATTCACAACTTGAGAACCGTATATAAATATTATATGATATTTTTATAGATTATTTATATTAGTAAAAGGCTACTTGGGATTTTAAAGACCGTTCGGAGAATTTCAAAGAAATATCTTTCGAATTATATCAGTGTCCAAGTACTAACTTTTTACTTGATATGATAGATGAAATATATATATATATATATATATATAAATGTGTATCGCAGTTTATATCTAATTATCTATATATATAAACAAGTATGAGATAATATGAACAATAATAATTTAACAACTTATCTCAGATACTTTGACCAATTTTTCTCTTCTAATGTAGAATTAGAACTTTGATTAGAAGAAGAGAGCAAAAGCTTATTCGGACAGAGTGTAGGCAAGAAGAATAAGCTTTTTCAGATATATAAAATTGGTAAATTGAAATGTATGGAAAAGCTTCCTATTTATAGGATTTTTGAGGTTAGGGCAAAACCATAATTTTGGAAATTCATTTTTGAAATAGAAGGTCCGGATTGCATGATGGAAAATTGAATGGCTCGGATCAAGTGCAAATTGTCGGATTGAGAGAATTGTTGGCCCAAAAATTTATGTTTAATACATGTGAGTCATCACATGTAATTTACCAACTTTCAAATTCCGCCCAAGTGAGCCAGCATATAACAAAGGCATATATAAGCCTTCTTTCTTTTTCTTTTGCAGCACACACACACCAACATACATGCACACACCACATAAGTGCAACACACACACCTATGCGCATATTTAGCACTTATGCCCACACACATATATTATATACACACGTCACACACATGTATATAATATATATATTTATATGCTCAAAATATATATATATATATATATATATATATATAATATGTTTAGAAATTCTTTTTGCCCATAAAAGATTTTAAAATCATTTCGAAAAGAAATAAGAATCTCCTTGCCTTAGAAAATATTACTATATGAACTCATTTTATTAACACTCGATATTAAATTATCAAGGTCATAAAATAAATTCAAATGAAGTTTTTAGAAAATAAATATTTTTGGTCAAAATATTTGATGTAGTTAAAATCAAGTCTTAATATTTTTAATCCTATGGAGAGGATTCTACCCTTTTGACCTATTAACCTAATTTGTTATCATCAAATAAAGTACTTAGATTTGGAGACCTATCAGTTCTTCCTCAGGATCATTTTTGAGGGTTGATTTGATATCCCGGGATTGTATCTGGGGATGGATTTGATATTGTGGTCCTCCAGGGTTATCTCTAGAGTGTGAAAAAGATCCTGAGGTATTTATTCAAGTCTCACATATTTATCGGGTATGAAAGACTGATCACCTTAATTACCAAGATATTTGTTCATGGTCATTGTTGGCCACTCAGCGTTATTGATGTAGTTATTCATTTATTGAAATTTAATTCTTAATCTTTCACAATTGTTATATATTGTTGAAAATTCAGAAAGCTATATTCTTTTCTTCGATCATGGTATATCTTTATTGTGTTTAACTTGCTGAGCAAAGTAGTTGCTCACCCTTGCTATATCATGATAATATTTCAGTTAAATCGAGTGTTCGAAGAAGGATAAAGTCTAGATCAAAGTTGGAGAATATTTTCATATGAACATTTAACTATTTTGTTATCATATGCGAATGATATTCTAAACCTTTTATGTTATTGAAGGTATGTATTAAGTTAATGTTGTAGACCTTGGATAATGTTGTAGAATCCTTTGAAATAAACAATGTTTGTTTATATATTCCGCATTAGTTTATAGAATGTGTATAAAGATGATGTATCGTGACGCAACAGGTCTGAGGTTCCAGGAACCCGAATTTGGGGGCGATACAATAATACCAGATAGAAAATGATATTAAATAAGAATAATGCTACAGGCACAAACTATTCTACAAATATTTTACAAACTGCTGATGTGGCATACTCCACCTTAACTTTTTATGTTGGGCCGAAGACTACATTGAAGCAATTTGTTGATCAATATGCTGATGTGGAGTATGTCACATCAACAATTTGTAAAATATTTATAGAATAGTTTGTGTCTCTAGCATTACTCAATAAATAATCATTCGTCTTATGCTATTTTATAATCCCAGGACTAATAGTCCCAAGCTCAAATTTAAAAACAAACAAGACACTTGGTATTAATAGTCATATCCCAAGTGTAATCCTTGCAAACAAACATAGCCTTATAAGTTTATAATTGACTTTTTTTAAAGTCAATTTAAAATATTTTCAAACTCAAAATTAAAATTATTCATTAAAAATTAGAAAACATAAATGTTATAATGAGTATTACTTTATAAATAATTTACAATATTCGTTAGTATATTAACTAAAATTTTAAAAAAAATCAGTGATGATTTTAAATTTGAATTTTTTTTAAAAAATTCAATAATGATGTTGTATTTTAGAACAAAAAGAATACATTTCTAAGTAATATATAAAATTAATAGTTGTTAATATAGTTTTTTCTTTTTATATTTATTTGTACATTATAAATTTTTTACTAATAATTTCCAAGTTTCAAACAAATCTAAGTAAAAAATATGAGTCGTGCTATATATTATTTAATTTAAATTAAAATTGCAAAATATTAATACATAAAATTACAAAATATCCCACTTATTATATATTCCTCTAAATATTTTTTAAAAAATTATTATTAATAATTTTTATTCACGTAATTAGCGACTCATACATCCATAATGATACCATTTTCCCCAATTAATGATAAAATCTAAATGAGATGCGACAGAAAAAGTGGACCAATATAGTAACTGGTAAGCAGTAAAACAATACTCGGCCCACGATTTGCGCTTTCTTTCCCTCTATAAATCGGACCTTCACATTCTCCTCCAGAATCAATACTACTCCGTCCCCGACCTTAACATAATTTCTCTCTCTATAAAAATTTTGAATTCGGCAATTCCCAATTTTCTTTCCGGAGATCTATCCATATAAGTTCCAATTTCGGTCATGCACGTTGAATTTCTCCATTGATCACGAAGTCAGGAGCTGGTAATTGGC
This sequence comes from Panax stipuleanatus, assembly GCA_020205555.1. Lineage (NCBI taxonomy): Eukaryota > Viridiplantae > Streptophyta > Magnoliopsida > Apiales > Araliaceae > Panax > Panax stipuleanatus. The sequence continues at coordinate 56,379,170 of CM035121.1, read as the reverse complement.
CTTTTGCTTAATCAGGTAAGTCTAGTGTTGATAAATGCATCAGTTTCAGATTGATTTTTCGCTATTTGTTTATGTGTATATGATCATGATTACATATTTGATATTTGCAAATGGTGGATCATAGGTGGAGAATTTTAGAAGCGATCGATTTGGGTGCATGAAATTAAGTTTTTCACCGAATTTACAATGTATATTCATCTGGGTGTAACTTTGTTTCTTTTGATTTTATCTGTGTTGTGTTTATATTTGTGGATTGTGGTGATGAATTGAAGTTTGTGGATTTATTGAGTCAGTTCCGTTGACTTGAGTCAACCCCCCGTTGTTCTAGATTAGTCTGGGCTAAGCCAGAGATTTTTGTCAAGGGGCCCAGTTTTTGGGAAAAATATTGTCTTGCAAAAGTTTGAAAGTTTTATGCAAATCATGCATTGAATATCCTCTGGAACAACTATATATACATAATGAAGAGGTGTTTAGTTTTGAAATAAATGATAATTGCGCTCCAAAGTTTACAAGTAGTGCTCCATTGTTGAACAAAATTTGCTCAGTATTAACTTTGCAGTGGAGACTGGAGAGCAAATGATAACTTTGCACGTGAGTCGATTTTTACTATATAAATATTAATTAAAGTTTCATGCACTCTTAGTGTACATAAAAGCGGTTTTAGAATCATGAGATCTCATTAATGAAGTACTTATTTTGGACATCATTATCCTTGTTTTAATAATGTGTCAATGATTATTCACCGTCGGTGGATCAAATTTTAACTCTATATATTTATAAATATATAGCAACAATTGTAAACAAATGGCTGTATATGTTAACATTTATATTTATAGAGAGAGAGAAGAAGAAGAGGAAGAGGAAGACAGACAATGAGTGAGAGACCAATTAACATTTAGTTACTAATTACTGATTTAGACGACAAGCATAGTAATGACCTTACCAAATAAAGAGGGCATCCATGTATGGCTCCACCCATGGTTTGAATAGAATTAGTATGAACTAGAAAATGCTGGATTTGAGAACATTTCTAGAATTATTATAATTAGTTTATGAAATGAAAAAACCGAAAGTTTCTTGATGATAGTTCATACCCAATGATGGCAACACTAATTGTTTTGTTTAGACTTGGATGAAACAAAATTTTAAATAACTTTATTAGGTTAATTTGTGATATCTCATTTTTTCCTTTTTGTTTTTTGCCGTGACGAAACCAAAATTATTCTCAGTGAGGTCAAAATATTATGAGGCTATAAATAATTCGGGGTTCGGGGGCAGCGTCCCTGAGCCAATTTTTGTTTGAATATTTTTATATTTTCGAGTCACGTATATATAAAAATATATACTACATTACAATGACAGTACAATAACTAATAGCATATATTATATATACACTATATTGACCCCTAATTGACTTTTATAATCATCATAAATAATTAATTCATTAATTGTTTTGAAAAGTAGTGCAAGTTAGATTATTATTTAATTTAAGAATATTATAGAGAAATACATATATAGAGGGGGTAGAAGTGATATGGGGTTAAAATTTGATTGAGAAAGTTATAAAATTTTAATTTGACTCTATATAGTAGAATATTTATACAATTTGAGTGGGGTCAATATATATATTATATTTAAAATTTTTAAAGTTTACCCTACATTATGTAGGAATTTTTTTTTCCGGTATGGTCAATTGACCCCACACCTAATAATGTAACTTCGTCCCTGGTTTTTTGTGTTGTGGATAGTGAAGATGGCATTACTGGTTGGTAAACAAGAAGGTTTGAGCCGGTACATGAATACTGAAATGCAAAAGTCCACGGATAATGTGTCTAGGATTGCAAGAAAAAGAAAACTTCGAGAACTCCAGGAATTTGAAGAAGGAAAAGTAGAGAACAGAGCAGGTTCATCTCCAGAAAGGGGCAAATGTTCAATAAAGAGATCAACAATAATGGAAGGAAGTAAAGGTTTCCGGGGTAGAAGAGCATCACTAACTCAGCGGATTGCCTTGAAACAGGAAAGACTAGAGGAAGATGAATTGTCTTGTGATGATGGGAAAGACAAAGAAGAAAAAATAAGTGATTATTCTTCAGACAAGGACATAAATCATTTTAATGAACCTGATAGCTCACGTGATAAAAGAAGGACAGAAAGGCGCAAGGCTACATGGAGCAACAAGATGTTTAAAGATGGCTTTTTCTATGGTTATTGGACAGATAGTGAAGATGATGAGCATTTAATGTTAAGATATGCGAAAAAAATAAGTAGTGATTCAAACAAGATCAAGAGGAAAAGTAGTAGTAACTCAAATGAGATTAAGATGAAAAGAAGTAGTGATTCATATGAGGTTAAGATAAAAAGAAGTAGACACACAAATGCAGTTAAGAGGAAAAGAAGTTCAAGGGAAACAAGGGAGAAAAGTGAGGAGTCTAGGAAATCATCTTTCTGTAATTCTTCTTCTTTGTCCCACAATTCTTCTATTTCCATAAGTGATGGGAATACCACTGACAAGAGTGTAACTAACATGAAGGTAAAAATCGAATCGCTCCTTTTATACATTCAAATAGCATTTTTAATATAAAAGCATTGATAAGTGATATATATTTTCTTTAAACAGGAATTGGGCAGGAAGTGCTCAAGATCATGTCACCAGTGTAGGAGGCCAGAGAGAAGGATTGTTGTACCTTGCAAGAAATGTGGCGGAAAGTTTTACTGTATTCAGTGTATTAAACAGTGGTAACTTTTCTATCTGTACTTCTCCCTCTTGTTAGCCATTTGTCGATTCTACAACAATGCAAGTATGCAACAATGTTCTATATTCAATTTTGTTATCTTCTTCCTTTCTGTCTTTCTTTATTTTTGTTTTGCATTCCTATATTTATGCAATTGCATATTTATATTCAATGCTATGATATCTTCATTTTTTTTTAATTTTCGTTTGGGGTAATAGGTACCCTCAGTTGTCAGAAGAAGAAGTTGCAGAGGAATGTCCATTTTGCCGTGGAAACTGCAATTGCAACCTTTGCTTACACTCGAGTGGCATATTAAAGGTTTGTATATAATTTACAACACTTAAACTTCACTTATATGTTCATCTAAGGAATGATTTGGTATTCTTTATCCTCAGATGTCAAAGAGATGCCACACTAATCTTGAAAAGATGCAACATCTTAATTATTTGATCAATTCACTTCTTCCATTTCTAAAAAAAATTAGTCAAGAACAAGCTGAGGAGATGGTTTGGGAATCTGTTTGTAAAGGTATTTGTCTTTGAAATTTTGGTACAAGTTTTTAAGTTAATGTGTTACTAAATGTTAGTTCGTCAGTGTAGGTGTTCTATCATCTACGCTTAGACCTGAACACTCCTTTTGTCGCAATGATGAGCGTGTGTATTGGTAGGTTCTCTTATTTTCATAAAATCAAATGTATTATCTTAACTCTTCTATGAGATTTAATTCTTCTATCCTTTCTCTGGTATGAACAGCAACTACTGTACAACTTCGATCGTTGATCTTCATCGTAGTTGCCCAAAGTGCTCATATGAGCTTTGTATTAAATGTTGCTCAGAGATACGCAGTGGTCCGCTTTTAGGAGGTAGTAAAATAATCTTTCGATATCTGGATAAAGGGTACGATTATATTCATGGTGGTGAGCCGCTACCGGAATCTTGTTCCGAGGCTACTTTAATGGATCAAACTGAGCAACCGATTGAATGGGTTACTGAACTCGATGGAAGTATTACATGTCCTCCAGAAGTTATGGGAGGATGTGGTAGTTGTCAGTTGGAGCTCAAGCGTCTCCTTCCTGACGATTGGATTTCAAGTTTGGAAAAAAAAGCTGAAACGATCCCAAGTAAATATGGAATTATTCAAACTATATCCAGGGGAGTTTTTAGCAAAAATGATGGTGAGACATCATATAGGGCAGCTTCAAGAGAAGCATCTAATGACAACTTTTTATACTGTCTGGCTTCAAGGGATATCCTGGATGAGGAACAGCTCTTACGTTTCCGTCACCACTGGGCTAGAGGTGAACCAGTCATTGTTCGTAATGTTTTGGAAGAGACGTCTGGCTTAAGTTGGGAGCCCATGGTAATGTGGCGTGCTTTATGTGAGAATGTGGATTCAAAGATGAGTACAGTTATGTCTGAAGTGAAGGCTATCGACTGTCTTGCTGGTTGTGAGGTCAGTTCTAGCATCTCTTGCTTAGATTTGCATTTTCATAGTAGGCAAAAGTTGTTATTTTCTTCTTTTTATTTTTTAAAAGAAATAGCAATGCAACATTAAGTCCTTTTCAGTCAGATTCTTAATATCACATTTACCTCAAACCTGAGTTACAAAAACATCATTTCAGTGTGTATACTGTGTGGAATACATACAGTTTTGTGTCTGATAGTTAAATCTGGAAAAACATGCGCTTTCATATTTATAATTTTACTGGCTGTATTTCCTTATAAAAGTTTATCAAATCACTAGTTAACAGTGCACATCTTAACTCTGGTTTCTAATGTGATTTGCAGGTTGAGATTAATACTCGCAAGTTTTTCAAAGGTTATATAGAAGGGAGAACATATGAAAATTTATGGCCTGAGATGCTCAAGCTAAAGGACTGGCCTCCATCTGATAAGTTTGAAGATCTCTTGCCACGCCATTGTGACGAGTTTATCAGTGCATTGCCATTCCAAGAATACACGGATCCTAGGGATGGTTTTCTCAATCTTGCCGTGAAGTTACCTTCTAATGTCCTAAAACCTGATTTGGGTCCAAAGACATACATTGCATATGGGATTGCTGAAGAACTTGGACGAGGGGATTCTGTAACTAAGCTTCATTGTGATATGTCAGATGCGGTATGATTTTGAATCCAGTCACTCATAAATTTATGATATTTATTTTGCATGTCCTAGAGTAGCCTAGCCTTATTTCTAAAATTATTAAATTAAAGTTGATCTAGTTTTGGGTCCTCGTGATTCTTGTCCTAGAACTCATGTACTTACTGTTGCGATTCTTTGAGTTTCTGGAGATATTCTATCAGATAAGCAGTCTTTGTTCATTTGAATTAAGAAATTTTGCAAACACAATTATGCTCCTATGTGTTCAGACTTTTGTTGAATTTGATCTATTCTATGAAAATAGTTGTTTATGGGTGTAAATGCGGTGATATCACACTAACACATGGATGGACAATCTAGGTTCTATAAGAGAGGCAGGATGGCCCAATTTGGATAGTCATAATGCGACCTTGCAGAAATACTATCTCAAGGGTTTAGAAGTGATGCTGTTATTGGATTTGTTTAAACTAAACTTGCATTCTTTAAAATTTGATTTGGTTCAGGTGAATATTTTGACACACACCGCAGAAACAGTGTTAACTGATGAGCAGCAATCTGCAATCAAAAGGTTGAAAATTAAACATAGGGCTCAAGATGAACAAGAGCACCTTGACAGACAAGGTGACATCAGTGGAAAGATAAAGGACTTCAGTGTTTCAGGTATTGAACAACCCAAGAATGATGCAGATATTATAACTCCAATTTGTGGACTGGGAATGTCAAATGTGATTCACAATCAAAGCAAGAAATCATCTGAGAGTAGTAATGTAAATGGAGATTCATTACCAGAACGTCATTCCGGATTTCTTTTTTCTGGTTTTGCATCGGATGAATATACAGAGGAAACTGGTGGTGCATTCTGGGACATTTTTCGGAGAGAAGATGTACCACAATTAGAAGATTATCTTGTAAAGCATTCGAAAGAGTTTAGGCATACATACTGTTGTCCTGTTGATCAGGTAAGTTTATAATCAACAAATCAGTAGCTTTTTGGCATGTATATAATTATGTTCTGATTTCTAAAAGAAATTTCTCATACTTATTAGGTTTTTAATCCGATTCATGACCAAACCTTCTACCTGACTTTGGATCATAAAAGGAAGCTCAAGGAGGAATATGGTTTAAATCTGCATTATTCTTTTTACAGTACATTTGTATTTGCAGTCAATTCAACATGTTTTGTTATCTAAAAGTATTATCTCAACATGTCATTTTTTTCTAATCATATCAGGAATAGAACCCTGGACTTTTGAGCAAAGACTTGGAGATGCAGTGTTTATTCCTGCTGGATGCCCACATCAAGTGCGAAATCTCAAGGTAAAAGACATTACACTGCTTCATATTCCATAACATGTTTGCGTTGTTTCCACCCATCCCCACCCCGGGCGCCGCCGCTCTCCTTATTGTGGAGGCGGGCAGTCTGTTAGATATTTTCAAATCTAGAGCACATAATAAATATATTATATGCTGCAATTAAAACCAATAGATGTGTTGGTTTGAAAGATTATATTCAGACAAGAGATGTATTGATTCGGGCTAAGAAGCAATTGTACCAATGCAATGGTTCGGGGGATGAAACAATTGAATTGATGCAATGGTACAAATTGATAAGACCATTGGATGAATCATTACAATGGTTCAACATATCATTTCAAGGGAATATATCTCTAATATTTAAAATATCTTTTCAAAGGGATGTATCTCTTCAAAAGGATATGTATTCTTCAAAATGATACTTGGAAACCTATAAATATATTGTAAACCCACCCAAATTTGGTACAAAAAATATCATTCTAATATTTTTTCTTGTTATAATTTTCTTCTCTCATTTATAGTTTCGCACTAGATTTGTTTCTACACAACAAATTCTAGTACAGAGTAAAATTTGGGTATGCTTATCTTGGGAGACTAATTTGTAGTAACTATGTATAGCAAAAGTAAGTGGTGAATATAGTCTTAAGGAAAGAGTGGTCAATCATTTGATTTAGGCGGTAATATTATCAAACTACGAAGCGGGTTTCAACAATCTTAAGACTATTAACAATGGAGGACAACAATGCAAAAAGTAGCTTGAATCAAATTAACAAACTCGAGAAGTTTGATGGATTATTCTTCAAACGTTGCAAGACTAAATTCTCTCGTATGCTGAATGAAGAGAAAATGGAAGAAAAAGAAAATGAGACACCGGTAGAAATGAAGACTCGCGTAAAATGGGAACAAGCTGACTTCATGTGTAATCCAATTCATTGTACGATGTGTGTGAAGCCAAGTTCATGGAAAAGACGACTAGGGAATTATGGGAGGATCTCGACAACAAGTACAAAATCGGGGATGCCTAAAATAAAAATTTTCTAATAAGTTCATTATTTGATTATCAAATGGTAGATAACAAATTTTTTATGTTGCAAGTACATGAACTTCAAATTATTATGAATCAAATTGTGTCAGAAGGCCATAGCTTTAACCAAGGGTTTCAAGTTTCAACAATCATTTCAAAGTTACCGTTTTCGTGGAAAGATTGTCGAAAGGAATTGAAACAAAAGAAAGATGCAATGACTATGTAAGAGCTTATTAAATTTCTCTAAGTTGAAGAGAATTCTCGGGACTTGGATAAATTGGAAATAGAAAACAAAAGTTTTAAAGCTCGTCATAGAAAGTGCATCTTAACCAAAGGGCAACAATAAAAGAAAGCGTGGTGGTCAAGATAACACTTCCAGAAATAAAAAATCGAAAGGTACTTGTTGGAAGTGTTATAAGCTAGGACACTTCAAGAAACAATGTATTTTGTACTTGAAGCAAAGGCAACAAAAGAATGACTAAGCAAATATGGTAGGCAATAAAGATATTGTTGCTATGATTATGGAAACTAACATGGTTGGAAATGACATGGAATGATGGATCAATTCTGGAGCAACCAAGCATATTGCCAAGAATAAAGCAATGTTTAAAGCTTATGAATCTATGAAGGATATTCAAGAACTATTTATGGAAAATTCATCAACTGCAAAAGTGATGGGCAAAGGCAAGGTGGTTCTCAATTTATCATCCGGGAAGACAATCACTCTTAATGATGTTCTTCATGTTCCAGAAATTAGGAAAATCCTTGTATCTATTAGTATTTTAAACAAACATGACATAAAAGTCGTGTTTAACGCTAATTGTATTGTATTGTCCTAGGGTGGCATGTATGTCGGAAAATGATATGAATGTACAAACTAAATGTTACTAATAAAATTGATATGATATAAACTGCCTCAATTCAATCACAGCATCATGCTTCAATTTCGGCAAGCTTTTGATTTCAGCAGATCTTTCAATATCACTCGTGACTCAATTCAATGGGGATCATCCAGAAAGGTCCAGTCAAAGTTTCTCTGATCTGGCACTCGATCAGATCCAAAAGAACTCATGTCCCGTGGCACAAGCTGATATGGCATAAACTACAGGTCCCCAGGTTCTCCTTTATTATGTGAATGACAACTTTAAAAAAGTTTCAAACCCTTGATCGCATTGCAAAATATTCTCATACTGTGGATCCTAGATGTCATCTTTGCACTCTTTTACAATGAAAATCATGCTCATCTTTTCTTTGAATGTGAGTATTCCCCTCCATCCTTGTCTTCTCTCAATTATGGAGGCTGGGCTAATGTGCCTACTAATTGACATGCTTTGCTTATTTGGGCTATTAGTAATTCAGCAAAAGGAGTTCACAAGCTTATTTTGAAATTACACATTGTAACGATAGTTTATTCCATTTGGGCTGAGCACAATTCCAAGCTTCACTCCAACCCAAGGCTACCATCCGAGATCCTCTCTTCTATTATTCTTAATAGAGTCAAATGCAGATTAGTTTCTTTTGTTAAATTTCAGAAAGCTAAGCTTGTAGATAATTCTCTTCTTTTTTGGGATGTATACTTTGCTCTTGATTTCTTGTTAGCATCTCATATGAGTTGCATATGAGGCTCCCACTGTTTTGATCTGGGGTATACTCTTTTGCTATTGTAAATATTTTCTTTTTAATACAGTCTTAAATTTAGCAACAAAAAAATTGTTTCTAATGAAATTCATTTTTTGTTTCTATGGTTTGTACTTTTGATGTTTGACATGCTAGATTAGGATATGTAAATTATAAAAGTATGCATAACATGAATAATCTTAGTTTAATTCCTAATATTAATTTTTCTTATTTAGAAAAATGTGTTGTGTTAAGTTTAAAATCGCCAAAAGTCTTTTACAAAAGTAGAAAGAAATTTACAATTATTAAAATTAATTCATTCCGATATTTGTGAATTTGAGGACATATTAACTAGGGGAAGTAAAAGATATTTTATAACTTTTATAGATGATTGCTCTAGATACACTCGAGTTTATTTGTTAAGTACTAAAGATGAGGCTTTAGAAAAATTTAAAATTTACAAGGTTGAAGTTGAAAATCAATTAGATCAAAGAATTAAAATTCTTAGATCGGATAGAGGAGGGAATGTTTCTCTTATAATGATTTTTGTGAGAATTATAGTATAATTCATCAAACTATAACCCCTTATAGTCCTCAACAAAATGGAGTGGCAGAACGAAAAAATAGATTAATACGTTACTTCTTACTTATGGTTTGCCTAAAAATTTATGGGGAGAAGTATTAATGACTGCTTGTTATATACTTAATCGTATACCCCATAAGAAAACTCACATTATACCTTATGAATTATGGAAAAAGAAAAAACATTCTCTTGACCATTTAAGGGTGTGGGGGATGTAGGGCATTAGTAAGGTTAATTGATCCTAAAAGGCCTAAGCTTGGAGCTAAAGCAATCGAGTGAGCTTTTATAGGATATGCACAAAATAGTAAAGCCTATAAATTCTTGACCATGGAATTCACATATTCTGTTAGTCAAAATATAATTTTGGAGTCTAGAGATGTTGAGTTGTTTGAGAATTCATTCTTTAGGAAAAGGTCATGAGAAGGCACTGATATAGAAGATCAAGGAACAATTCATTATGAAACAATTGATGAAATGAAACTTACTATATCTACTGTAGAAATAGAACCAAGAAGAAGTAAGAGAGCAAGGATAGAAAAATCCTATGACCTTGATTTCTACATGTACTTAGTAGAAGGAAACATGGATGACATTGTTTCTTCTAGTGTTTTTGTGACTGAACATGATTTTAGTGATAGGGATCCATTGACTTTTAGAGAAGTTATGTCCTCTCAAGATTCAAGTTTTTGGCAATAAGCCATTAATGATGAAATGGATTCTATCATGGGTAACAAGACTTGGGCCTTGGTGGATTCACCTCCTGGTTGTAAACTCATTGACTGTAAAAGGATCTTTAAAAGGAAAAGAAAACTGAATGGATCCATAGATAAATATAAAGCTAGACTGGTAGCCAAAGGTTTTAAGCAAAAGGAAGGAATTGATTACTTTGATACATATGCTCCAGTAGCAAGAATTAGTATAATTAGATTATTAATTGCATTAATATAAATTCATAAACTTGTTATACACCAAATAGATGTTAAAACATCTTTTCTAAATGGTGATTTAGAAGAGGAAGTTTATATGAAACAACCAGAAGGGTTTGTTTTGAAAGGTCAAGAAAGAAAAGTTTTTAAACTTGTTAAATCTTTATATGGCTTAAAACAAGCACCTAAGCAGTGTCACAAAAAAATTGACCAAATCATTGTTTCCAATGGATTTAAAATAAACGAATCAGATAAATGTGTTTATTCTAAGTTTAGTAAAGGTTTTGGTGCTATAATTTGTTTATATGTTGATGATATGCTTATTTTTGGTATTAGTGAAAAAGTAGCATTAGAAACTAAAGCATTCTTGTCTACTACTTTTGATATAAAAGATTTTGGCGGAGGCTACTGTAATATTAGGTATTAAAATTGTGTAGTCTTAGGATAGCATATCTTTAACTCAGTTTCATTATATTGGGAAGTTGTTAAAGAAGTTTAATCACGAGAATTGCAAGATAGCTTCTACCCCATATGATCATACTGTTAAGTTATTTTCAAATAAAGGGAATAACATATCTCAGTTAGAGCATGCATGTATAATCGGTAGTCTAATGTATGCAATGCAATGTACTATAACTGATCTACCATTTGCGGTTGGAGTATTGAGTAGGTTTACTCATAATCCAGGTCAAGTTCATTAGGATGCAGTATCAAAGACATTTAAATATTTTAAAGGCACAATGTACTATGCATTATGCTATACAAGATACCCAGATGTGGTAGAAGGGTACACGGATGCAAACTGGATAACGAATTTGGATGAAATAAGGTCTACAAGTAGATGGATATTCACTTTAGGAGGAGGGGCAATTTCTTGGGGTTTCAAGAAACAAACCTTGATAACACATTTAACTATAGAATCTGAGTTTGTTGCATTATCAACTGCCGTAAAAGAAACTGAATGGCTTAAGGATTTATTATTTGAGGTACCACTTTGGCCCAAGCCAATGACAACTATCTCAATATATTGTGATAATGAGGCAGTATTATTACGGTCTTACAATAAGGTTTATAACGGAAAATCTAGACATATAAGTATAAGACAACTATGTAAGAGAGAAAATCAATAAAGGGGTTACTTTTAACTTTGTCAAGTCAAAGAGAAATTTGGCAGATCCTTTTACAAATGGCCTAGGCAAGGATGTAATATGTAAGACTTACAGGGAGATGAGTTTAAAGCCTTTGAATGAGAGGTAACCTATAAGTGGAACCCAACTAAATACTAGAGTAACATCTAGTATATTAGTTCAATGGAAAAATATTTATAGCAATAAGCAGTTATATGCTAGACAAGTATGAAGAAGAAATTCTTCGAAACCATCTCAAAGTTAGTATATGCTTGTATGGAGAACAAAGAGAGTAGGGTAAATCTTTAATGAATCTATGTCCAGTTTGGAGGATGCATGTCATACAAGTGCATCTAATTAGATTCACCTATCTAAGTGAGGGAAGTAGGGCCTCTTCTGCGAGACTCTAGGCTTGTCTCTAAGTCACTTACGAAATTGAAGAGGTAAACACAAGGCTATAAATGTGTTGGATTTTTTTAAACTATAAGAGATATAGTATATGTCTATTACGTAAGATATCATTTTAAGATTTCTTAGTTCAAAGTTAACGTTATTAAGAATTCAGATATTTTGTGATAGACTATGTAAAGGTTCAAGTCGAAAGACACATTTTACTTATGTATGTTAATATCTAATAAGAGAAAGAAGAAGGTCAAAGAAAAAGATTGCAAAATTGTGAAAATAGGGGACGATTGTTAGATATTTTCAAATATGGAAAGTATATAATAAATATATTATATGCTGCAATTAAAACCAATTTTGTGGTTCAATTGGTTTGGTTTGAAAGATTATAACTCTTTGAACAAGAGGGATCTATTCGGACAATGGATGTATTGATTCGGGCTAAGAAGCAATTGAACCAATGCAATGGTTCGGGATAAAACAATTAAATCGATGTAATGATTCAAATTGATAAGACCATTAGATGAATTATTACAATGGTTCAACATATAATTTTAAAGAAATATATCTCTAATATTTAAAATACATTTTCAAAGGAATATATCTCTTCAAAAGGGTAGTTGGAAACCCATAAATTGATTGTAAATCCATCCAAGTTTGGTACAAAAAATATTCCAAATCCTTCTCAAGTTCTTAAAAAAAATATCATTCTAATATTTTTTCTTACTATAATTTTCTTCTCTCTAATTTATAGTTTTGTACTAGATTTGTTTCTACACAGCAAATTTTAGTGCAGATTAAAATCTAGGTCTGTCTTATCTTGGGAGACTAATTCGTAGTAATCTTGTGTAGCAAAAGTAAGGGGTGAATATAGTCTCAAGGAAAGAGTGATCAACCATTCACTTCAGACGGTAATATTATCAAACTACGAAACGGGTTTCAACACAACCTTTATACCTCTAGATTAAAATGCAAGCTAAAATTAGCTTCTTGTTGCCAAAGTTAACAGCTGAAGCATTTTAATTGTAGCCAAACTTATTTCCAGCAGACTAATGTAAATCATTCATGATGGAAGATATATGGCCAAGTATACATGTGTTTGTGCTAGCCGTATTTATTTCAGTTGTAACACATTATTCTCTCTTTTTGTTTTTTGTTTTTGTTCCTCTTTCTTTTCCTGTTATGGCTCAAGTCATAACATCATAGTTACAACCAATCAAGGTGGTGGCGTTTTTAGGTAATTGGCCAAGGGTGCCAGTTGTTGGGAAGTGGTTGCTGGAATTAGGCATGGTGGTAACTAGTAGTTTTAAACTTCACAATACTCATCATTAGCTTGACTAAAATTAAATGAATCTGTGTCATTTTGATTTTGAAAATCTCTTAAGTTGATTTCAAAAAAAGTTAATAATGATCTTATATTTTGGAATGAATGAATTATTTACTTGCAATGAACTGGTCATGTGGAGCTTAAATACACCTTTGAAACCTCAAGACAAGGTTCGTAGAATCAAAAATATATAATGAAAGAGAACCAAAATACATGTGCAACTAATTTTTTCTCTGCTTGTGCAGTCATGTACAAAGGTTGCCGTGGACTTTGTTTCCCCTGAAAATGTCGGAGAATGTCTTCGGCTAACTGATGAGTTTCGGAAACTACCAAAGGGCCACAAGGCCAAGGAAGACAAACTTGAGGTAGCATCTTTTTTCATTATATTTTCAACAATCTTCTAACTTATTTTCCAGTTTTTCGTTGATACGGTGAATAATGTTCTCTAATATTTGGCGTTTTGCTCAACAGATAAATAAAATGGTCGTTCATGCTATTAACCAAGCTATAACGGATTTTGAAGAGTTGAAAGCCTCAGAAAATCAATGATATGTTGCATCAACCGTGGTTTTTTGTAGATTTTGGGACAAGCTTTTTAGATTTTGAAGAGTTGAAATCCTCGCAACACAGATGATACATTGCATCAACCATTTTATAGTCTTTTGGTTTTGGAGATATTAAAAGCATTTTGGTACAAGTTTTGAAGATCAGATTGTACTCGGTGAATCTGAAGCATATTCCTCTCTCCATCTATTGTGGTTGGTTTCATGAGAATTATAATGGGTCTTTAGTCTGATTTATTTTCTGGAAACAGGAGATGACCCCCTAAAACCAGACTGAAATCATTTTAACATGTAGACTTAAATATAGAAATTTTAGTTTGAAATATCTTGTATATTAAATCCCAAACAACATTTTCTTTTAATTAGCATAAAGTATCAAATATGAAGTGGTGATGGCATATATATCACAAGAAATATACTTAATTTATTTCAATTGTAAAAGGAAAAGCAAGATTAACTGATTTTCTAATGGGCATGAATTTTTAAATTGATTAATGTAAATAGTATATGTAACCTCTATGTAACTAGTATATATAACGGTATTTAATACTCCTTTCGTTTCACAAACTTTTAAATAATGCTACTATCACATGATTTTGGATGGTAGCACCACACATTCACAAAAATAAAGAATGTGGGATCGAACCTTAGCATTGACAAAATGGGTGTGTGAGAGTTAAATTAGTAAAAAAAAAGTCTTTAACTTATAAGATTATGAACATCATAAGTATCACTAGTTATAAAATTTATTATTTTTAAAACTTCGTGTCAATTTAAATTTAAAAATATTTTAATTTGACTTTTAAAAAGTTAATATTACTTTTATAATTTGAAATGGACGGAGTATGTTGTAAACTAAATAAATTATAAGAAATTGTCAATTGAAGGTCTTGCTTAAATCTGTATTAATAAGGCATGAGAAAATTGGGGTTGTTATTTTTGGTGTTAACATGAGGAGCATTGCTATGGTGACAAAAAAATCTTATAAAAATTAATTTACAAAATAATATTGTAAAATACAGATCCAACATATATAGGTGGATCTAGTTATAATAACTAACTACAGTTAATCACATCAATTTGTAAATTAGTTTTTGTAAGATTTTTTTGTTACCAAAATTGTATGGTAACATCAAAAGTGAAATTTTTTTTGTTACTATTTTACTCTTAGGATTTATTGGGATCTAACAAATTTTATCCTATTAGTTCTCTCACACGCATCAATTTTTTATTTTAACGTTATATATACATGACAGTTCATTTTTAATCCCTTTTATTAGATAATTTTTAATTTCTCATTCATATTTCTTCTCTCCTACTCTTTTTTTTTAATTATGTGCGCAGGGCATATAAAAAGAGTTTTTAAACAAGACCAAGCGTTTAATGTTTCGGTTTAAAGGGGTTCGTTTCGATCCGATAAATCAAATACGTGTATATGATATTAGGGACCGACGCAGGATTTAGGTGAACTTTGTACAATATAAATAACAAATATATAAAAATTAATATAAATTTAACTACTAAGTATTGCAAATCACTAAATTAAGAGTATTTTTCGTTTATTTAACCACGAATTCATTAACTAAAAAAAGAAATAATTTTTTTTTGTCATTTATAAGTGGGTAGCATGTCTAATTCTTTGTATAAAGTGGGTAAACTTCAATATTCTCATTTGGGTAAAGGCCAATAGAAATTGTTAGAAATCTGCATGTAGATTGAAAGGTTGATTTATTAAGAGGAAGATTGTTTAGAATTTACATGAGATTACAAATGTATAAGATTTGATGATAAAATACTGAAAGTATGTTTGTAAATATAAGTTGTGTGAAGTCCTTAATAAAATGATAAATGTACAAGAACTTAAAATAGAGAAAGATCAAGCATGTTAGGTTGATCTCAATGAGTTGATCCAAATGAGTGTAATATATATATGAACTGATTGATTGACTGAAGCATTCATGTGAAAGAGAAGTTTTGTAAAGTCCTTAAGAAACAAATGTACAAGGACTTAGAACTGAGAAGATCAAAATTGTTAGGTTGATCTTAATTGAATTATCATTACCTGATGAACAAATGATTAAAGTATATATTGGTAATGATAAATTTTATAAAGTCTTTAAGAAACACATGTATAAGGATTTCGAATAGAAAGTTCAAATATGTTAGGTTGATCTTGTTAAAGCTCTCAATGTATAATCGATAGGATCAACCGATAGTAGAATCGATCTACTGAATCGTAGTGTGATCACAACCAGCAGAATCAGCTCATCCATTGAAGTACTCAATACAAAGATCGTAGAGCTCAACTACGAGTCACAAAGATGAGTTGAACGCCTATCAAGAAGAAGTTGATCACATGAGGATATACTCTAAGAATGTATGAGTATAGTCATAATAAGAAAGAATCTCTAGAATGTCTCTACAAAGGCTGAATTGCAAAAGTACTCTGCCTACAAAGCGTAAGTCAGTTCGCAGAGTAATCAAGATTTCGTAGAGCAGCAACTGGTATTGTAAATTATCGAGAGATAGACAGACCGAAGAGGTCTTCAACATCATAGAGCTGCCAAGGAATTCAGAGAATAAAGAGAAGTCTGCAAGTCCACACAAGCATTATAAAGTACTCTTCCAGATCATAAAGAATAAGTTAGTTCGCAGAGTAAACCAAAAGTCTGTAAAGCAGCAACCAAGGTGAAGTAAAGGTTTAAAGAGACAGTTAGATCGTAGATAATAGAGCCGAAGTCAAGTCAATAATCGTAGAGCAAATGCAAAGTTCAACTCTACGATTCCTATTAGTCTACTATCATCGAAGAGCAAACAGAGGAGCAGATAGTAGAGCCAAAGTCAAGTCAATAATTGTAGAGCAAATGCAAAACTCAAGCTCTAACAATTCTTATCACTCTACTATCATCAAAGTTCGTAGAGCACAGTCACGTTTGACAGATAAGACTGATAATCAGAACGTTGCAAAATTGAAGGTTCCGAGGTATTGAACAGTGTATCCTTGAACAAGATTGAAGATCAGATCAATGTGTCTAATAGCTATTTTGAGGAAATAATATATCTAGTTATTGGGAGACAAAGCTGCAGTCTGATGTGACCAGCCGAAAGCAACCTGACACAAGTGTAGAAAGTCAACATCAATGATATTAAGATATTTGAGTCAAAAATGCTCTAACAAATACTTTGCAACGGGAAGCATTTCGAAAGATTATAAATAACTTTGAGATTTCAAATTCAAAGCTGATCATCCCAACCATATCAACAATAGAATCGAGGGATCTGTCGCACCAAATTAAGAAGCCATAACACAAAATGAAAGGATCCGAAGTGATGGTCTGGGCGAAAAAACAAGTGCGACAGAATGCACAAGAACTAGAGCAAGCTCTAGTTCCTAGACCAAAGAATCACCCAAGAAGATAGAATATGCAATGCAAGATGCAAGCTGGATAGAAGCTATGCAAGAGGAGCTGAATCAGTTTGAAAGAAGCAAAGTCTGGAGATTAGTTCCTAGACCAAAGAATCACCCAGTTATTAGCACCAAATGGGTCTTCAGAAATAAGATGGATAAAGATGGGGTGATCACAAGGAACAAGGCAAGACTAGTGGCTAAAGGTTATTCTTAAGAAGAAGGCATTGACTATGATGAGACCTTTGCACCTGTTGCCAGACTTGAAGCAATCAGAATATTCCTTGCATTTGCTGCCCACATGAGGTTCAAAGTCTTCCAGATGGATGTCAAGAGTGCATTTCTGAATGGTGAACTTCAAGAAGAAGTCTATGTGGAACAACCTCCAGGTTTCATCAATCCAACCCTCTCTAATTATGTCTATAGATTAGACAAAGCCTTATATGGACTTAAACAAACACCTAGAGCATGGTATGAAACACTAACTAACTTTCTTATTGAAAAAGAATTCACTAGAGGTAGAGTAGACACTATATTATTTCTTAGGAAGCACAAAGATAAAGTTTTACTAGTTCAAATATATTTAGATGATATTATCTTTGGCTCTACTGATGAAAATCTATGCAAGAGATTTGCCAAGCTTATGCATAGTAAGTTCGAAATGAGCATGATGGGTGAGCTGAATTTTTTCCTTGGACTGCAAGTGAAGCAGACTGATGAAGGTATCTTCATCAACCAAGCCAAGTACATCAAAGACTTACTTAAGAAGTATGGCATGGAATCAGCCTCTCCCATGAAAACACTAATTGCACCAGCAACCAAGCTTGACAAAGATGAGAAAGGTAAATGTATTGACATTACTCAATACAGAGGTATGATAGGCTCCCTTCTCTACTTAACTGCCAGTAGACCAGATATAATGTTTGCAACATGTATATGTGCTAGATTTTAAAGCTAATCCTAAGGAATCACACTTAACTGCTGTAAAAAGGATTTTCAGGTATCTCAAAGATACACCCTACTTGGGACTATAGTATCCCAAGGAGCCCTCTTTTGAACTAACAGGAGATTCAGATGTTGACTTTACAGGATGCAAAATAGATAGAAAAAGTACCAGTGACACTTGTCAACTGCTAGGAAATAGACTAGTGTCCTGGTGCAGCAAAAAGCAAAACTCAGTATCAACTTCAACAACAGAAGCTGAATATATTGCTGCAGGCAGTTGTTGGGCTCAAATCTTATGGATGAAGAACCAGCTAACAGACTATGGGTTTGATTTCAAATATATACCTGTTCACTGTGATAACACAGGTGCCATAGCAATAACACATAATCCTGTCATGCATTATAGGACTAAGCATATAGAGATAAGATATCATTTTATTAGGGATCATGTTCAAAATGAAACAATATCTTTGCATTATATCTCTACTGAAAATCAACTTGCTGATGTGTTTACAAAACCCTTAGATGAATCCAGATTTAATAAATTAATAAGTGAGTTAGGAATGTTAAATCTGCAACCATGAATTCTATGCTCTAGTTGGTGCTAACCATGCAGATAGAAAGGTAAAGTCAAAATCGTAGAGATGACTAAGAGAAACCACGATCGTGGAGTGATCCAGACATGAAAGAAAAGCTGACTGCGGTGGCAGCATTATCAAGCTAAGAAATCCTTCTGATAAGCGCCTCAGGGACAAACCTGATCCTTAGTGTCAAACTAAGAGGTTGGCCCTTCCTGAGCAACCTTAACCCAGAAGGGATGTCATTTCAGAATGCATCATAGAAAACTATAGAGTCAACGGTCAAGGAGCAAGCTAAGGATGGAACTCAACAATCGTGGAGTGGTTCTCGCCATTCGTAGTCCTCTCATAAGGACTCACTAGCTCAGGGGGAGCTAAGGGCAGAATCGAACTTTCCACATGACTTAAAATCGTGGAGTCCTGCAAAACTCGACACGTGTCCCACTATGCAAATCTTATGGAGGGAAGTTATAATTCATTTTGAACTGTCATTTGTCAGTTTACCTTTGAATTTCAAAAGTTTATCTCTTTCTCTCAAACGAAACCCTAAGTTTCAGAAAGCTAAGCCAAATTTGTTCGTCACAGGATACTCAACAAAATTAAATGGCTGCTTCCAATGATGTCTCTGGTTACCAGCTATGCTTTGACGAGTTCAAGAAGGCTGCCCTGAGTTTCACAAGATTTTGTCACTTTTGAAGAAAGTTGGCCTAGAAGAAGCTCTGAGCACCACCACCCTGATTTACCCAAAGCTGGTGAAGGAGTTTTACAGCAATGGGATCGTTGAAGGCGACGTCATCATCACCAAGGTCAAGGGCGTGCAGATTCGACTCAACGCTGAAGGCATAAACCTAGCCCTAGGTTTCAAATCTAAAGGTCTTCCATCCATGGAAGTTATTGATTTCCATGAAGGTCTAAAGAAGATGCACTACACAAAGAATGAAGGAAAAAGTGCTACAAGAAGAAAGAATTTCCCCAAGAGTATGAGTTCCTTGCTGACATTATTGGAAAATGCATATATTGCAAGGGCTCTGGTCACGATTCTGTTAATGAGAAGTAACTCAAGCTCATGACAGCCATCCGCTTCAAAGTTCAACTCAACTATGGGGCTTTACTGATGGATTGGTTTGGGAAGTGGATGCTCAGCCCTAAGAAGACCAAGAGCTCTGCCAAAATGCTCTATGGGAGGTTTATCAGCATAATTCTACAGTCTGCCCTGGGTGACAAGATTGAGGATAAAGAAGGTGTTTCCATCAATCCCAACAGGAAGATGACCCAACAGCTGTTTCAGAATTGGAAGAGGAATCCAGCAGAAAATGTGAAGATGATGTCAGCAACCTTATATGCTATAAAGGAAGCTGAGGAGGATGAAGAAGTCAACCAAAAAGAACCCTTGACTCTGACCAAAAAGAGCAAAGGGAAGAGGAAGGTGAATGAAGGTGTTCAAATAGCTGAGGAGCCCCAAGGCTCAACCACTGATGCACCCCAAGGGGGTCCTGGTGCTGATATTGAGTTTCGAAGCCTTACCACTAACAAAGTTAGTACTCTTGAGGTAACTCAATCACTAGAAGAGGTTCTGAAAGAAAAGAAGAAGAAGAGGGAGACCAGTGAGGACAGGGATGAAGGAAGTTCTGAGCCTCAGAAGAAGAAGAAACGCAACTATAGAATAAAGAAGTCTTCACTCACTACGATTGTGGAGTCATCACCAATTGTAGAGTCCAGACTGACTGCTACTGCAGAAAGAGAAGCTGCAACAGCCTCTCAGCCTGAACAAACTGTCAGGGCTAAAGCTGAAGAAGGTGCAAAGGCTATGTCCAAGCCAAAGAAGAGGATGAAGAAGCTTGTCAAGAAGTATGTTCTGGAAAATGAGGAAGTTTTGGAGGAAGATGAAAGAAGAAGGGCTGCTGAGAAGGATGAACAAAACTTTGAGCCTCAAGCATCTGGTCCAACCTTGGAAGAGACCAGAATCATTGAAGATGTGGTAGCCTACATCAATCATGCAGACAACACCTGATCAAGCTATGGACCATGCTGAGGAGGAGCTGCCTGAAGTTGTTGTTCATTCTGAGGAAGTTCTGGTAGAAGATGTGGCTCAATCTGAAGAAGTAGTGCCAGAAGCAGCTAAAATGAGCTCTGATGATGGTGAAGAAGAAACTTTTGAAGTTCCTATTTCAGAAAGTGCTACAGCTGAGGGGGAGCCTGTTAGAAGCACAAGAGCCAGAGTATGCAGAAGCTGAGGGAGAGCTACTAATAGATGATCATGATGTCCCCTCAGCCCTTGAAGAGTTCGTAGAGTCTACTGCTGCAGAAATGGTGGATATTGAGGATGATGTGATGGCAGATGTAGTGGAAGTTCTTGATGAAAATGATGAAGATGGTGATGAAGAAGAGGATGATGATCTTGAGATTCTGGCTGTGTGCAGGAATGGAGAAAGAACAACTAACTACAATCAGCTGTTTTACTACTTGCCTATGATGCCCTATCATAGAGCCCTGATTCTCAACACCTGGGATCACATGTTCTGGATGTACAAGGCTTATTAAGAAATCTCAGTACTTGCCTATGGATTTCCAGGAAATCGCAGATTTGCTCAGAAGCTGATCACAAATGACTCAACTTCAGAAGTTGAGCCTGAGGTATACTTCACTCCCCTCTCTTTCATTATCAACCACTCTCCTCCATCACACTTTAATCAGTTCTACGAATTGCCAAAATGGTTGGAAGTGGTTCTTCACCCACTAAACCAGTTTCCAGTCATAGAATCCCAAAACTCTGTAACTGATGAACCAAATAACCAACTTGCCCTTATAGAGCCAACTGTCAATGACCCAATGGTTATCGAGTAAATCACCAGAATAGTCGAGCAAATGCTTGAAAGCTCAACCATTGAGACACCAAATTTGAACGACGAACTACGATTCATGCCTGTCGACCAACCTGACACTGCAATCATAGGGTCTCCAGAACAAATCAATGAACTATATACACAAAACCCTGAGCCAAACACCTCTCCCATACACCAAACACAAGCCCCCATCACACAGTCAGACATTCCCTCGTCCTCCAACGACGAATACTTTGACATGTCACTTGCTCTCATGAGCATGTCAAGGACGAGTGAATACACTACTACCCCGCCTCTTGATGCCAAGCAAATTCTTGACCGTCTGTCCCTAATGCTAATAAAGGAAGAGCTGACTGATTTGACAAGCCATATGGCCTTAGAGACAGAAGAGATTCTTGAAGCCAACTCTCTGGCGCTTCATAAAATATTTGACCATATAATCGATTCTGTCAAGACTCTACCAGGGAACTTGGCCAATGAGCTGTCAAAGAAGCTGAGGGAGATTGTCAAGGAAATAGGTGACAGCCTCAGCCAAAGGGATGCTATTCACTTTGCAGCTATGAAAAAGCATAAGGAATCTATGGAGATCATGCAGAAAACTTAACAAACTCAAAATACTCTCATGACCACACAGATTCAAGAGTTGCGCCTCACACTATAAGAACTCCAAACCTTTGGTATAACTCAAATTCAACAGACTACTGAAGCTATGGAGCGGCTTCAGCAACAGAGAAGAAATACTGAGGCAATAGTAGAGGAGAATCGTAGTGACATTGCCCAAAACCGCTCTCAGATGCATGAGCTGGTGCAAGGTGTTCACCGCCTCTCTGAAGGCATTCGAACCCTTGATGCTGATATAAAGGGGGAGAATAATGAGGAAGGAGAAGGAAGCAGAGGCAGAAGCAGCAGAGGAAGAGGCAAAGGAAAGAAAACTCACATTGGTCATTCGTCGAGGACCAACCCCAGAAGTTCTAGCTATCAGCCTCCACGAATTGATCAATTGCAGCAGAACACTCCATCTCTCATAGCTGAACCCTACAGAGGAAGTCAAGGTCAAGCTCCTAGCTCATAAGGAGTATCCTCTACTGGTCTTAACATGCCAGTTGGAGATCCTATCTTTATGAACATACATGATCATTCAGAAATGCTGAGCCAGGAAGAGCTAGCTGACATTTCATGGAGAGATGAAGTCAGCAGAAGAAGGAGAGCTGAAGAGCATGCTAACCTTCCGAAGAACAAAAGGCAAAGAAGATAGAGATAAGTTATAGTTTGTTTTCTTATTGATGTATCTGTGCTAAGATTGTAATATCTTTTTCAAACATCAATAAATTCATGCTTATTCTTTAAAAATTTTAGCTGCTCACTGAAACATTAAGTCATATTTACTTTCTAGCATTTCTGCATTTAGAAAATGATGATAGGATACAAATCTCCTTGGTTATGTCAACATCAAATAGGGGGAGATTGTTGGGAATTGCATATTCAAATTTGATGCTAAAAGTAAATATAAATGCTTAAGTGTAAAGTCCTTCAAAGAACATATGTACAAGGACTTAGATGTTAGATCAAAGTTGTTAGGTTGATATGTGCTTTAATGTTTATCATTTTGTAAATGAATGTATAGAAGAGAGATCAAAACTGTTAAGATGATCTATTTTGAGATGTAATTGTTAGGCCTTGACAGAATCGTAGTCTCTCAAAGTCAGTTTATAGAAGCTAAGGCAGAATCGTGAAGCTTCAATGAAAGTGTCCAAAGATCGTAGTCTGTCTTGAAAGCCACACTCAGAATCGTGGAGATGATCGAAGCGCCTGCAGAGCTAAGTCAAGAATCGCAGTCTGCTCTTGGAAGCGTGGAGTCTGCAAGACAAGCAAGTGGAAATCGTAGTCTATCAAAGAGCTTAAGAGAAATCGTAGTGTTCTCTACGATCAAGACTGAGTCCAGCCTGTGCAAGTCATCACACAACGATCATGGTAGAAAGACCACGATCGTGGTGACCCTCCTTTCAGCATCAAAGTTCATCTATCTGATGAAGGAGGAAGATCAATGTTGGCTTGTTTCGGTGTTAAAAAAGCAGACACACACGTGCAAGTATACACGCTCAACAAGTAATATATGATAAGTCAAGTATCGTTCCCACGGAGAAAAGTAATTATCTCTAATCTATCATGCAACAACTTTATAGCTATTTCTGGCTACTTAAACGAGTAAATAAGATGTGAAATACTAACTAGAATGATTATCAACTAAAAATAACTAATTAACAAGTGACTGATTCAAATTGGGAAGATATGGGATCCTAAATTCACTTAATGCATCATCCAGATTATACACCTCTTGTTAAGCCTAATTAATTACTTCGGATTGCTAGTCGAGAGCACGAAGGTGAAACATGGCTATCTTTCGATATACCATGTTCATATCATATAAAATCCACAAAAGAGATAAAATTCATATGAACATCAATATTACCTAACTCACTATATTTCTATGTGACTTACAAGTAATATCAATTTAAGTGCAAGCTCTCTCAATTGACTACACATGGTAATACGGTATATGTCTATCCGGATTACGAATCACAAAATTTATCACATGCAAATTTCATGAATATATGCTAACATGGCCAAATCTGAATTTGTACTTCCTATTTCAATTCCATACAAATTATTAAGGTAGATGGTGATCAAGCATCTAAACAATTAACACAACCATGCTAGGCAATCCATACATAATCAATCACACATAACAAAGAGGCATAGAGATCTGAACTAAGAAATAAGCTCCATTAGAATCCCATAATGGTGATTAGTTCATCTCTGAAGCAATAACCATTATGGGATGTTGTCCAAGCATTGAAAGTATAATATGAAAGTAAAGGGAATAAAGATATTAAAAGATTGCAAATCTGATATTCCTCCTTCCAACATAAGCCTTCAAGCTGAGTTCAAAATCCACAATCAGCCTAATTCAAAACCCTAAAAATCAAAATCTACTAAGAACTAAGAGAGAAGCCAAAATAGTAGAATAGTAGCTAAGAACTCTCTCTAGCTCTTCAAAACCTAGAATGAAAATAAAAACGATTAAAACTTGGTCTCGTAACTTGCAAATACACCCTTATTTGGAAAAACACGTTACAACACTTTTTAAGTGAAAAGTCAATCTAGAAAATAGTTGACTGGCACGGCCGCGCCACCCCGTAAGCTATTTGAGGCGCGGGCGCGCTGATATGCAGACCGACCCTCTTCTGGCGCGGGCGCGCTGCTTTTACTCTTCATGCTGGCATGGCCGCGCTATGCTGTTTTTCCTGTAGACTTTGCTAGTGCATTGCTGTTCCTTGCTGCTGCCTTAGCCCTTCATTTGCCTTCACTTCCTACTGATCAGAGGCCATTTAACATGCCATGCTCCATCATCACATACCAGCTCCACCTTCAATCCACCAAAAGCTCTCCACCTTGCCTTCCAGCCATTTCCATGCCAATTCCATGCCATTTACTCACAAAAGAGTTTCCTTCATGCAACCTATAAAAGAAAGATAACGAGCATAAAAAATAACTAAAACACTTGAGATTAAGCCATAATTCTAGCAAGTTGATAGCCAATAAGTAGGTATAAAACCTACTTATCAATTAACAAATGAAGAAAGGCTTATAGACGTTGACAAATTGATAATCCCAATGATCCTACAATGATCCTTAGTATATATCGAAGAAGCGTATTGAAGAAGCTAAGGAAAGGACTAACATGCCTGCAGAAAATATCTTTTCAGGTGTTAGATGAGAAAGCAGTCTGCTGTGTCAGTGGGCCAGTCGGCTGAGCAGCAGAAAAGCAGGAAGTCAACATCAGTGCACAGAACTGTCTGAAGCATTTAATGCAGCAACGGATGCTTTCAACAGATAGATTTCAAAGACTCCTTGATAAAAAAATCAGACAAGGATTCAGATTAAGAAAGTAAGAAAGAAAAGATCAAAAACGCTCAAGAACACTCAACGATAATCTCTACAATCCTGAAGAGGAAAACTTGCTTCGCTACTCAGTTCTTCAGAACTGATGCTTAATTGCAACTGAGTAGCACACCCCAGAATACAACTCTTAATCCAAAGTGTACCAAGTCTGCTAGACTTGAAGAGTTCTAAGTGAACTAAAGAAGTTCCAAGATTGTTGATCTTGAAGAGTTCTTAGTGAACTGAAGTTCTAAGGCAGCTGACCTTGAAGGAATCTAAGTGATTCAAAGGTGTAAAGACATCCTTAGTGGATTTCCAACTCATGGAGTAGAAGAGTGGAATAGGAGCCTTGAGTGCTCTGAACCACTTAAAACCTCTGTGTCTCATTAACTGCTATAAGTGCTATATCTGTTATAACTGCCATAACTGCTTATCAAACCATTATTGCATTATCTTAAGGGGAACAATCATATATTCCGGCAGTCAGTATATTCAATACTGACAAGTATTTTGAAAACAAAAAAGTTTAAAATATCTATTTAACCCTCTTCTAGATAACTATTGTGCCTTTGGGGACTAACATATTCAATATATAAACATAGTGGGGGCCAAGAACTAAACTATAAATATACTAAAGAAGAAAAAAAACTAGTGGGGGTGACATCCCTCACTTAACTAACTTAACTACCCTAGTTCCGTTCATGTATGATACACTACATAAATCAAAATATGGTACGCCTACATACACTAAAATGTGGTGCACTACATTAAAACATTGTGCACTACGTAGACTAAAACAGGATACACTACATAGATTAAAATGCGATGAGCTATAAAGCTAAAATGCTGTGAGCATAGGCTAAAATCGATGTGCAACATTATGTTGAAACGCGTACGGTGCACTACATATGCTAAAACGTAGTAAGCTATATAGGTTAAAACACAGTGCGTTACACAATTTAAAATGCAGTGCGCTTGCTATAAATGTTTAAATGTGGTGCACTACATAAGCTAACTCGCAATGTGCTACATAAACTAAAACTCAATGTGTTACATAGACTAAAACGCGATACATTTGGTCATCTTTATATGAGTGCATATAATTAGGATTTCTCAAAATATCTAAATGCAATAACACAAAAACATTATGAAATTTTTAGTTTAATCAATAAGTTGATTGTTTTATAAACAATTTAGACAAATGTTATATTTTTATATTTAATATTAAGATTTTGCAATTATAAGAAAAACAACTAAAATATATTTCGATACCATAAATTTATAGTATTTTTTAGGAATCTATATATGGTTTAATAGGTTGTTTAATTAAGGGGGAGATTGATTAGAACCCTAATTAGATTCCAAATGTATATGATTTGATGATGAAGCTCATAAAGTATATTTGTATGAATAAGGTTTGTACAGTCCTTAATTGAGATATCTATGTACAAGGACTTAGAATAGTTTGATCAAACTTGTTAGGTTGATCATTTTCCTGTATGCATATGTAATAGATAGAATCATTGTAAAAGCCTACTCTGCATGATAGCAACATTGTCAGCAGAGTAATCTACATGTGCCTAAAGTGAAATATGATTAATATATATTTGTACAAGTAAGTTTTGTAAAGTCCTTCAAAAGAATTGATGTACAAGGACTTAGAGTAGAAATATCAAATAATGTTAGGTTGATTTTATTGAACTTGATCTGATGTATAGATGATAGGAAGTTGTTGATCGAAAAGTTATTCTGCCAGTTTTTGTAGTGTCGAGATACTTCATAGAGTTAACTTTGTTCGTACACATCAGAAGATTGCAAAGTTCATACCATCTTGTAGACGAAGATCAGCTCGTAAAGTGAACAGATGATCTCAGAGTTGAAAGGCTATCTTAGAGCTGAAGAAGGAATCGAAGGAGCTTTTATATATTGAACATCACCTAGCAAAGTTACAACCAAGTTTTTAAGTGACCAATGAATTGTAAAGCCGAGTAAGGCTTGTTTAGTTAGGGCTAATCGTAGAATACTCCAAACAGACACTGAATGAAAGGAATATCGTAAGATAACTCCAAGATCATTCAATGAAATCAAGATCGTAAAGTCAGCCTCAAAATCATAAAGCTTTGAGTATAAACCTGACCATAGAGCTAAAGGAGATTATAAAGCTTATGTTGTGCCATGAATATAAGGTGAACATCACATAAGAAGAAGCATATAGTAGAAGAATATACTTTGATGATATCTGAGTATATTTCTCACAAGAAGAAATATCTAAAGGTCACAGTGCAAAGATATTCTGCCTGATCATAAAGCTCATAACAGTTCACAGAGAAATTAAAATTTCGCAGAGCAGCAGCTGACACTTGAAAGTAAAAAGGGACAACTAATTCAGGAAGCTGTTTTCGTCTTCGCAGAGCAGCTAAAACATTAAGAAAACAAAAAAGAGTCTGCACATCAAGTCCAAGAATCATATAAAAATCAGAAAGCAAAATAAAAGCTGAAGTTATAGTAGCAGTGATAATACAGAGGTTCTTTAGTGATAATAGCAGTGATATTATTTTAAAACTTTTTTATTTTTTTTTAAAAAAATAATTGGTGAAATTGGGGTCATGTCAAACTAGGTCATGTTAGGTCAAAATGGATCGGGGTGAGGTCAAATCGGGTAAAAAATGGAAACGCAAAAAAAATGTCACTTTAAAGACTTAATTGACGAAAAATGAACTTTAGGGGCAAATTTAAAAGTGGGTGACAACTTAAAGGGACAAAAGTGTCATTCAACCTTTAGTTTTTACTTTTATAGTTTTATTTTATATTTTGAATTTTCTTCACATTTAATAATTTTGTGTATTCCAATTGTACCTCTACATCCGTTACTCGTATTACTATTTTGAACAAAAAAAGTCAATAGGTTTATAAAAGGGTTAGACTTGCATTTCAGCCTGTGTGTGTGTGGAAAGAGGAATTTAGGCATTCACTTTGGCTATAAAATGCACTCTAAAATGACATTTTTAATGTATTCTTTCAATTTAACATGAAAAATAATGGGGTTTATCAATTTTATGTAATTCTACAAGGTGAAACTCATTAATCTATTTATTGAAATTTCAACATAATAGATTCAATGACATAGATTTAATAATTTTTGTGATTTTATATAAGCTCGCTTACATAATAAAAGTTCCCAGAAAACGATGTCCCTTATTTTTTTTCTTCATGTTTTCATCAACAAAGAAAACGTTAAAACATTTGTAAACATTAAATTACTTATATATATATATATATATTTAGATATAACAAAATATAAATGAATTTGAATTTCTAACTCACTCAATAAATCATTTGGGCCGTCCAAAGTTTGTGATAAATCCCACTGTCCGCCATGTAATGCCGGAGGTACGGGACACAACTAGTATATATATATGAGACGTAGTTAAGACTAAAAATTTGAAATATAATTAATTAAATAATTTATTTATTTGCTTAAGAGAGAGATTTGAATATCTAACCTGGAGTAGATGGAGTAACGGAGATAAATAAATAAATAAATAACCCTAAAGATGAGCAATATAAAACCTTGTAAAAAATATTTACATGCTATGAGAAAATAATGAGGATAATTGTGATCATAAAAACCTAATCGCAAACTCAATATTATGAACTTCCACTACATACTTTCTAATTAGTTCCTTATACGAATGACTATTTTTAAAAGGAAATTAACAATCTAGTGTGAACATATCAAAATAAATTCTGTACTATTTTTACTTGAAACTAATTGTCCGATCTCATTTTCCCTCAAATAAACATAACCACGTAATTATTTTAAATACCTATCATGACGATGAACAATATATATATATATATATAGAGAGAGAGAGGACTATTTTTAAAAGGAAATTAACAATCCAGTGTCAACATATCAAAATAAATTCACTACTATTTTTACTTACTAATCGTCCGGTCTCATTTTCCCTCAAATAAACATAATCACGTGATTATTTTAAATAAACATCATGACGTTGAACAATATACACAGAGAAATGTAGCGTATTTGCTATGAATTAAAAATAAGCAAATATCATATTATTAGCGTTCAATATAAGAACTAACAATCGAGATTAGAATTGAAAAATTCTCGTTTACTATTAGTAGGGGTGAGCATGGTGCGGTTTGGTGCGGTTTGAAACCCAAACCGCATGTGTGGTTTGATAAATCCAAAATCGCACATGAAATCACTTATGATTGGTACGATGCAGTTTTGAACCGCGCAGTGCGATTTCATTTAATGCGATTTCAATACTAAAACCAATTGAAACAACAAAATTTTATGCAATTTAACATCACACAATATTAAATGCCACTTTGATAACACACGCAACCTTACTTATAATGTTTTATTTAAATAAAAGCTAAATAGAACCTGACATATGAAAATTCTAAACAGAAATTATTAGTTAATTACACGAGAGATAATTAGTTTATTTGGTGCAATTTTGTTTTTATGCATGTGATTTTGGTCAGTAACCAAACCCAAACTATAAATTCGATTTTTCAACCCACCTAAAACCACTATATATGTTGAAACCGTTGGTGCAGTTTTAATTGTTGCGGTTTGTACGATTTTTGGTGTGGCTTCGGAGACAAATTGGTTCCTTGCTCAACTCTAACTATTAGTAGCGGACAACGAATTACGTCCGCTAATATTAGTAGCGGATGCCGCTGAAAATAGTATCGTCGTTCGCTACTATTAATAGCGGACGTAGCCGTCACTGACATGAATTTTTTAGTTCTAATCTCGATTGTTGATTTTTATATTGAACGAAAAAGATAGTTTATACTCATTTTTGATCCATAACAAATACATGTTATGTATACATGAGATCCAAAAATTAGAGATTCTAAATTACCCAAAAATAAATTGTCTTACTATTTGTACTCTTTGAAGTTCTTGAACAAAAATCATAAGAGTAGATGAGCTTCTTTTCTCCACCTTCTTGCCAAGTAATTTTGGGGATTCCAAAGTCGTGCTGATCACTTGCACAAAACAATAAAGCCAAAAAGAATGGAGTCAATATTCAAGATCTGACCTTTACAAACAACCTTCTTCAATATTGACCTCTCCTTCATGACCCTCGACCTTGATGGGGAATAAATCTTAATATCTCATTTTTCTTTGAAATAGTACAAATTCTTTTGCAAAGGAATATAAATATTCATACTCGCAAACCTCATCCAAAAGAAAAGATTGACATAGAATGAAAGAGAAATAAGAATGACTTTTATAGTCCAAAAAAAGTGTTTAGGGTTTCACAAGTGATGTAAAATTTACAAATTTGCCCTTTTGCTTAACAAGCAAGAAAATGATCAGTCATATCTTTCATGATTGATCTTTTACCGGATCAGTCGGTATTGAAGGCTACGAAAACGCGTGAATTTAATTAAGGGTGAGCATTATTGTAACTGAAATAATAAATAAAACTAATATAAATAAAAAGAGTCCCGCTGGCTATTGTTGGTATGTATTACCAAAGTTTTCAATTGACTTCTAATTATGACGCAAGTGATAAGTAAAAATTAAAAATGATTTCATCGTAATTTATTCTATATTATTACACAGATTTAATTTTTTAATTGAATTATAATTACGACGTAAATGATAAGTAGAAATTAAGAATAATTTCAACAAAATTTATTCTATCTTATTCCATAAACTTTAACGTTGGTCGCAATTTAACTCCATCACACACCCCTGGCATACTCTCTTTAGCAACGGACTGAGAAACGGTTCGGTCAGTCGCTATAGGTTCGGTCCGTCGCTATATATTGTACGTTGCTAAAAGTTAAGACGACGGTTCTCTGAAATAGTGACGGATTGAATCGTCGCCCGGTCCGTCGTCCGTCGCTTAAGGGGGTGAACATGGTATGTAAAATAAGAGGGTGAGCCCTTGAAATGTACTCCCTCCGTTCCTAAAAGATTGTAGTTTTAGAAATAAAATTTTATTCCAGAATGTTTGTCGTTTACAATTTCCTAGAAGAATAAATTATTTACTTTCATACATTACCTCTATCTTCTGTCATTGTCCCAATAAATTCTTTTCCTTGTATTAATAGTTTTCAATTTTTCATAAAGGGGTAGTGATGGAATTTCAAATAAATTTTACTAGTTTTAAATGACTTTCTAAATCCATGTGCCAAAATCTTAAACGACAATCTTTTAGGAACGGAGGTAGTACTATATATATATATATATATATATATATATATATATCATTTTCCAAATAAAAATAATTATTATTACCAAATGTATATTTTAATTAGTATTCCCTCAATTTTAATTATAAGATTAATATTGACAAATTAGGGTCCCTCCATTACACTTATCTTTCAATTGTTAGAATATTTAATCACTTATGTGGCCTTTACTATTTATATAATTATTGGGCTTACATATTGTATTAATTTATTACTTTATTTATGGATTTGATAATTAATTGTGTGGCCCATAAATATTATTACTAATATTAAGTTGGCATAATGGGCCCTAGGGTTTCATAATCTTGATGGACGATTTTGACTCTTAGCTATCTAATAAATGAAACAGTTAGGATTTGGTCCCAGTTGTCGTCTCAAGAACTTTATACACACCTACACATCCATCCTAAGATTGAGAGAGACAATTGAAAATCTTCACCCTTACGCGCAACGGAAGCTTGATACATACGAGATGTCTTCTCTCAATTCATGTAAGTACCTAATTGTTTATTTGATTTTATTCTATGCAATAACACGTTCCAATATAATTTATTCAACATCTGGTATCAGAGCGCCTGGTTACGCTATTGTATAAAATAAATTAATTATGTTGTTATGCCAATAATTTTAATTTCGCATAATCGCTTTATTGGGATAAATATGGAACTATTCAGTATGATTAATATGATAAGGAATTTCCGAATGGTAATCTGCATTAGTTTCTTACCGACTAATTTGTGTTGAGTCGGCATGTCTCAATGCAGTATGTCTTGTTGTATATAATTAATTATAAGCACTTTATTTAATTATTTCGTCATTCTTATTTTGTCATCAGAATAAGAATACGAATTGAAGAATTTCATTTTTTGGAGTGATATGGTGCCCAGAATATATACTGTAATGCTAAAGTTTAATGCCGAAAAATATTTGTTGTAATGGTATAATTTTTCCTGTATGTTGCGGTAAGTATTCAGTCATATCATGTATTGTGTATATATATATATATATATAATTAATGTATCATGTATTAATTATATATATATATATATTGGGTCAATTTGCTTCTATCCATGATGAAATTAATGGGCATGATTCACGAAATTGTAATCCGCAAAGTCCCAAGTATCTCTTATTAATTTGAGCAGCTAACTTGGTCTATCAAATACCACGAACTGATATATTCTAATTATGCCAAATTGATATTAGATTGATTCATGTGCATAACTATATATTTTAATTTAAGATTCTATACCATGATATGATATATTATTAATTAGGGTTATTACATATAAATTATAAATAATGTTAATTTTCAAACTTGATTAATATGTTGTTAAAGAAAATTGAGTTTGATCATAATAATTTACATGTATGCGTGACTCTTTTATTGTTAAAATTAATAATCAACCCAACGGAGGGTTATTAATTGAAACAATTAAAGATTAAGAAAAGTCACATAATGTTACATTTAATAAATGAATATTTTAATTTTACCCAACGAAAAATTAGAATTAGAATTTATTAAATGAAATTTTATTACATAAGTAACATGTTTATCTCGTTTTTGCCTAACGGTGATGCGTGGATAAATGTGTTGTGCATTATTTTATGAGGATGTTATTAGCATATTATTAATTGGACCAACGAAAGATTGATAATTATGCACCAACATCTCATTAAAATCTATTTTTGGGTGTTGTAAATAGATTTTATGTAACTAACTGCTTGCCCTACAGTTGGTTTTATTATGATTAATTATTAATTATTGATTGTACATTATGGATTTCTTTTAGTTTTTTATAAGCATGCTTATGATCTTGATTGTGTTTCAGCATTGACTCCAACTAGTATTTCTGGGTATCTCTCTAGAATTGAAGCCTTGAATGGAACTAATTTTACTGTTTGGAAAGAGCAAGTGAAAATTGTTCTCGGCGTTATGGATTTGGACTATGCATTACGAGTTGATCCTCCTGCTCCATTTACAGATACAAGGTCAATTGAGCAAAAAGCTATTTATGAAAAGTGGGAGCGATCCAACCGCATGTCCCTTATGATTATGAAAAACTCTATCACGACAGCCATTCGAGGAGCCATTCCTGACTCTGAGAATGCTAAAGAGTACTTAACTTGTGACGCCCCCCAGAATAGGTCCAGTCAACCCAACCAATTCTGAGTCGCCAAATACATGGTACAGAATTCAAATACAAACTTTATATCACACGGTCGTGCAAAATACGACCACACAACTGTGAGTGTCAATACAAATCGTATATAATACGAAATATTAATATTAATATTCATTCTTTATTTATTACAATTATTATCCCACTATTTTTCAAAAATAGCGAGGACTACTACTGCTCTAACTCGGACCATCACTCTATCCCCCGACTAGTTTTCGCACATTCTCATTTCCTGAAGAGGACAACAGATGAAAAGGGTGAGCTCAACTAGCCCAGTAAAGAATATTACGACTAAGATAATGAAAAATAAATTATCGTTAGTCTTCAACAATTCAGATAAAATATTATTGACAACAAATTTTAGATCAATAATCGCAACGGAAATAACTGTTCATCATCAATATTTTATCCCTGTAACATCAATCAATATACATCTCGAATCAAATATTCATCTTTGCACTACAGGCCAAAGATATTCATTTGTATCACCAGTGGTCATGTTCATCTCAACACCTGTCATCTTTGCACTACGGCCAAAGATATTCATCAGGTAATCATTCATCTTTGCTCTACAGGCCAAAGACATTCAGTTACATCACCTTTTAGGATTGAGGATGATGAAAAACATTTTAAATAACGAATCCAGTGAAATAAAGGATAAGATTAAGGATTCGTATTTTAGTTTATCAAAGTTCAAGAATATTCCATAATAATACTTTGTGGAGCAAAATTCAAGAATAAAGCTCAAAACTTAGATCCAATCAAAGATAGTAGCCATAACAGACAATTTGGACAAATAGAAGAAAATTTAGTTTTTTCGTGAATAGTGCCGTATACGTGAATAGTGCCGTATACGTGAATAGTAACTCCGACGGAAAAAGTAAGAATTTCATAATAAAATCCATGACAATATTTTGGTATAATGATATTGAAAATAATAACATCATTTACGAAAGAAAATAACATCCCTTACCTCAAAAAGATAGTACCTCTGACTGGAATATCGGATATAATACCGAAGAAAACTTGCACTGAATAGTAATACTTAAAGTATCTAAATACTTACAAAAATACGCTCGATATTATAGTGAGAGAAAATTTTTGATTTCTGGTGTGATTTTTAATTCTAACCTAAGCATCCTATTTATAGAAAAAATTTAGGATGCCAAAGGAGACTAAATTAATAAAATAATATTATTTTTAAAAATTTTCCGCCGCCTGGCGGCTTTCCAAAGAAATCAGAATTTTCAACAAAAGTGGGGCCCCACCCATAAAAAATATTTATTTTTTGAAACTTCAATAATTCATAATAAATAGCCCATTTGTCAGAAAAATACAAATTTTATGTCCTTTTATAGGAATTTTAATTCTCTACAACTTTGTAGAAAGAAGTTTTTCTAAATTCCAAACATAAATTATCCGAAATCCATAAACGGATAATTTTCCACACCAAAATACTGATAAAAACACATCAGCGCTAATTCCTTCTTTTATATTCACAAAATAAATATTTTCTTATCATATAAATCAATAATTAATTATTCACAAATAATATTACAGAACTACAATATTGACAACCAGGTCGTTCCCAGGAAAGAGGGGGCCTTCCGATAAGGACTTCTCCTTACTGGCGCGCAATTAAATAACCCCTCCTAGACAGAACTTCCTTAGACATTGTCAATAATGCTATCTAATAATATTATTCAAATAATATGAATTATTGAGTTGATAATGTGAAATACTATGCAGTGACAATTATTGAATCAATAATACAAACTATCAACTGTAACCATTATTGAATCAATCATATAAAATAGCAACGTAGCAATTATTGAGTCAATAAAATATCAATGTAACAATTATTGAGTCAATAATATAAAATATCAACGTAGCAATTATTGAGTCAATAATATAAAATATTGAACAGTAATTACTGTAACAATAATTGAGTAAGTTCCTTCTCACGTAAGACTCAATAATTCGAAATACTGTGCAATACCGTGTGCTACTGTGCAACACCGCGTATCACTGTATTTTAACCACCGGGTATTTCAACAGTACTAACGGTAACAACTACGCCGTTATTTTATAAAAAGGTTATTTCTGTCGCTTTCTATATCCGACAGTTATTCTGTTGTGGGGCCCACAAATAGCTGCGCCGTCGTACGAATATTCCCCGACAACAAGAATATTCCACGACCAAACGAATATTCCCCGACAACAAGAATATTTTATAACCACTTGCTCATTTTAAAATATTTGCACATGTCACCCATAACTTTCATATTTATCAAAACAACACCTTACTGTTTCGAAATAATATATAAAGAAAATTAAATCTTTATTCATAAAAGTTGGGGTCTTACATAACTTCAGTCGAGGAACAGTTTAAGGGTTCTTCTAAAACTCATGCAAGTACCCTTATTTTGAAAATGCTCACTAGCAGGTATGATGGGTTTAGTGGAGTGCGCGAGCACATTATGATGATGAACGACGTGGCCTTTAAATTAAAGGGTATGGACATGACGATTTCTGAGGGTTTTCTTGTTCACTTCATTATGACTTCTCTTCCTGCACAATTTGATCCATTTAAGATCAATTATAACATGCAGAAAGAAAAATGGAAGATGAGCGAGTTAATCGCCATGTGCGTCCAAGAAGAAGAAAGGCTTAAGATTGAAAAACCTAATGTTGCTCATTTGACTACCACTGGATTCCATAAGAAAAAGGCTCATAAAAATGGCAAAGGTTTTAAGAATAAGGATAAGTCAATTTCTACCAAAACAAATAAGGAAAATTATTTAGGTGACAACTCTGAGGCGGGTCCTAAATGTCGCTTCTGTAAGAAGCAAGGACATTTTTAGAAAGAATGCCCTAAGTTTAGAGAATGACTTGAAAAGAAAGGTATTTGAATTATGTAACTTATGATTCCTTTCTAATTGATGTTCCTTCTAATACATGGTGGCTTGACACTGGTGCTATGGTTCATATTACTAATTCATTGCAGGGATTCCTTTCAAAGAAGACACTCCAAAAGGGGGAAAGAACCATTAAAGTTGGCAATGGAGAGTCTATACAAGTTGAAGCTGTATGAACTCTTCTTTTAGTTTTGGAGAGTGGTTTCACCTTATATTTATATGATACTCTTTATGTTCCCATTATGACACGTAATTTAATTTCTGTAACTAAACTTGACGTTGATGGATTTTTGTTTAAGTTTGGGAATAATAAAATAATTATTTATCATTACTCTCATGTTATTGGTTCTGGCTCTTTAGAGGGAAATCTCTATTAAGTTAAATTTGGATAATGTCTTTACTGAATCCTAATTAACAATGAATGTGACAGAAAGTACCTCTAAAAATAGAAATAAAAGAAAACTAGATAATGAGAATTCTTCAAAATTGTGGCATCAACGCTTAGGCCATATTTCAAAAGACAGAATGCAATGTCTTATAAAGGATTGAATTCTTTATTCACTAGATTTTTTTGATCTTAACCATTGTATTGAATGTATAAAAGAAAAATTTATGAAAGATAATAGGAAAGGAGCCACTAGAAATGGTGCACTACTTAAGGTAATTCACACTGATATATGTGGACCATTTTCCCCTGAAATTGGTGGACACAAATCTTTCATTACGTTTATTAATTACTAATCACAAATAAAGAAACTTGACTCTAAAACTATTAGTTGCCATTTCTTTGGATATCCTGAGAGATCTAAGGGTTTTTGATTTTACTGTCCCTCACATACCACTAGAATTGTTGAGACTAGGCATACAGAATTTTTAGAGAATGGTGATTTAAGTGAGAGTGGTGAACTTATAAAAATTCATCTTGAAGTAAACAGGTTTTATGTTCCTAATCCTGTAATTCAAGAGGGTGAGGCACAACAACCTCCTATTGAGGCGAATGATGCCCCTGAGATAGCTGAGCCACCACCTAATGATGAACCCCACATTATTGAAAAATATATTCCTAAAATTGTGCAACCTTTACGTAGGTCCAAAAGACATAAGGATTTTATGCTTACATTCAGAAAACAGATAACCTTGAAGTTGTTGGTTATTCTGATTCTGATTTTGTTTTGCTAAGTGTAAAACGAAAAGAAATCTACATCATGGTACATCTTTATGTTTTCAAGAGGCCTTATTTCGTGGAGAAATCATAAGCAGAAGTTAACTACAACTTCCACGATGATGGCATAATATGTGGTTTGTTATCATGCTGCTTGTCACGCTGTATTAATGAGGAATCTTATTTCATGACTTAAAGTTATAGATTCCATTTCAAGGCCATTGAAAGTATTTTGTGATAATGATTCTGCTATTAGTTTTTTTTTCAACATCACCAGTTCGAGTGGTGTTGGATTATACCTCAACACAAAGTACTTATTTGTCAAGGAAAGAGTTGAAGTTCAAAGCGTTGTCATTAAGTATATTAGTACGCATGATATGTTAGTGGATCCACTTACGAAAGGCTTACCACCCAAGCTCTTTTTAGAGCATAATGCCGGCATGGGTTTAACTGGTAGTCTTAATTAGTGAATTATTTTGATGTAAGACAACATTTTAAGTTGGCATAATGGGCCCTAGAATTTCATAATCTTGATGGACGATTTTGACCCTTAGCTATCTAATAAATAAAACAGTTAGGGTTTGGTCCCAGTTGTCGTCTCAAGAACTTTATACACACCTATACATCCATTCTAAGATTGAGAGAGACAATTGAAGACCTTCACCCTTACGCGCAGCGGAAGCTTGATACATATGAGATGTCTTCTCTCAATTCACGTAAGTACCTAATTGTTTATTTGATTTTATTCTATGCAATATCACGTTTCGATATAATTATTTAACGTCAATTTCTCTCAGTATATATTTAGCGATATAAATATTGTTTTTAGTGACACATAATTTGTGACATTTTGTTGCGTCGCTAATTGACCTTTTAAAGTGAGTTTATCTGCCTTCCTAACAAAAAGACTATGACTATGCTTGGGATTGCTTAAAAGTTGTGACAAGTGATTCTTCTTATTATTTTTTATTATAATCAATTTTAAAAAGTAATGTGTTTGGTAACGAAAAAAATAAAATTAAACTAGTAAATAGGAAAAAGTGTTTGGTGAAAAGTATATTTAACACTTTTTTCAAGTATAAATTTTAAAAAAGAAAGGTTTAAAAAAATAGAAAGTAGTAATTAATAGAATTACTATGATAAATAGGAATAAATTAGTAAAATACTTGGTCAAATATAAGTAATTTCAAAAATCTGATTATCGAACATTTTTTACTCATTAACTTGATTATACACAAGTTTGACTGCAGTTCAGGCCTGTTTTAATTCAGGCCTCTCTGCCTTTCTTTAAAGAAACATGCCATTATTGCAGTTGATACTTGATGTATGCCACGAGGGTGTCAAGGGACATACTAGGAAAGGACTCGAATTGCTTTGCAATAATCAATCCCTTCTAGATATGTTGCACAATGCTGTGAGCATTTTTCTTGTTTATATTCAAAAGATAAGCTGTGTAATGTATGTATTGATCGATATTTGATGTAATGGTTCTTTGCATATCGATGTACTCAAGAGTTTTTTTCCCTCCTTTGTAAAATGGATCCTTTTATTTGTTGATAAATATGTTACCCTGAAAAATTGTAATGTACCGTAATCTGTTTATTCGGATAGTAAATGAGACATTTATTAGACAACCCAATTACGGGATAAATATGAGTAGTTTACGTATTATGAAAGTTTTCGGCCGAATTATAATTGTCGACGTCGAAAAAATTTTGAGTTCCCTTTTCCTAAATGTTTCTACTCTTTATGTTTTCTATTTGGTTTTGTTTGATCTGAAGGGTGAATTTTCAGGAAAAGACCGACATATAATGTCGACGATTTTAAAAGTTTAATTTTATTGGTCCGAATTAGACAAAGTCGTCGGTTAGTATGAGTGATTTGACACCTCCAAATTCGGGTACCTTCAAACCCTGGATATGGTGGTGCTAGACGGTACTATTGTCTACTCATACATTCAATTGAATACTTCAACAACCTATATAAGTTTGCTAAACATTCCATTACAATAATTCCTTCCCAAGTTCTTATTAACCTTTACTTACGTTCATTGTCATAATATCATTCGTTACAACAAAAATACTATGCTATTACAAGGATAGCTAGGTATCCATCTTGGACTTGCCCTTGTCCATACCGGATCCTTCGGTCCGATAACTCTTAAGCCGAAACATATGATTTTAAGAAAGAATGAGCATAACTAGCTCAGCAAGTTTATCATTCTACTTTACAACCACAAAATCAAGAATCATAAGTCTTCATTTTTCATAACTGTACAATAGTTATGAAATAGTAGGAATAATCAAAATAGTGTTTTGAATTCCTTTAAAATCATCCGTAAGGACATATAGTCACTTAAGCATCTGAGCTGGTCAAAGACTATGAACATTCTTTTCCATTTTCATTCATAAAAGGACAACCCGGTACAAAGACCGTAAACCCGATATATCTTACGAGCACGTCCAGGTGATCAACCTGTAGTACTCTGCGTTGATCAACACTCCATCCTTTAACGTTTTCACGTTTAAGCTTTTTGGCAACTCCCAGTGCCCGTCGAATTAACGACGTTAAAATCTTTGCTTATTCATACTCAAGTTTACTCTGAATCCGTACCAAAGCAATTGGCATAGGATTGCATCATTATGACGCCCCCAAATTCGGGTACCTTCAAACACTGGATATGGTGCTTCACGGTACTACTATCTACTCATACATTTAATTGAATACTTCAACAACCTGGATAAGTTTACTTAAACATTTCATTATAGTACTTCCTTCCCAAGTTCTTCATAACCTTTACATTCATTCGGTGTCATAATATCATTTATTACAACAATAATGCTAAGTTATTACAAGGATAACTAAGTATCCATCTTGGACTTGCCCTTGTCCTTACTGGATCCTTCGGTCCGATAGCTCTTAGCTGAAACATATGATTTTAAGCAAGAATGAGCATAACTAGCTCAGCAAGTTTAATATTTTACTTTGCAACCACAAAATCAAGAATCATATGACTTCATCTTCAATAACTATACAATAGTTATGAAGTAATAGGAATAATCAAGATACTGTTTTGAATTCCTTTAAAATCATTTTTAAGGACAGATAGTCACTTAAGAATCTGAGCTGGTCAAAGACCATGAACATTATTTTCTATTTCCATTCATAAAAGGATAACCCGATACAAGACCGTAAGCCCGATATATCTTACGAGCACGTCCAGGTGATCATCCTGTAGTACTTTATGTTGACCAACACTCCATCCTGAAACGTTTTCACGTTTAAGCTTTTTGGCAACTTCAAGTGTCCGTCGATTTAACGACGCTTAAAACCTTTGTGTATTCATACTCAGGTTTACATCGGAATCCGTACTGAAGCAATTGGCATAGGATAGCACATTAAGAATACTTTGAAAGATTTTATGGAAATCAATTAAAATACTTTACATATACGTCTAGCCAAAGAAAATGACATCGACTATTCAACAACAATTCATGCATAGGCAACCATGCATATTGACAACTTGTCCGACATTACGTACAGACAAGAGTTCAGAAAGCTTGCATAACATAACGTTAATAAAAGGGTTAGAAAACTTGCCTTCGCGTCTTTAAACCTTTTAAGAATACTTTACTCGGTCTTTACAACTTCTACAAGATATAAACACATAGCATACCAATTAGGTTATCATCATCGATATACATTCTGTAACTATCTTCTCCTTCTTGTATAACTTAGCTGAATTGTTAAGTTAATAACATTCATTCAAGTTATTTAACATTCTTTACGGCTTGATTACATTCATTAGTCATAAGCCGACTCTCGTTGATCATTGTTATGCACAATGACCGACGAAACCCTAATCGATTCGTTATATCAACCACATTCTCATCGAATTCCAGTCATCGGACTCCGTATGGAATTTACATGAGTTTTAACTTCATTCGATGTCATTCATGCATTACGTACCTCTTTTACATGTTATATAACCTTAAGGTACGCCCATAACTCGATTACGATTCATAATTTACATTATCGATTTTCGAGTTTTAAATTTAAATACGTTTTATCAACGTTTAATTCATAAAACCATTCTTAAACATGTTGTTTAAGTGATTTCTCTTCATGAATATTCATCATTTAGTTGCCCCATAATTACCATGTAGAAAGCCAAGTTAAGAAATCTACACGTCTAGATTTTTTTTTGTTAAGGGCGCTGCAGCGCCGACACATAGCCTAGAGGCAGCGCTGAAGTGCTGTCTCGCAGAACTTTTCCTCTGCCTCGGCGCTGCAGTGCTGGGAAGA
The DNA here is from genome assembly GCA_020205555.1 of Panax stipuleanatus. Classification (NCBI taxonomy): domain Eukaryota; kingdom Viridiplantae; phylum Streptophyta; class Magnoliopsida; order Apiales; family Araliaceae; genus Panax; species Panax stipuleanatus. The sequence continues at coordinate 56,336,925 of CM035121.1, read as the reverse complement.
AGGGTCTGGGCGGCGCGACAGCGTCGGCCCCCAGATTCTAAAAAAATGGAATTTCAACGAGTCCGTAACATGATCGTTTTAACACAGAATTGGCTCGTTCCAAAGCCAATAGTTCATAAATGTTATGTTTTATCATTCCATCAAGTTGGAATTCATTTCTGAATCCGTCGGCGAGAATTTAGCCGATTAGTCCATTTTTACACTTTCATCGAACGTTCGACGCTCAATTCTTCGTTGTAAGTCCGGATTGGTTCGATCTTGCTCTCGCAAGTCTTGTTTACCTAATTACACGTGTTGTAATCAAAAACCATCATTTTTGAATCCCATGATGACTTTTGACCTCTATTCTGGGAAATTCACAGTTTCGACGATTAACGTCTAATCGCGTAACTTTCGCCGAATCTTCGTTCTTCGATATTTTTACTTGAAACCAATTGGAATCAATCCCTTGGTTGATTCTTAATGATCCTAACCATTGTAAACATCTATGTTTAATGGTTTTATATACTCATCATTCACTTTCTCATGGTTTTGATGAGTTCTTTGTTAAGTCTTTAATCAATTATTATGATTTTATTTCTTCATGGCTTATTAGTGTTTGAGTCCACTATAAGGCCAACTTTATTACTTCTTACTAATCATGCTCCACCAATTCACTTCTCTGTCAATTTTGGTATTGAGGGAAGTTGAAATTAAGGTTTAGATAGGTATACCTTCTTGTGTTCTTGGTTGTTCTTGAGTTGGTTCTTGAGTGATCAAGAGGTTAGTACTTCTTTGCTTCTTGGTTACTTGATTGTTTATCAAAGGAAATCAACTAGCTTCATTTGCTCTTTCTTTCTTCTCTCAATTTGATCAACCAACAAATGAGCAAATGAGTCTTGTATTTATAGGCTTGGCAAGACTTAGGGTAGTTTGGTCATTAGGACCAAACCTCCTTAGTCACATGCCTTGCCATATGAGCCATGTGCTAGCACATGCACCCCACTTGCCTCCCTTGTAAGACCCCAACTTTTATGAATAAAATTAAATTTCTTTTATATATTATTTTGAAATAGTAAGGGGTTGATTTGATGAATGTGATAAGTTATGTGGTGATTTGTACAAGTTTTACAAAATAAGCAAGTGGCCATAAAATATTCATTGTGTCGGGGAATATTCGTTTGGTAGGGGAATATTCTTTTTGTCGAGGAATATTCGTACGACGGCGAAATAATTTGTGGGCCCCATAACGGAAAACTGTCGGATGAAGAAAATGACAAGAATAAGTTTTCTAAATATAACGGAAAAACTTTTACCGTTAAAACTGTTGAAATACCTAGTGATAAAAGAACAGTAATATGCGTGGTTGCACAGTAGCACACGGTATTGTACAGTTTCTTTGATTATTGATGCTTACGTGAGAAGCCACTCAATTTTATTCAATTATTGCCACAGTAGTTGATGCATAGTATCTCATATTATTGATTCAATTATTATCACAATATCATCTGCACAATATTTTATATTATTAAATTAATAATTGAGATGACACAGTTATTCATATTATTATTTGTATTATTGACAATGTCTAGAAAATTCTGTCGAGGAAAGGGGTTAGGTTATTTAATTGCGCGCCAATAAGGAGAAATCCTTATCGGAAAGCCCCCTCTTTCCTGGGAATGATCTGGTTGTTAATATTGTGAATTATAATATTAATGATGAATAATTGTTATTAAAAATGTGTTTGGTGAAGCTAAGTGAATTGAGATAAATAGAGGGTTTTTTTTATGAAGTATTTGTTGTAAATTTGGCTTATTATATGGACCCCCACTTACTTATTTTTCAAAATCGTCGGTAGAAAGTTATCTCAATTTTGTTTTATTACCTATATATATATATAAATATTATATATATATATATATATATATATATAATGTGTGTGTGTGTTTACGTGTGTGTGTGGGTGTGTGTGAATATATATATATATATATATATAATAGAATATATTATATTTTATTATTTACATAGTGTTTGCATAGTACTGAATAGTGCTGCATAGTAAAATCAAAATTTTTCATTCGAATTCGTCGAACGCCTGTGAACTTCCCCTACTGTGCGTCCGTGATTATTTCCTAAATAGTATCCTGCCATTCTCCTATAAATAGGATGCTTAGTTTAGAAATAAAAATTACACTAGAATCAGAGAATTCTTCTTCTATAATATTTAGCGTATTTCTTTTGAGTTTAAGGAAACTTTGAGTGTTGCAAATAGTGCAAGTTTCTTCAAGAATATCCCCGCCATACCAGTCAGAAATACTCTCCTTTTAAGGTAAGGGATATTATTTTTCTCATAAATGATTTTACTTTCTTTCAATATTCATAAAGAATATTATTTTCTTTCATATTCCATATTATGAAAGAGATAATATTTCATTTCATATTCCTTAACTTAAAGTTACTACGGTAAGTATTGCTTCTATAATTTCTGAAATAATCAGAAATTCCTGGAGTTTTGCGTTTCATCTAGTATTATTTCACCGGAATATTGGTATAAATTTTCTTATGAAATTTTTACCTTTTCATGTCGGGGTTACTATTCACGTATACAGCACTATTCAAGTATACGACACTATTCACGCATACGATACTATTCACAAAAAAATTAAATTTTCTTTTAACTGTCCAAGTTGTCTGTTATAGTTACTATCTTTGATTGTATCTATGTTTTGAACTTCATTCTTGAATTTTGCTCCACAATTGATTATTATGGAGTATTCTTGAACTTGGATAAACTAAATTACGAGTCCCTAATCTTTGTCCTTTATATCACTGGATTCATTATTTATATTATTTTTCATCATCTTCAGTCCTAAATGGTGATATAACTGAATATCTTTGGCCTGTAGAGCAAAGATGAATGATTACCTGATGAATATCTTTGGCCTGTAGTGCAAAGATGGCCAGGTGTTGAGATGAATATGACCAACTGGTGATACAAATAAATATCTTTGGCCCGTAGTGCAAAGATGAATATTTGATTTAAGATGTATATTGATTGATGTTACAGGGATAAAATATTGATGATGGACTTTTAAATCATAGAAGATAGTAGACTTCATTCTCTACTTAACTCTTCTAATGAATTGTTATTTTCGCTGCGAATATTGATCTAAAACTTGTTGTCCATAATATGTTATCTGATTTGTTGAAGACTAACGATAAATTATTCTTTATTATCTTAGTCATAATATTCTTTACTGGGCTAGTTGAGCTCACCTTTTTCATCTATTGTCCTCTTCAGGGAATGAGAATGTTGCGGGAACTAGTCGGGGAACAGGGTGATGGTCAGAGTAGAGCAGTAGTAGTCCTCACTATTTTTGTAAAATAGTGTGATAATAATTATAATTATTGAGGACTGAATTTGAGTGTTTATATTTCGTATTAAATACGATTTGTATTGAAACTCACAGTTGTATGGTTGTATTTCTCACGACCTTTTGTTATAAAAGATTTGTATTTAAAATTCTGTACCATATATTTGGCGACTCAGAATGGGTTGGTATTGAACTTATTTTGGAGGCGTCACAGTTGGTATCAGAGCTTAGGAATATGATCTCTGGCGGAGATCTGGGAATAGAACTAGGAAGGGAGAGACGAGTAAATCCTTCGCTAGTGTGTCCTACCTAAGCTTATCTGGTATTTAATTGGTCAGTCGGAGCATAGGGTTAATATGTGATATGTTAATTTATTTAATTAACCCTTGTTTTGTGGCAGTATTTGAGAATGGCAGTTGAAAATTTAAGCAATGGAGTGAATGAGACCGTTGAGACACCTTTAATCACCTACCAGGAAAACGTGTAACAGGAAGGCAATACCACTGATCAGACGATGAACGATGGGGGGTTTAGAAGCTTTTTGCAGTTCATGCAAAATCAGACGAGGGAGACTTGTGCGCAAAATACGGGTGGAAATAATAGCAACTCGCGGCTTGTCACTGCCAAGCAGTTCAAAGAGTTGGGACCACCAGAGTTTCAGGGAAAGCCAGATCCAATCAAGGCAGAGATATGGGTTAAGAAAATTACCAAGATATTTGATGTCTTGGGATGCACGGAGGAACAGAAGATTCCATTCGCCACGTTTATGTTCCGTGGAGAGGCAAATTACTGGTGGAAATCTGTGAAGCATACCCAGCCTGCCGCACTCAAGATGTCTTGGGAGTAGTTCCAGAAACTATTCAATGGCAAGTACTTTCCCAAAAGTATTTGTCATATGAAAGAGGTAGAGTTTATCAAACTAGAACAGAACAATATGACTGTGTCCCAGTACGAGGCTAAGTTCGCGGAGTTATCCCGGTTTGCATCTCATTTGGTGGAAAATGAGGAACGTATGACGCGGATGTTTCTGAGAGGTTTGAAACCCGATGTAGACACTCGAAATTTTCCTTGCCCCAAAACTAACACGGTAGGAGGGAAAAATCGTCAATCAATCCAAATTCGGCCACAGACGCCGGTCCTTCAACCTAAATCTGATTCCTAATATCGGTAATCATGATCCGACAGTCAATCGGACCATCAATCAAGTTCCGACAGTCAATCAAACCATCAATCAAGCTCCGACAGTCAATCGGACCATCAATCAAGTTTCGACAGTTAATCGGACCATCAATAAAGTTTTGACAGTCAATAGGACCATCAATCAAGTTTCGACAGTCAATCGGATCATCAATCAAGTTTCGACAGTCAATCGGACCATCAATCAAGTTCTGACAGTCAATCGGATCATCAGCCAAGCTCTGACAGTCAATCGGGCAATCAATCAAGTTTCGACAGTCAATCGAACAATCAATCAAGTTTCGACAGTCAATCGGACCATCAATCAAGTTTCGACAGTCAATCGGACCATTAATCAAGTTCCGACAGTCAATCAGATCATCAATCAAGTTTCGACAGTTAATCAGACCATCAATCAAGTTTTGACAGTCAATCGAATCATCAATCAAGCTCCGACAGTCAATAGGACCATCAATCAAGTTCCGATAGTCATTCGGACCATTAATCAAGCTCCGACAGTCAATCGAACCATCAATCAAGCTCCGACTGTTAATCAGACCATCAATCAAGTTTTAACAGTCAATCGGACCATCAATCAAGTTTTGACAGTCAATCAGACCATCAATCAAGTTCCGACAGTCAATCGGATCATCAATCAAGTTTTGACAGTCAACCGGACCATCAATCAAGTTCCGACAGTCAATCGGATCATCAATCAAGCTCTGACAGTCAATCGGACCATCAATCAAGTTTCGACAGTCAATCAGATCATCAAGCTCAACCCTGGTCTCAACCCTGGAAGTCAAAATCAACCCCGATCTCAACCTGGGAAGTCAATTCAACCCCGGTAACAACCCGGGAGGTACTAATCAACCCCGACCTCAATATCGGGCCTTAAAGTCAACCACCCTGGTCTCAATTTGGGAAGTTAAGGCAACCTCAACATCAACTGAGGACATGTCAAGAAATCTCCGGTCTCAATCCGGGAAACACAGTTCATCCCCGGTAGCAACCCGGGAAGTTAAACTCAACCCCAATCTCAACCCGGGAAGTGAAGGTCATCCTCGGTCTTAACCCGGGATGTCAGGTCAACTTCAGACATCAACCTGAAGCATCACAACAACTCCAGAGAAAAATCTGGAATGACCACGTCAGCCTCAGAGACAACCCTGAGGTCAAAAGACTCGACTGGGATCCAAGTCTTGGAATCAGCTCCCGAAAGTCAACTAGCAACCATGCCGACATTACAGGCAGCCTTGGGAGGGGTACAATGGTCATTTCATCAACTCTCAACCGACTTGGTCAAACTCAAGCCAAATCAATGCCTCCAAAGTCATAATGAACCCTAACGACGATCCCGAGTGGCAACTGTGCAAGACAGCTCAACGGATAAACTGCGGGGAATCGAAGACCTGGTTATGAACCAGTCTTCCTAGACCCAAAAAATGTTTTTTCCCATATCATTGCAACACTCTCGGCGAGAGCTTTTCGAAAAGGTATCGTACGCCTCAAACGGACGCTCCGATCAAAAGTTAGAAAGTTTTCGACCAGACATCGCATTGCTCGGAGTGCACGTACTTCGAGACAACTAAGCCGGGCATGTGGGCCCCACCTAAGGGAGCCATCGATCTACCTATGGCTGCTGTAGGTAGAGTGGAGGCTCCCTGGCCTATAAATAAATGTGCCCCCCGTTCATTTGAAGAGAATTCGGAAACACAGCGAAACTCTGACAGTTTGATTTTCTGACTTTTACACCTCTTCCAAACCCAAATATTTTCACTCCAACACGTAGATATACCCATATACTACCACATATCAAAAAACCAGTAGTAGATTTGGACGTTTAAAACCTACAATTCGGCAAAAAGCCCGTAGTGCAGCCCATTGTAAGTATTTTTACGATCAGCAAGTCAATACTACTACTTTGCACTGTTTTACACATGCACATCAAGTTTTATCTTCTAAATATGCCTGAAACTTTATTCCATGGCAGTTTTCATCAAAATTTGGTACATTTCTGTACATAAACGCAATTTTTTGCATTTTTACAATTCGGATTGACGATCCGTCAGCTCCAGTAGCTTCAATGCACTAGCACACACCTTTTTGGCAACTTCGCCGGACTGGATTATCTTCCCAGTTTGGGTTTGGCACTTTTTTGTATATATTTAACTACAAATGGACTAACATTTCAATTCTGTCAAGCCCGGATGTCAAATTCGAGGTAGTTTACCGCTTATATATATATATTTACGCATATATAAGCGACATTCACCATCACTGGTATTCATATTAGTCCTGGATGACTACATTTCTATCAATATATATATATATATATTTGTATATTTTCAGTCGGCCTAGACTATTTTGTGGCTATTTTACTACTTTTGCACACTTCCCCATACTAGGTGCTCTCCCCAGTCACTAGGTGACTACTTTTCTGTCAATTTCAATTACAGTACGGGCACGGGCGTGAAAACCCATTGCCCTTGTTACTTCTTTTATATATATATATATATATATATATATTTTATTTCTGTCACAGCCTGGATCATTTCATGGCTATTTACACTTTTTATAAATATATATATATATTTCAATTCTAGTCCGGGCTTGCGAGTGAAAACCCATCCCGGTATTGTTATTGGGGTTTCACTTGACATCCCGGTGTTGCCGGGGTCTGTCTTGACATCCCGGTGTAGTTACCGAGGTTGAGCTTGACATCCTAGGGTTGTCGCCGGGGCTGTTGACATCTCGATATTGTCACCGGGGCTTCACTTGACATCCCGGGGTTGTCGTCGAGGCTGCTTCACAATCGGTATTGTCACCGGGGCTTCACTTGACATCTCGGTGTTGCTGGGGTTTGACTTGACATCCCCGTGTAGTGACCGGGGTTGAGCTTGACATCCCGGGGTTGTCGTCGGGGCTGCTTGGCATCCCGGTATTATTACCGGGCTTCAATTGACATCTCGGTGTTGCCGGGGTTTGATTTGACATCCTGGTAAAGTGATCGGGGTTGAGCTTGACATCCCGAGGTTGTCGTCGGGGCTTCTTGACATCCCGATATTGTCACTGGGGCTTTACTTGACATCCCAGTGTTGTCAGGGTTTGACTTGACATCCCGATAAAGTGACCGGGGTTGAGCTTGACTTCTCGGGGTTGTCGCCAGGGCATCTTGACATCCCGGTATTGTCACCGGGGCTTCACTTGACATCCCGGTGTTGCCGGGGTTTGACTTGACATCCCGGTATAGTGATCGAGGTTGAGCTTGACATCTCGGGGTTATCTTCGGGGTTGCTTGATATCCCGGTATTATCACCGGGGCTTCACTTGACATCCCGGTGTTGCTGGGGTTTGACTTGACATCCCGATAAAGTGACCGGGGTTGAGCTTGACATCTCGGGGTTGTCGTTGAGGCTTCTTGACATCCCAATATTGTCACCGGGGCTTCACTTGACATCCTGGTGTTGCCGGGGTTTGACTTAACATCCCGGTATAGTGACTGGGGTTGAGCTTTACATCCCGGGGTTGTCGTCGGGGCTGCTTTACATCCATATAGTGTCACCGAGCTTCATTTGACATCCCGGTGTTGTCGTCGAGGCTGCTTGACATCTCAGTATTATCACCGGGGTTTCACTTGACATCCTGGTGTTGTCAGCAGGGAAAAGATAGTTTTCCCCTTATGCAGGGTTAGTAACAGGAATGCAAAATTTTGAGTGTCTACACATACTTTTTCTGTCTGTCTTGAGCTGCTACTAGCCGAGTTCGTATCAACTTAACCACTTCCACCATTTGTTGTACCATTTTAGGTCCCAACATTCGACGTTCTCCCGCTTCATCCTAGCACAGAGGGGTTCTTCACTTTCGTCCATATAATGCTTCGTAAGGCGATATGCCTATACTAGCATGATAACTGTTGTTGTAGGAAAACTCTACCAATGGTAGGTGATCGTCCCAACTATACTTGAAATCTATAACGCAAGACCTTAACATGTCTTCTAGCATTTGAATTGTCCTCTCACTTTGTCCATCCGTCTGTGGATGATATGACGTGCTCAACCTTAGTTGTGTTCCCATCTGCTCTTGCAAACTCTTCCAGAAATTTGATGTGAATCGCGGATCGCGATCTGACACAATCGAAACTGGTACTCCATGTCTCGAGACAATCTCTTTGACATAAAGCTTAGCTAGCAGATCCAAGTTATACTTGACTCTTATCGGCTAGAAAAAAGCCGACTTCGTCAAACGATCCACTATTACCCAAATAGCATAGTATCCTTTCTTCTTTGTCGGAAGTCCTACCACAAAGTCCATCATGATATACTCCCACTTCCATTCCGGTATCTCCAATGATTGTAGCAACCTACTGGGTCGTTGATGTTCGACCTTAACTTTTTGATAGGTTAAGCACCTACTGACATACTCCGCTATCTCTCTCTTCATGTTGGCCCACCATAAATCCTGTCGAAGGTCTTGATACATCTTTGTACTACCCAGATGAATCGAGTACCTCGAGTGATGAGCTTCATCCATTATCTCCTCTTTCAAGTCCGGCTCACATGGAACCCAAATTTATCCTTCAAATCTTAATAACCTCTCGTTATCAAGACTACACTTATCCTCCGTATTGTTTGCAATCTTCTTCTTAATCTGTTCGCACTCCTCATTTCTGAGTTGCACTTTCTTCACCTTTTCCATAATGGTAGTTTGAATCTCCATTGCAAATAGCTTCTCCCCCTCTTCAGTTGGACCCTTTACCTCTATCTCCATCCGTGCCATCTCTGTTATCAACTCATCCTGAGTTATTAACATTGAAAGCTTTTCCCAACCCTTCCTACTCAAAGCGTCGGCCACTACGTTTGCCTTCCCTGGGTGATACAGGATTTCATAGTCGTAATCCTTTATCAACTCAAACTATCTACGCTGTCTAATATTCAACTCCTTCTGTGTGAAGAAATACTTCAGACTTTTATGATCTGTATATATCTCACATTTCTCCCCGTAAAGGTAATGCCTACATATTTTTAAGGCAAAAACCACTGCCGCAAGTTCAAGGTCATGAGTAGGATAACCTTTCTCATACTCCTTCAACTACCTAGATGCATACACAATGACTTTGCCATGCTGCATGAGCACGCAACCCAGTCCTTTATGCGAAGAATCACTATACACTACAAAATTCCCCGTCTCATCTGGTAAAGATAGTACCGGTGCTTGACTTAACCTCTTCTTCAGCTCTTGAAAGCTGTCTTCATATTTCTCTGTCCATACATACTTCACGGTCTTTCGTGTTAAATTTGTCAACGGTTTAGCTATCTTAGAGAAGTCCTGAATGAACCTCCGATAGTAACCCGTTAACCCTAAGAAAATCCGCACCTCGGTCGGTATTTTCAGTTGTTCCTAGTTAATCACTGATTCCACCTTTGCTGGATCCACTGAAATCCTGTCCTTATCGATGACGTGACCCATAAACTGCACTTTCTCTAACTAAAATTCACACTTAGTGAATTTTGCATATAACCTCTCCTTCTTAGTGCTTCCAACACTAATCTTAAATGTTCAGCGTGATCTTTTTTCGTCTTTAAATTAACTAGAATATCATCAATGAGCACCACGAAAAACTTGTCCAAATACTGTTTGAACACTCTGTTCATCATGTCTATGAATGCGGCTGGCGCATTCGTCAACCCAAATGACATCACTGAGAACTCGTAATGGCCATAACGAGTCCTAAATGCTGTCTTAGGTACATCCTCCGCTCTAACCTTCAACTGGTGATACCCCATCCGCAAATCTATCTTCAAAAAATATTTTTCCCCTTTCAACTGATCAAAGAGATCATATATCCTGGGCAATGGGTACTTATTCTTGATCGTTAGTTTGTTCAACTCTCGGTAGTCGATACAAAGCCTCAACGATCCATCTTTCTTCTTTATAAACAGTACCGGTGATCCCCATGGAGAAACACTCGGTTAAATGTACTTCTTGTCCAACAGTTCTTGCAACTGAATCATCAACTCCTTCAATTCCACTGGCGCCATATGATACGGTGCCTTCGAAACTGGTGTCGTTCTTGGCGCAAGGTCTATAACAAACTCGGTCGCCCGATCAGGTGGAAGACCTAGTAAATCACTCAGAAATACATCCACATACTCATTGACTATAGGTATCTGTTCAAATGTCACTCCCACTCGCTGGGTTTCAACAACATGGCACATGTAACCTTCACCTCCTTTCCTCAATAACTTCTTGTCTTGAGTCATGGTTAGACAACAAGAGCATCCCGGAAATTTACTACCGTAGAACACTACCTTGGGTTTCTTAGAAATCCGAAGGTTTACACTTTTCTTTTGGCAATCGATAATTGCCCCATGGTTAACTAACCAATCCATCCCGAGAATTACATCGAATTCCCCCAATTTTATCGGTATAAGATCTACCGATAACTTGTTACCCCTTATCTCTACACAACAATTCCTATGAATAAAGTCAATAAGAATTTTTTCTTCGTTTGCTAACTTAACATTCGAAGGTATTACTAGTTTTTAGGGGAGTAACCTTAGTTTTTAAGCAAATTCACATGCTATAAACGAACAAGTAGCACCCGAATCAAACAGCAGATAAGCATTTTCATTGTTGATCGGGATAATACATGCTACGTCATCTCTCGATGCCACTGTATCCTAGACCGTCATATTAAAAGGTACGGGCCATCGGCATACCCTGCCATACAGGTCCACCAATCGCTAGGTTAGCACCGCTAGCTCCCTTTCCACTGTCCGATCCCTTCTTTGAACAGTTCTTTGCAAAGTGGTCCAGAGACCTACACACAAAGCAGGACGTACCCTTCTTGGGATTGGGACAACTAGGCTCAATATATCCTTCTTGTCCACAACGGTAGCATACCACTTTCCCCCTGAGACAGACTCCAAGATGAGCCTTCCCGCATGTCTTGCATGGCTCGATCCTTCTCTTAGGATCTCCCTGCCTTGCCATGGTATTTCCTCCATTGAATGCCTTTCCCTTCGATGCACTAAAACCCCCGTTTTCTCCCTCTTGTTTGACGCCTCCGTCAAATTTATTCTTATTCTTCTTTTCCTTTTGGTATAGACTTAAGGCCTCACTCCTACCCTCGACTATTATAGCCTTGTCTAATACCGCTCCAAAGATTTCACTTTGGAAAATGGAAACTCGGTTATAGAGCCAAGGTTTTAACCCTTGCTCAAACCTCTTCGCCTTCCTCGCTTTGGTGTCCACTTGATGTGGCGCAAATCTTGCCAGTTCATTGAACTTGGCAGCGTGCTGAGAAACAGTCATATCCCCTTGTTTCAATTCTAGAAACTAGACCTCCATCTTACTTTACATGCTAGTGGGGAAATAGTTCTCGAAGAAAGTCTTCTTGAACTGGTCCCACGTAGCATTGACTAACTCGTCCCTACTCTGGTTTGCCTCCCACTAGAAGTTAGCCTCTCCCTTTATCATATATGTGGCAAAAAGAATCTTCTACTCTTCTCTAACATTTGTTATCATAAATGCCTTTTCGATTTCCTTTACCCAAGCTTGGGCAGCGATAGGATCCGTAGTTCCTCTGAACTCTGAAGGACCTACGATTTTAAAGTCCTTAAAGGTAGTACCAACTACTACCATAGGATTTAATATCACACTTCCTCTAGCCTCTCTAAAGGCGACAGTCATTAGGGTAACAAACTCTTGCATCGGGGTATTCAGAACCCCTTCTTCCTCCACATTAAGTGGCTCTGCTTGTCGAGTTCTTTGTTGTCTCTTCGGTGGCATTTTCTTGTTAACGTAAATAAAGTTCCGTTATTATTTACTTCTTTCTGTTTGTTATTATTTAAAAGTAATAATAACACAAACACATTGCCAAGCATTTGAATAAACTTCTTATATTAAAATATTTCTTCTTGTAGTATTAAAACTACAACTGTTCTTCATTACATGGCCTTAGCGATTTACAATACTATCCCGCAATTGCTTGCCAAAAATTAGGATTTACAAATGACTACCCTTTAATTATACAAAAGAGGGTTTTACGTCACTACAAACTACACACTATTTACAAGCTATTCCTTCTATACATACTATCGGACTACATCTGCCTCACGGAATTCTTATAATTCGCATCCGCCATACTGGCCACTATATCCCAGCTAATGGTATGCCGGGTCTGTCCCTCCTCCACTGGATACTCAGCAATCTGGTGCTGGTAATCCTCGTGCGAACTCCTATGTATATAGGAATTCCGACTGATCTTCTGCTTCTTGTTCAGAAGCTCAGCTTTCAACTCCTAGACCTCTAACTTTTGGTCCCGAACTTTGTCTTTCGCCAGCACTCTCTCGTCGTGCTTAACTTCCAAGAAGGCCTCCATGTCTTCCTTATCCTCTTTGACGTCTTGAACCTCTTGCTTTAGGTCACGGACCTCCTTACTTAGTTGGACATTTCTGTCCAAGACTTCCATGAATAGAGCCTTCATAGAATCCCCTGGTGACATAACCTCCTCCTCTGTAGGTAATACCGGAGTAAAGGATACCACCTACACTTCCTATTCCGACATACCATTAAATAGTGTGGCATAGTTGAAATTATCCGCATCCTCCGATGGATCCTCATATTCAGTCTCTGTTATGTTCACTATCGACACCTCTGCTACTGGCATTGGTGCATTCGCTATAATGTTGGCAGATTCCTCATCGCTATATAAGGCCATATCTCCTGACATCTACAATAAGACACAATTAGTTTGATTAGTAAACAATTAAAATAGTATAAACATATATCACATTTAATATGTTTAAGGTTACTTTTCTCATTAAAACTCTACCCGAGTTTTATTTACTTCTAACTTCTACTTCTCTTCTCAAGGTTATCACTTAAGGTTTCCCCCCTTAAGTTTTATAACATAAGGCTTTGATACCAACCTGTGATGCCCCCAAATTCGGGTACCTTCAAACCTTGGATATGGTGCTTCACGGTACTACTATCTACTCATACATTCAATTGAATACTTCAACAACCTAGATAAGTTTACTTAAACATTTCATTATAGTACTTCCTTCCCAAGTTCTTCATAACCTTTACATTCATTCGGTGTCATAATATCATTTATTACAACAATAATGCTATGTTATTACAAGGATAACTAAGTATCCATCTTGGACTTGCCCTTGTCCTTACCGGATCCTTCGGTCCGATAGCTCTTAGCTGAAACATATGATTTTAAGCAAGAATGAGCATAACTAGCTCAGCAAGTTTAATATTTTACTTTGCAACCACAAAATCAAGAATCATATGACTTCATCTTCAATAACTGTACAATAGTTATGAAGTAATAGGAATAATCAAGATATTGTTTTGAATTCCTTTAAAATCATTTTTAAGGACAAATAGTCACTTAAGAATCTGAGCTGGTCAAAGACCATGAACACTATTTTCCATTTCCATTCATAAAAGGACAACCCGATACAAGACCGTAAGCTTGATATATCTTACGAGCACGTCCAGGTAATCATCCTATAGTACTCTATGTTGACCAACACTCCATCCTTAAACGTTTTCACGTTTAAGCTTTTTGGCAACTTCAAGTGTCCGTCGATTTAACGACGTTAAAACCTTTGTGTATTCATACTCAGGTTTACATCGGAATCCGTACCGAAGCAATTGGCATAGGATAGCACATTAAGAATACTTTGAAAGATTTTATGGAAATCAATTAAAATACTTTACATATACGTCTAGCCGAAGCAAATGACATCGACTATTCAACAATAGTTCATGCATAGGCAACCATGCATATTAACAACTTATCCGACATTACGTACAGACAAGAGTTCAGAAAGCTTGCATAACATAACGTTAATAAAAGGGTTAGAAAACTTGCCTTCGCGTCTTTAAACCTTTTAAGCATACTTTACTCGATCTTTACAACTTTTACAAGATATAAACACATAACATACCAATTAGGTTATCATCATCGATATACATTGTGTAACTATCTTCTCCTTCTCATATAACTTAGCCGAATTGTTAAGTTAATAACATTCGTTCAAGTTATTTAACATTGTTTACAGCTTAATTACATTCATTAGTCATATGACGACTCTCGTCGATCATCGTTATGCACAATGACCGATAAAACCCTAATCGATTCGTTATATCAACCACATTCTCATCAGATTCCCGTCATCGGACTCCGTATGGAATTTACATGAGTTTTAACTTCATTCGATGTCATTCATGCATTACGTACCTCTTTTACATGTTATATAACCTTAAGGTACGCTCACAACTCGATTACAATTCACGGTTTACATTATCGGTTTTCAAGTTTTAAATTTAAATACGTTTTGTCAATGTTTAATTCATAAAACCATTCTTAAACATGTTGTTTAGGTGATTTCCCATTATGAATATTCATCATTTAGTTGCCCCATAATTACCATGTAGAAAACCAAGTTAAGAAATCTACACGTCGGGAATTTTTTTGTTAAGGGTGTTACAGCACCGGCACATAGCCTAGAGGCAGCGCTATCTCACAGAACTTTTCCCCTGCCTCGGCGCTGCAGCGCTGGGAAGCAGGGTCTGGGTGCCGTGCTGGCCCCCAGATTCTAAAAAAATGGAATTTCAACGAGTCCGTAACATGATCGTTTCAACTCGGAATTGGCTCGTTCCAAAACCAATAGTTCATAAATGTTATGTTCTATCATTCTATCAAGTTGGAATTCATTTCTGAATCCGTCGGTGAGAATTTAGCATATTAGTCCATTTTTACACTTTCGTCAAACGTTCGTGAACGTTCGACACTCAATTCTTCGTTTTAAGTCCGAATTAGTTCGGTCTTGCTCTCGCAAGTCTTATTTACCTAATTACACGTGATGTAATTGAAAACCATCATTTTTGAATCACACGACGACTTTTGACCTCTATTCTATGAAATTCACGGTTTCGACGATTAATGTCTAATCGCGTAAGTTTCGCCAAATCTTTGTTCTTCGATATTTTTACTTCAAACCAATTGAAATCAATCCATTGGTTGATTCTTAATGATCCTAACCATTGTAAACATCTATATTTAATGGTTTTATATGCTCATCATTCACTTCCTCATGGTTTTGATGAGTTCTTTGTTAAGTCTTTTATCAATTATTATGATTTTATTTCTTCATGGCTTATTAGTGTTTTAAGTACACTATAAGACCAACCTTATTACTTCTTACTAATCATGCTCCACTAATTCACTTCTCTATCAATTTTGGTATTGAATGAAGTTGAAATTAAGGTTTAGATAGGTATACCTTCTTGTGTTCTTGGTTGTTCTTGAGTTAGTTCTTAAGTGATCAAGAGGTTAGTACTTCTTTGATTCATGATTGCTTGATTGTTTATCAAAGGAAATCAACTAACTTCACTTGCTCTCTCTCTCTCTCTCTCTTTCTCTCAATTTGATCAACCAACAAATGAGCAAATGAGCCTTGTATTTATAGGCTTGGCAAGACTTAGGAGAGTTTGGTTATTAGGACCAAACCTCCTTAGTCACATGCCTTGCTATGTATAGCAATGTGCTAGCATGTGCTAGCACATGCACCCCACTTGCCTCCCTTATTATCTCATGTGCCCATAGGTTGCCCCATGGGATTAACCCACCCGTTGACCCATCGGTTCGACCCACGGGTTTAGTTATTAAAATTAATTTAAATTAAACGTAATTACTTAGTATAAATTTGTATTATATGTCGTATTAATTATCGTATTATCTTCGTATTATACTCGGACAATACCTCGTATTGTATGCATATTCATTCCGTATAATAATCATTTATTACTATACTTAATCAATTACCAATAGGTTTCACTTTCCCTAACACTTAGGTTTTAAGTCCTCACGCAAAAACTTCGTGAGCCATAAATAAAATATTATTATATATTCCATCTCGTCTTGAAATCCTATCATTACGCGTTTCTCAGAATTTTAATAATAATTCCCAACTAGAAATAGATGAATAGTGATTTCCTCCCGAGAAAACTTTTCTCAGCTAACTTAACTTTTCACGATATATTACTGTCAAATATTTTGACAGAATGTCATTCCGACACTCTGATCTCCAAAAAAGGCTAGGTCTCAAACCCTAACCCCTAGGGTCAAACATGAATAGTGCCTATTTTGTATTTTTTTTGGAAATACTTTTATTCCCGAAAATCTTTTATTTTCGTCTTATAAATTCACCTTAACTATTTATAGCACGTAGCCAGAATACTAACCATAATCACATCTTCTAGGTCATAGAACGACCTAGAAATAGCTTACTCACTTTAATAAACATTAAATATGATTTTATTCAAATAATTAAATAAAATTCATTTACATAAACGTTTGAATTTCTCGGGCGTTACAATCATCAAGAATACTTTGAAAGATTTATGAAAAATCAATCAAAATACTTTACATATACGTCTAGCTGAATCAAATGGCATCGACTATCCAATAACAGTTCATGCATAGGCAATTATGCATCATGACAACTTGTCCAACATAAAGTATATACAAGAGTTTAGAAAGCTTGCATCAAGCATAACTTGAACAAGGTTAGAAAACTTGCCTTTGCGTCTTTAAACCTTTAAGTTACTTTACTTTGAATCGTTACCACTTCTATAAGATATAAACACATAGTATATCAATTAGGTCATCATAACTGATATACATTGTATAACTTAGCCGAATTATTAAACTAATTACATCCGTTTAAGTTATTTATCATTCTTCACTGCTTGATAACATTCATTAGTCATAAGCCGACTCTCGTCGATCATCGTGACGCACAACGACCGACGAAGCCCTAATCGGTTCAATACGTCAAACATATTTCAATCGAATTCCCGTCATCGGACTCCGTATGAAAATTAGGTCAGTTTTAACTTCACTTGATAACATTCAAGTACCTCGCACCCTTATTACATGTTATGTAACCTTAAGGCATGCTCATAACTTGATTACGATTCACGGTTTACATTATCGATTTTTGAGTTTTAAAATTAAATACGTTTTGTCAACGTTTAATTCATAAAACCTGTGACGCCCCAAAATCTGGGTTCCCAGAACCTCGGACCTGGTACGTTACGATACATCATTTCTATAACTAATGCGGAAGATATAAACATAAATTATTTATACAATAAACTTTACATATAATTCCCAAGGTCTAAAACCTTAACTTAATACCTGCATTCATATTCTACACGACTCAATGTCATTTGCGTTCAATACTATTACAATTACCATTTTAACCGTACAATAATTCAATCCTAGAACTTGTCTTTGCTTTTGACTGTGTTCGAAGTTTCGTCTTTAATTTGAAAAGTTTATCATGATATAGCAAGGGTGAGCAACAAGTTTGCCCAGCAAGTTTAAGTTCAAATGAAGATATATCATGATTGAAAGAATGCATAATAAGCTGACAAACTTTCAACAATATAAGAATTATGAGAGAACATGAATTAATAATGCTGAATAGTCAACAATGAACATAAATAAATTAAACTGAACAATATGGTAATAAAGGTGATCATCCTTTCATACCTGATGAACATATACAATATGCACAACGTGCGAATCAATAAATCATAGATGTGATATAATCAACAATGATTAATCACGAACATGCTTTAGAATAACAACTCGAGTTCGAGTTAGAAAACTTGCCTGTACCGTCGATTACTGCTACGCAATATAATTTAATCGCTTTATTGTAAAGACCTATCAGTTATAAGATTGATCTTTCAATTAGCATAACATACCTTATAAGTAAACTATCTAACATTTAAACACATAGTCAAATATTAGATAACCTTAACACTATACATATACACAAGTCTAAACTTAGCACACATCGAGTCTTTAATAATATTCAATATAGTATACTGAGTGGTTTTCTACAAACAACTAATAAATTAGCTTCCATCTTATCTACACTGTTTTCACAGCGAGTTAGATCGGTTACCAATTCGTAGATCCCTTCCCCATATGAAGGAGTCGTTTAGCCCAGCTACTATACATCAACTATTGTAGAATACGACTATACTACTTTTAGACTTAATACTTAATCACTTACTACATTAATATTATAACTCGGTAAACTTTTTACTATTCACGAGACTCAATAATTTATTTCAGTAAACTGAAACCAAACAGTCTTCCTAACATTTTCAGTTTCCATTTTAGTATCCTGAAATGTTCATTTCAGCAAGCAGAAATATACTATTCACGAAAATACCAAATCAATTTATTATTTTTCCATTCTTTGTCCAAACATGTTGGGTTTGTACGTAACGCAATCATGCAATCAAATCACATAAATAGGGCGGAAGCGCGAAACATAAGTTTTTAAAAATTTATACAAACCCATAACAATGATCATGCTTTGTGCTAGTTATCAATAATAGAAAAGAGGATGGAATTATACCTTTGAAGATCCAAGCTTCCTCAGGTACAAGTTCTACTCCTTTGATTCCTTTGATTCCTCTATAGTGGCTTCTTCCCTTGATCAATGTCAGCCACCCAAATGTTTGGCCTCTAACGGTGATCCACCAAGGAAGATGAGGAACTCAGGAAGATGGGTTATTGGCTTAACCCTTGTTTCTCTCTCTATAGAATATGTGTACTCCCAACTCTTGAAAAAATTCACGTACCTTATTTTTGATATAAGACTCTCTTATATAGATATTAGGTTAACCCTCCTAATCCAATTAGAATAGGATTTTATTTAATTAATTAATTAAACACTTTTAATTAATTTATATCCTAATCTTATTAGGATTGAGAGAGAGTACTGATATTATATTAATTTCTAAACTCCTTTAGAATTAAAATAATAATAATAATAATATGAATAAGACTCCTCTTATTAATTTATATTTAATATTTCTAAAATATTAAATAATAAACATTAAGCTATTTAATTTATTCTATCACCATAGATTAAATTAATTATACGTAATGCATTATTACTATCATGCCATTTTCTTCTTAAATAATTCTTCTTCCTTTTATGGTGTGACCCTTTAGGTTCTCCATATTAAACCGGTTGTGAATAAATCAATTAGAATAATTCTAATCTTATTTAAATAAATAAATTAAACTAATAATCTATTTAAATAAATAACATTTATTATACAATAGGGATAAGCCTCCCTAGCGATCAACGACTTTTCAGATAATATAGATTTCAACATTAATCATAAAAGAACCTGTGAGTTAATAGTTACCGTACAATTCAATCCTTCCACCATTCAATGTCCCAATTAAATATAAGACATGGATTTACTGTCAAGTCTTAATTTATTTAATCATATGTATTTCGATTAGAAAATGCACAACTCCAAATAATGCAAATTAGAAACCTATTTCTAATTTCATTCTACCTTGGTCAAGGATTCCTGGGTTGTCCTTTAACGAATCACATAGGACATATTTTCTCTTTTACTAGAGGTGGTAGATTCTTTATTGACCATACATTATCTCCATATGCAACTCATTATACCCAAGCATACCCTATATATGCCTTAAAAGGCCTTAAGGAATAAGTCAAAGTATAATTTGTTACATACAAGATTCTATGATGATCTCAAGTCCAAGGATCACTTGTACTACTATCACATTAGGATTCCTATAAGCACCTACATACTTGCTTTAGTGTCTCCACACAAATGGCCATGAGATATGTCATCCTCATCCAATGAGCAAGCAACATATGTACCAATCTATCAGGATTTACTAATTTCCATTTTAGTAATCCCACGATTGGGAACTATTTTAGTTTTTAAGTTTTATAAGAATTTAGATCTCATTAGCATGATCTCATCATGATTCTAAAAGCATTGCTTAAAACTATGGGTTATTTATATATTATAAAAACAGCACCATGTAGATAATTAAATGCCTTAAATGAATATTTTATTAATAAATAAATAAGATTATTTACAAAGTATGTGCTTTATCATCATACATGATTGGCTTGTATGCACACTACTATCAAAACACTGTTGGGTTTGTACGAAATCGTGACGCAATCAAATTGCAAAAATTAGCGGAAGCATGGTATATCAGAGTTTAAAAAATTTCTACAAAACCATTACCCGGATCATCCTTTATGCAAATTATTAATTTAAAACGATAAATAAGAAGTTATGGAATCATACCCTTGTAGAACGAAGCTTCCACAGGTACTAGTTCAACTCCTTGTTCTTCGTGATCTCCTTGAATTTTCGGATTAGATTCCTTCTTTTGATCAACGTTAGCCACCCAAGTGTTTGGCCTCTAGAGGTGATCCACCAAGGAAGATGAATTATCAAGAAGGAGGGTGGTTGGCTTAGTTTTCTATCCTCTATAGAAAAGGAGTACTCTCCAACAATTGAAATTGCATCAAGTAATATCTATTATAAGAATCCTCTTATATAGATATTGGTCAACCCTTCTAATCCTATTAGACATGGGATTTCTTTTAATTAATTAAACTCCTTTAATTAATTTAGGCTTCCCACCACATGGGAAATAATTAATTAAATTCATTTAATTAATTTGTCTCCTAATCTTATTAGGAATAAATGAGAGTACTAATATTAAATTAATTACTAAACTCCTTTAGAAATTAAAATAATAATAATTATAATAATATTAATAAGACTCCTCTTATTAATTTATATTTAATATTTCCAAAATATTAAATAATAAATATTAAGCTATTTAATTTATTCTATCACCATAGATTAAATTAATTTCACTTAATGCATTATTACGATTATGCCATTACCTTCTTAAATAATTATTCTTCCTTTTATGGTGTGACCCTTTAGGTTCTCCATATTAAACTGGTTGTGAATAAATCAATTAGAACAATTCTAATCTTATTTAAATAAATAAATTAAACTAATAATTTATTTAAATAAATAATATTTATTCTACAATAGGGATAAGCCTCCCTAGCGATCAACGACTTTCTAGATAATATAAATTTCAACATTAATCATAAAAGAACCTGTGAGTAAATAGTTACCATACAATTCAATCCTTCCACTATACAATGTCCCAATTAAATATAAGACATGAATTTACTGTCAAGTCTTATTTTATTTAATTATATATATTTCGATTAGAAAATGCACAACTCCAAATAATGTAAATTAGAAACTCCTTTCTAATTTCATTTTACCTTGGCCAAGGATTCCTGGGTTGTCATTTAACGAATCACATAGGACATATCTCCTCCTTTACTAGAGGTGGTAGATTCTTTATTGATCATTCATTGTCTCCATATGTAACTCATTATACCCAAGCATACCCTTTTATATACCCTAAAGGGCTTTAAGGAATAAGTCAAAGTATAATTCATTACATACAAGATACTATGATGATCTCAAGTCCAAGGATCACTTGTACTACTATCACATTAGGAATTCCTATTGACTGGCGAGTAAAACTCCATTAGGTATTCCATAGCGAGTCATGTTCAGTGAACTTATTATCCAATAAGCACCTACATACTTGCTTTAGTGTCTCCACACAAATGATTATGAGATCAATCATCCTCATCTAATGAGCAAGCAACATATGTACTAATCTATCCGGATTTACTAATCCCCTTTTTAGTAATCCCATGATTAGGAACTATTTTAGTTTTAGAGCTTTCTAAGAATTTAGATCTCATTGGCATGATCATCATCATGATTCTAAAAGCATTGCTTAAAACTATGGGTTATTTACATATTATAAAAACAGCACCATGTAGATAATTAAATGCCTTTAATAAATGAATATTTTTATTAATAAATAAATAAGATTGCCTCCAAAGTATATGCTTTATCATCATACATGATTGGCTTGTATGCATACTACTTTCAATCTCCCACTTGCACTAAAGCCAATCGCCATGGTATCTCATACCCAACTTCTCTAAGTGACGATCAAACTGTTGTTGTGTTAAAGCTTTAGTTAATGGATCTGCAATGTTGTCTTGAGAGTCTACACTCTCCTCTTTCAATGATTTCTTTAATCAAAGTGCCGCAACACATGTTTAGATTCAAGATGAGACTTAGGACCTATTCTTAGTTCTGTAATGAACTTTTCATCTAAAACATCAACTTGCAGCTTCACTTACAGTTATATACTTTGTCTTTGTCACTAAACCAACAACCTTTTGTTGTTTGGAACCTTTTCAATTCACTGCACCATCTTTCAAGGTAAACACATACCCTGAAACAGATTTACTGTCATCTTGGTCTGTTTGAAAACTTGAGTCTGTGAATCCCTTGAGTTTTAATTCAGACCCACCGTAGATAAGAAAAATATCTTTAGTCCTTCTCAAGTACTTTAGGATATTCTTCACTGCCTTCCAGTGCTCTTCTCCAGGGTTTAATTGGTATCTGCTCATTACACTAAGTGCATGAGTAACATCCGGTCTAGTACATATCATACCGTACATGATAGATCCTATTGCAGAAGCATAAGGGATCTTACTCATACGGTCTCTCTCCTCAGGTGTCTTTGGGGCCTGTTTCTTGGAGAGATGTATTCCATGGCTCATCGGCATGAGACCTCTTTTGGAATCTTCCATGCTAAACCTCTTTAGCATTGCATCAATGTACGTTCCTTGGGATAAACTAAGCATCCTTTTAGATCTATCTCTATAGATCTTTATCCCCAGAATATAGGATGCTTCTCCCAAGTCCTTCATGGAGAAGTGTTTAGATAACCAGATTTTAATCGATTGTAGCATAGGAATGTCATTCCCTATCAGTAATATATCATCAACATATAATACAAGGAATGAAATTGCGCTCCCACTAACCTTCTTGTTCACACATGGTTCATCGTCGTTTTTGACAAAATCAAACTCTTTGATTGTCTCATCAAAACGAATGTTCCATCTACGAGAAGCTTGCTTCAATCCATAAATGGATCGTTGCAGCTTACAGACTTGATTTGTTCCAACCTTTGAAACAAATCCCTCTGGCTGTGTCATATACACATCCTCCTCAAGTTTCCCATTGAGGAAGGCCGTTTTCACGTCCATCTGCCAGATCTCATAGTCGTTATAAGCTGCAATCGCAAGCAAAATCCGAATGGACTTGAGCATAGCTACTGGTGAAAAGGTTTCATCATAATCAACTCCTTGTCTTTGTTTGAAACCTTTTGCAACCAGTCGGGCCTTATAGGTCTCCACCTTGCCGTCCGCTCCAGTCTTTCTTTTAAAGACCCATTTACACCCAATAGGCTTAATGCCTTCAGGTGGTGAAACCAAAGTCCATACTTTGTTTTCATACATGGAGTCCATTTCGGATTTCATGGCTTCAAGCCATTTCCCTGAGTCTTTATTACTCATGGCCTGTTCGTAATTCAATGGATCATCATTATTCATGATGTGTACCTCATCGTCATTCTCTATAACGAATCCATACCTCTCAGGTATCTTCGGTACTCTCCCAGATTTACGAACAGGGTGTGGTATAGTACGTTCTTCTACTTGGTCAGGTACCTGACTTTGATCCGTGGTAATTTGTGGTTCTTGAACTTCTTCAAGATATATCTTACTCCCACTGACCCCTTCATGGATAAACTCCTTTTCCAAGAAGGCAGCATGTTTCGCAACAAACACCTTTTGATCAGTTAGATGATAGAAATAATACCCTACAGTTTCTTTAGGGTATCCCACAAATCTACACTTTTCGGATTTAGTCTGTAGCTTATCATGTTCAAACTTTTTGACATAAGCTGGACAACCCCAAGTCTTAACATGCTTAAGATTTGGTTTCCTCCCCTTCCACATCTCATATGGAGTATTTGGGGCGGATTTGGTAGGTACCTTGTTAAGTAGGTATGCAGCCGTTTCTAGGGCATATCCCCAGAAAGAAATTGGAAGGTCGGTAAAACTCATCATGGATCGAACCATGTCTAACAGTGTTCGATTTTTCCTTTCAGATACTCCATTTAACTGTGGTGTACCTGGAGGAGTCCATTGCGAGATTATACCATTTTCTTTGAGACAATTGAGAAACTCACCGCTTAAGTATTCTCCGCCTCGATCTGATCGAAGTATCTTTATACTCTTGCCCGTTTGTTTCTCTACTTCACTTCTGAACTCTTTGAACTTTTCAAATGATTCTGACTTGTATTTCATTAAATACACATATCCAAATCTTGAGTGATCATCAGTGAAAGTAATAAAATAAGAATACCCACCCCGTGCACTTGTTGTCATAGGCCCACAAACGTCTGTGTGAATCAATGCCAACAACTCTGTAACTCTTTCTCCTTTTCCACTAAAAGGAGATTTAGTCATTTTACCCATGAGACAAGATTCACAAGTTGGATATGATTCATAATCGGATAGCTCGAGGAGCCCATCTTTATGCAACTTGGATAATCTTGTTTCATTGATATGACCGAGTCTACAGTGCCACATGTAGGTATAATTAATATAATCTCTTTTCCTTTTCTTAGTTTGTTCAATTTGAAATATATTTTCTTGTAAGTCAAGTGTATAAAGTCCATTTCGCAAATTTTCAATACCATATAAAACATCGTCTTTATAAATAGAACAACTATTGTTCTTTATAACAACGTTAAATCCTTCCATATCCAATACAGAAATTGAAATAATGTTTTTAATAATATTCGGAACATAATAACAATTATTAAGATAAATGGACTTGCCCGAAGGCATTGCTAAATAATAAGTTCCTACAGCTAATGCAGCAACCTTTGCTCCATTCCCCACTCGTAGGATCACCTCATCATTGTTCAGCTTTCTACTTCTGACCAGTCCCTTCACATTATTACATATGTGAGAACCACAGCCGGTATCCAATACCCAAGTAGAATTTTGACTTTCTAAAAAATTAATTTCAATCATGAACAAACCTTGATTGGAAGTCGAAGCTTCTCCAAGCTTCTTCTTTGCCAGAAACTTCTTGCAGTTCCTCTTCCAATGACCCGGCTCGTTGCAATGGAAGCACATTCCTTTGCTAGCTGGATCAGATTTCTTTTGTTCCTTTATGTTCACTTTGCCCTTGGTCATCCGAGATCGGAAGAGCTCCTTAGATATCTCATATCTAGCAGTCCTACTCTGTTCACCATACAACTCCTTGAGGTGAAGCAGCATAGCAGGAGCGTCCATATTTACGTGCTGACGCTGAAGCTCGTTATTCATAGATGCGAGCATGATGCATTCAGCCATAGATGCATCATCTTGCCACTTATTGAAAGTGGCAATCTCTTCCTCAGAGGCTGTTTCTGGAACAGTTCCAGGGACAGGTGAGTTTAGGACATAAGAAATCTTTTCAGCAGTGAGAACTATTCTCAGATTTCTTAGCCAGTCTGTATAATTCGGCCCGGTAAGCTTATTAGCATCAAGTATGCTTCGCAGTGAAATTAGTGATTTTGACATTTTTAAAATTTTGCATGTGAAAAATAACATTTTAGCAAACATTCATTTTATTAATTTTGCATACCAAAATAAATTTAGGTCTTTATTTTAAATTGGTATCTCCCACTATTTTTATCAAACTATATTACCCTCACTTATATAGTTCGGCAACATCTAATTAAAGATTTGCTAGTGAGAATAAGGATCCCATTTCAAATGTATATAACCTTGTGGATAGCACAACAAGCGATATACAAATAAATAGGTAGACAACTCTTGTCAATTACATCACTATATAACTCCTTTTATTTTGCCTCTTAAATCATAATGGTCAAGTGTGTGCACATCCGAACTAAAACGATTTAAGTTAAGTCCAGCCTAGCACTTCTATAAATTCAAAAAAGAAAAATGTTCGTCCTTGTGGATAGCACAACAAGACTATATCGTTCAATTTTCTTGATAAGCATCAAATGTGATTAATTAACATCTTAAATATGCAATACTCGCCTTGTGGATAGCACAACAAGCTCATATTAAATATTTAATACTCTATTAATTTATCATGCTAGAAGGCGACGTTCGATATTCCAAATATCATTTGAACGCTTCGGACTTAATATTATTTCTTTGAGGGATTTGTTATTTTTTGTCTCATCTTGTTTAGCGTGCATGCACATATATATATAAAATACGCGTCATTTTATTAAACATGCGAAGCATGTTTGCATAAAATATAATATATATAATATTTAGCATGCAATATAGAATACTATATTCTACCCAGATTGATTATGGACTTTTATTCTAGTTTGGTTCACTAGAGCCACCAAGTGAACCAAAAGGTCAAACCTAGGAGTGCAAGAATTTAAATTTAAATATAACTATTACATTTAAACCCGGGCTCCATACAAACGGGTCTTCACGCGCTCCTTGCTCCTTGGTCTCCAATTTTTTCAAGATAATTCTAACTATTTCTATTACATTAAACTATTTAATTTAAATAGAAACCTTGATCAGCAGTCAAGGGGAAGTACATAGGAGGGAGATAGAATTTTACATCACGAATTTTTTTTTAGAGAAGACGAGGTACATAGACCCCATTTAATAAAACCCATTCATTCAAGCATTCAACTAAAATAAAATCCAATCACATTGGTCAAATAGTCCATAATCAATCCCCATTTATTATCATACATATCACCATATATATCAATAAATAAATATTCATCTCATGAATTAAAACATTCTATATATATATGAGTATCATTTAATGGGCAATTTTAAATTGCATGAAATCCAATTTCAAGATTAAAATAAACTCTTTATTTTAATTATAAAATTATTAAGAATATAATATATAAATATATCATATTTATTTTTTTAAAAAGAAGTCACCTTCTTTTATTAAAAGAGTCATGCAAGTTTATTAAAAGAGTCCTTTCCTGATGGGTCATATTCTTTTTGGAGTAAGAAAGAGACAACACATTTTCTTTGCAGAATTCAAGATTAGCACCCAAAAAAAAAAAATTGTGATTCGTCCCAAAAAAAAAAAAAACGTCATTTTTTTTTTCTTAAAAGAAAAATAATTTTATACAATAAGATTATGCCCAAAAAATTATTCTAAATACATACCCATATATATATGAAATTAAAACAATTAATAATTGCATAAAGGTTTGGCTCTGATGCCACTGTTGGGTTTGTACGAAATCGTGACGCAATCAAATTGCAAAAATTAGCGGAAGCATGGTATAGCAGAGTTTAAAAAATTTCTACAAAACCATTACCCGGATCATCCTTTATGCAAATTATTAATTTAAAACGATAAATAAGAAGTTATGGAATCATACCCTTGTAGAACGAAGCTTCCACAGGTACTAGTTCAACTCCTTGTTCTTCGTGATCTCCTTGAATTTTTGGATTAGATTCCTTCTTTTGATCAACGTTAGCCACCCAAGTGTTTGGCCTCTAGAGGTGATCCACCAAGGAAGATGAATTATCAAGAAGGAGGGTGGTTGGCTTAGTTTTCTATCCTCTATAGAAAAGGAGTACTCTCCAACAATTGAAATTGCATCAAGTAATATCTATTATAAGAATCCTCTTATATAGATATTGGTCAACCCTTCTAATCCTATTAGACATGGGATTTCTTTTAATTAATTAAACTCCTTTAATTAATTTAGACTTCCCACCACATGGAAAATAATTAATTAAATTCATTTAATTAATTTGTCTCCTAATCTTATTAGGAATAAATGAGAGTACTAATATTAAATTAATTACTAAACTCCTTTAGAAATTAAAATAATAATAATTATAATAATATTAATAAGACTCCTCTTATTAATTTATATTTAATATTTCCAAAATATTAAATAATAAATATTAAGCTATTTAATTTATTCTATCACCATAGATTAAATTAATTTCACTTAATGCATTATTACGATTATGCCATTACCTTCTTAAATAATTATTCTTCCTTTTATGGTGTGACCCTTTAGGTTCTCCATATTAAACCGGTTGTGAATAAACCAATTAGAACAATTCTAATCTTATTTAAATAAATAAATTAAACTAATAATCTATTTAAATAAATAATATTTATTCTACAATAGGGATAAGCCTCCCTAGCGATCAACGACTTTCCAGATAATATAGATTTCAACATTAATCATAAAAGAACCTGTGAGTAAATAGTTACCATACAATTCAATCCTTCCACCATACAATGTCCCAATTAAATATAAGACATGAATTTACTGTCAAGTCTTATTTTATTTAATTATATGTATTTCGATTAGAAAATGCACAACTCCAAATAATGTAAATTAGAAACTCCTTTCTAATTTCATTTTACCTTGGCCAAGGATTCCTGGGTTGTCATTTAACGAATCACATAGGACATATCTCCTCCTTTACTAGAGGTGGTAGATTCTTTATTGATCATTCATTGTCTCCATATGTAACTCATTATACCCAAGCATACCCTTTTATATACCCTAAAGGGCTTTAAGGAATAAGTCAAAGTATAATTCATTACATACAAGATACTATGATGATCTCAAGTCCAATGATCACTTGTACTACTATCACATTAGGAATTCCTATTGACAGGCGAGTAAAACTCCATTAGGTATTCCATAGCGAGTCACGTTCAGTGAACTTATTCTCCAATAAGCACCTACATACTTGCTTTAGTGTCTCCTCACAAATGATTATGAGATCAATCATCCTCATCTAATGAGCAAGCAACATATGTACTAATCTATCCGGATTTACTAATCCCTTTTTAGTAATTCCATGATTAGGAACTATTTTAGTTTTAGAGCTTTCTAAGAATTTAGATCTCATTGGCATGATCATCATCATGATTCTAAAAGCATTGCTTAAAACTATGGGTTATTTACATATTATAAAAACAGCACCATGTAGATAATTAAATGCCTTTAATAAATGAATATTTTTATTAATAAATAAATAAGATTGCCTCCAAAGTATATGCTTTATCATCATACATGATTGGCTTGTATGCATACTACTTTCAAACACATATACATATATTTCATACACAAAAACTATTTTTCTGGAATTTTTCAACTCCCTTAAGTATTTTTCAAAAATCCGTTTCTAGTTAATTCTTTAAAAAAATAACTACCTCACGCTTAACTCCAAAAATTCTTAGCTCTTGGCGGGATCTTATACATGTTATCGTGAGCTTCCAGTTTAAATTTCGTGGCCATCGGAGTTATAGAACTCCGGTTATAGCATTTTTTGTCGAAAAAACCCAAATATTAAAATAGTCATAACTTGCTCAATTTAAGTCGGAATGAGTTCATTTTCGGACACAAGCTAGTTTATAACATATATTTTATTGTCCCAAAAGGCCTTATTTTATTTCATAACTTAAGTGGCCAAAACAGCCTCTTAAATTCCCAGACAGCCTACTTTTCTTCAATTTTCAGATTTTATTTCCTTTGCTAAAATCAGTCCACACGAAAATCTATAACTCCTTTTTAAGAGATTCCACTTGAAAAAGTTAGAAGACTTACATATCTAACTCCAGAAATTAACCACACTCAAAAATTCGAAATATTAAGAGAGATATGGTCGTTTTCCGTTTCATACTTCGTTTTCACAAAAATCTATTTTTCAATACTTGTTGATTTTTAAGAAAACTTCTATATTCTCACCTAATAACGAACATAACCCATCATCAATAACCATAATACATACCAATACATCATATATTCATGGATCTATCATGATCCATGATCTATTTCACCAAAAATCACCAAACATAAGATTAAACACAACCAAGGCTAAGAAAAATTATGTTTTTTTACTCTTGAAAAACCTAGTTTCCATTTCTTAGTTTAGATCCAACATCAAACACTTGAGTATGTTAGATTCATACATGAATCTCAAGAAAACACATAGATTAAAGATTTTAAACTTCAAAATCATAAACCTCCCTTTTCATCAATCCAATAAAAGAAAAGAAAAAAAAGCTAGAGATTATTCTTATACCTTAACTTCTCCCTCATCTTCTTCTTCCTAAGATTGATTAGGAAGCTATGAAACTTAGCACAACTCTCCCCTCTCTTTCTTCCCTCTTGACCGAATTTCTTGGCTCTCCCTCTCTCTCTCTTGCTTTGCTTAGATAACTTAGAAGAATAAGATGAAAGAGAAAAGAAAGGAAACATTATTTGATCTTGGTGGATTTGTAGATAGATTTGATATATCTAATCTTATCTCCCGACAACTCTCTCTCTCTCTCCTTATCATTGAAGAGGTTGCTTGCAAGAATAAACAAAGTGTTGGCCAAATACAAAAGTGACACCTATCAAAGTGGTTGAACCACTAAAGCAAGCACAATTATTACATACATCCCCCTTTCTCCTATCCTTCCATAACCAGCCACATGGCCCTCCTTTTGTCCAAATTTATTTTCTTTTAAAGCCTTAATTAACTTACTTAATGTACATCATATCCCCTCCCACTTGGGCTAAAGTCTTGGGCCTTCATTTAATTCCTTTGGGCTTGCTCCTTTTTCTTAATTTACTTACTAACAAAATTGGGCTTGGACTTCCACCCCTAAATAACTTGGGCCATCATAATACTTGTCTTAAAAATATTATATTGGGCTAGCTTAACAACTTAATTGCTATTAAATCAAATTATCTATAAGTCCAATGCTTAATAGAATAATTGGAATACATAAATAATTCCTTGGGCATCAAAATCAACTTAGTCCATTAAATCTATTATCACTAGAACTAATGCTCAACATTTTTGATATATACATATTCTTAATTATCTCTATATACAAACTAAATATATACACATTATATAATGTATATTTATTTAATCATACACATAATCCACATAATCAATCACATATTCTAATAGTTTATTAACTAAATAACCATATTTGGCTTAATGAGTTAAAAACACTCACACTCACATAATCATACAAGATAACCCTTGAAGTCATTTGATTCAAATACCTAATTTATATATTAGGTCACCAAACTTTATAGGTATCATAGTACCTTATCCTCAATATTCCATCAAACACATATATAGATTCATCTCTAGGGTTTAGAAATTTTGTAACCCATAATTCCTCTATTCTCAATCAAATAATAAACCATTGAGGTTCTTCTTTAAATTTTTTAACTAAATCCTCAAATTCTCATCTAGGTTTTAATCCTTAACCTTTATTTAATCATTTAAAATCTTATAAATTCTCGGGTTATCACAAAACCATTCTTAAACATGTTGTTTAAGTGATTTCTCTTCATGAATATTAACCATATAATTTTCCCATAATTACCATGTAGCAAGCTAGGTTAATAAACATTCATGTCAAAAATAATTTCCTTAAGGGCGCTATAGCGCCAATCTTAGGCTTAAAGCTGATGCTGCGGCACTGGCTCGCAGTGTCCCAGCCCCTGCCTCGGTGCTGAGAAACAAGGCTTGGCTGGCGCTGCGGCGCCAGACCCCAGCTTCAGATTTTTTATTTTACAAAACTTGAATTTCCCGAGCTCGTAACACAATCGTTACAACTCGGAATTGGCTCGTTCCAAAGCCAATAGTTCATAAATTCTATGTTCTATGATTTCATCAAGTCAGAATTCATTTCTGAATCTGTCGACTAGAATTTAGCCGATTAGTCCATTTTTACGCGTTCGTTAAACGTTCGTGAACGTTCGACGCTCAATTCTTCGTTTTAAGTCCGAATTAGTTCGTTCTTGCTCCCGCAAGTCTTATTTACCTAATTACATGTTACACCATCGAAAACCATCGTTTTCGAATCAAACGACAACTTTTGACTTCTATTCCGAGAAAATTTACGGTTTCGACGATTAACGTCTAATCGCGTAACTTTTGCCGAATCTTCGTTATTTAATATTTTTACTTCGAACCAAATGGAATCAATCCATTGGTTATTCATTAGTGATTCTAACCATTACAAACATCTAAGTTTTAATGGTTTCACATGCTTCTTACCCAAACTCTCATGATTTTGATAGTTTCTTCATTAGCCCTTAATCAATTATTATGATTTCATTTCTTCATGGCTTATTAGTGTTTTAAGTCCACTATAAGGCCAACCTTATTACTTCTCATTAATCATACTTCACCAAATCACTTCTCTATCAAATTTGGTATTGAAGGAAGTTGAATTTTTAAGGTTTAGATATATATACCTCTTGGTGTTCTTGGTTGTTCTTGATTGATCAAGAGATTAGTAGACTCTTTGCTTCTTGTTTGCTTGATTCTTATCAAAGGAAAATAAGCTAGCTTCTCTTTCTTTCTCTCTCTCTCTCTCTCAATGTTATCAATTTGATCAACCAACAAATGAACCCCCAAGCCCCTTATTTATAGACTTTGCAAGGTTTAGGGTAGTTTGGTAATTAGGACCAAACCTCTTTTGACCCATATCTTGCCATGTGAAGCCATGTGCTAGCATGTGCAAGCACATGCACCCCATATGCCCACCTTATCATCTCATGTGCCTATGGGTTGCCCCATGGGTTTAACCCACCCGTTTATCCATCGGTTCGACCCACCGGTTTGGTTATTAAATTAATTTAATTTAAACGTATTTACTTCGCATAAAATTTGTATTATACGTCGTATCAATTCTCGTATCCTCTTCATTTTAGACTCGTATAATACCTCGTATTATACTCGTATTTATTTCGTATAATAATCATTATTATTATACATAACCTTTTTATTCTTAGGTTTTAATCTTTCTAACCTTTAGAGTTTTAAGTCCTCACGCAAAAACTTTGTGAGCCATAACTAAAATATTATTAGATATTCCATCTCATTTTTAAATCCTATCATTACCCGTTTCTCGGAAATTCAAATATAATTCCCGAGCAGGAACGAATTAATAGTGATTTTACGAAAATTTCTCGAAAAACTTTTATTTTCGTCATGAAAATTCATATGATTTAATTATAGCACGTAGCCAGAATACTAACTATATTCACATCTTCTAGGTCATTGAACAACCTAGAAATAGCTTACTCACTTTAATAAACATTTATTATGATTTTATTCAAATAATCAAATAAATTTCATTTACATAAAAGTCCGATTTTCTCTGGTGTTACATTCTCCCCCCTTATAAGAATTATGTCCCTAGAATTACAATACAAGTTAGTCAAATAAATGGGGATATGTCTTCTTCATCTTATCTTCGAGTTTCCAAGTTACTTCTTCGGCAACGTGGTTCCTCCATCACCTTCACCGAAGGTATTACTTTACTTCTCAAGACTTGTTCTTTCCTATCAATCACTTGAATAGGAACTTCTTCATACGTCAAGTCTTTCTCAACCTGAATAGGTTCATACTCGATTACATGCTTGTAATCGAGCTTATAGGGACGCAATACCGACACGTGAAACACGTTATGGATATGCCCCAATTCTGGAGATAATGCTATCGCATATGCTACCTCTCCTATCCTTCTCAAAATCTGAAAAGGTCCTATAAACCTAGGACTTAACTTTCCCTTTTTCCCGAAGCGTATATTCCCTTTCCAGGGCGACACCTTCAGGAAAGCGTACGAACCGACTTTAAACTCCCTGTTCTTTTGATGCGAATCTGTATACTTCTTTTGTCTGTCTTGAGCTGCTACTAGCCGAGTTCGTATCAGCTTAACCACTTCTGCTGTTTGTTGTACCATTTCTGATCCCAACATTCGACGTTCTCCTACTTCATCCTAGCACAGAGGAGTTCTGCACTTCCGTCCATATAACGCTTCGTAAGGAGGCATGCCTATACTTGCGTGATAACTGTTGTTGTAGGCGAACTCTACCAACGGTAGATGATCGTCCCAACTCACCTTGAAACCTATAACGCAAGACCTTAATATGTCTTCTAGCCTTTGAATTGTCCTCTCACTTTGTCCATCCGTCTATGGATGATACGCTGTGCTTAACCTCAGTTGTGTTCCCATCTGCTCTTGCAAACTCTTCTAAAAATTTGATGTGAATCGCGGGTCGCGATCTGACAAAATCGAAACTGACACTCCATGTCTTGAGACAACCTCCTTGACATAAAGATTAGCCAACTGATCCAAGTTATACTTAACTCTTATCGACAAGAAATGAGCCGACTTCGTCAAACAATCCACTATTACCCAAATAGCGTCGTATCCTTTCTGCGTCCACGGAAGTCCTACTACAAAGTCCATTGTGATATGCTCCCACTTTCATTCTGGAATCTCTAATAATTGTAGCAAACTACTGGGTTATTGGTGTTCGACCTTAACTTTTTGATAAGTTAAGAACCTACTAACATATTCTGCTATCTCTCTCTTCATGTTGGCCCACCAGAAATTTTGTCGAAGGTCTTGGTACTACTAGGATGAATCGAGTACCTCGAATGATGAGCTTCATCCATTATCTCCTCTTTCAATTCCGGCTCACACAGAACCCAAATTCGTCCTTCAAATCTTAATAACCCATCGTT
Source organism: Panax stipuleanatus (assembly GCA_020205555.1). Lineage (NCBI taxonomy): Eukaryota > Viridiplantae > Streptophyta > Magnoliopsida > Apiales > Araliaceae > Panax > Panax stipuleanatus. Next base: position 56,301,974 of record CM035121.1, on the reverse strand, counting down.
ATCAAGACTACACTTATCCTTCGTATTGTCTGCAATCTTCTTCTTAATCTGTTCGTACTCCTAATTTTTTAGTTGCACTTCCTTCACCTTTTCCACAATTGAAGGTTGAATCTCCATTGCAAACATCTTCTCCCCTTCCTCATTTGGACATCTGACTTCTATCTCCATCCTTGACATCTCTGTTAATAACTCATCTTGAATTGATAACATTAATAGCTTCTCGCGACCATTTCTACTTAAGACGTCGGCCACCACGTTCGCCTTCCCTGGGTGATACAAGATTTCATAATCGTAATTTTTTTTCAACTCCAACCATGTACGATGCCTCATACTCTACTCCTTCCGTGTGAAGATATATTTTAGACTTTTATGATCTGTATATATCTCACATTTCTCCCCGTATAGGTAATGCCTCCAAATCTTTAAGGCAAAAACCACTGTTGTAAGTTCAAGGTCATGAGTAGGATAAACTTTCTCATATTCCTTTAACTGCCTAGATGCATACGCAATGACCTTGCCATGCTGCATGAGAACGTAACCCAGTCCTTTATGCGAAGCATCGCTATAAACTACGAAGTTCCCCGTCTCATCCGGTAAAGACAATACCGGTGCTTAACTTAACCTCTTTTTCAGCTCTTGAAAGCTATCTTCATATTTCTCTGTCCAGACGTACTTCATGGTCTTCCGTGTCAAATTTGTCAACTGCGTAGCTATCTTTGAGATATCCTGAATGAACCTTCGATAGTAACCCGCTAACCCTAGGAAACTCCGCACCTTAGTCACTGTTTTCGGTTCTTCCCAGTTAATAACTGATTCCACGTTTGCTGGATCCACTGATATCCCCTCCTTGTCGATGATGTGACCCAGAAATTGCACTCGCTCTAACCAAATTTCACACTTAGTAAATTTTGCATACAACTTCTCCTTCTGTAGTGCTTCCAGCACTAATCTTAAATATTCAGCGTGATCTTCTGGCGTCTTTTAATAGATTAGAATATCATCAATGAATACCACGACGAACTTGTCCAAGTACTGCTTGAACACTCTGTTCATCATGTCCATGAATGTAGTTGGCGCATTTGTTAACCCAAATGACATTACCAGGAATTCGTAATGGCCGTAACGAGTCCTGAATGGTGTCTTTGGTACATCCTCCACTCTAACCTTCAACTGGCGATACCTCATTCGCAAATCTATCTTCGAAAAACATTTTTCCCCTTTTAACTGATCAAAGAGATCATCGATCCTAGGCAACGGGTATTTATTCTTTATCGTTAACTTGTTGAACTCTATATAGTCGATACAAAGTCTTAACGATCCATCCTTCTTCTTTATAAACAATACCGGCGCTCCCCATGGAGAGACACTCGATTAAATGTACTTCTAATCCAACAGTTCTTGCAACTGAATCATCAACTCCTTCAATTCTACCAGCGCCATATGATATGGAGCTTTCGAAACTGGTGCCGTCCTGGGCACAACATCTATAACGAAATCGATTTCCCTATCAGGTGGAAGACCTGGCAAATATTTCGAAAATACATCCGTATATTCCTTGACTATAGGTATCTGTTCCAATGTCGCTCCCACTCGCTGGGTATCAACAACATGGCACAAGTAACCTACACATCCTTTCCTTAACTGTGACGAACGAGAATTTTATAATTTAATTTAAATATTTATTGAATTGAATAAATATTTTTGATGATTTATTTAGTGAGCTATCGATTTTTTTAATTATTGAGTTAAATAATTATTTGATGGAATTGTGGTAGATTAATTTAATTATATATGTTACGTTGATTAAATTAATGTGTAGTAATTTTATAGTTCAAGTATGTATTTAATTGAGTTTATTCGATTAAATAAATTATTTAATAAGCATAATGTTATTCTAATTAATTTAATAATTAATTAGAGATTTAATGATTTGACATAATTAATAAATGAGAATTTTAATTATGTGATTTTGCGATTTAATATGGATTGTCACATTTTATTTAATTAAATTTAAATAAGATTATTTGATTAATTAGAAGTGTGACGTTAACTATATAATAAACACTTTAATTAAATTAAATGGGAAGGGAGTTAATAGGAGGACAAACAAACAAGACATAAGGATCATGGGAAGCAGTTAAGGCCTGATGCGCCTAACTGCTACCCATGACTTCACCAGTTATATTTTATATGTAGTTATATACTTATTCTATATTCATATATTGTATATCAGTCAAAGAAGTTAGAGAGAAAGTTTAAGAGAGAAATTGAGAGAATTGAAAAAAAATTGAAGAATCAAAAGAAGCCTTCATCATCTTTGAATCATCTTAACAAGTAGCAAGGGTATATTCATCAACCCATGTTTTAAATTCAAGTTCTTATGTTTTCTCCATAAAAATCAATTTTGAGTTCTCTGTGACTAAGGTTATCAATGATTATTGATTATATATGTATATACATGATTATATATGATCATGACATGTTTTCTATCATCTATGTATGTTTTAAAACAATCAATTCCATGTAATTATGCCTTAATTGGATTTTTATGATTTATAGAGTATGAAAAGTATGAAGAACACATATATGGCCCTTATGTACAAAATAGCATGCTCTAATTGTTTAGTTAACTTTAAATTGATGATTGAATATGATTATGCATGTTTAAACAAACAAAACGAAATTCAAACAGACATATTCGGAATTATAACGAATCTGTAACGATGAATTTCATGATTTTTTTCGAAACCTTTCAAAAATACCAAAAACAGTGAATTTAAGTGTCTTAATTTGAGTGATTATGTGATTTAAAATGTTAAAAGCATGTTAGAATCATTATATGATGTTCCTGTGAAGTTTATACTTCATGGGAATCACTATATTAGTTTAATTTGGATTTATTTGGCTTTCTTTGTAATTTTTCGAGAACTATAACTGAACTTGCTGAGGCCACCCATCCTAGCTGGCTCTAGAGTCGCCCCAGCGGGCCCTCTATCGAATCTATACCCGCCCCAGCGGGGGGTGGGGGTTGCAGAGAAAAATAATTTTTTTATCCTTTTATGTATTTTTAAGCCATAACATGATGAGTTAACCTAACCTAATGAACCTAATAACATGATGAACATGTAATACAATACTATAACACGTTGTTGACATGTGTAATATAATTTGAAGTTTCATGTTAATAAACTATGTGTGAACTTGGATATTGATGTCGTAAGACTTGGTTACGATTGTCTAAGAGTCCATATTATGTGGTATGCATGTTGTGATTCCGATTCACGTTATGTGGTTAGTTAACAAGTTAAAATTTGTGAACCAAGTTGTTAAGTTGAACTTAAGTGAGAAGTTTAACAGTTAAACATAGTGGTAATGGAACTAATCGATGTTGTAAACGTAATGTAATGTGTAGGACATTGATGAAGTGAATTGTAATTATAATTGTAGCTTGTGCACGAGGCAAGTTTCCTAATCCTTATTTTTATATTGAGCAAGTATTCTAAACTCAAATCAATTATTGAACAAGCTTTCTATTCTCAAACTATTATCATGATGCAAGTTCTTATTCTTGTTCATTCAAGTTAAGTTTCATATGAGATATTATAAGTTCGTTAAAATATTACTTCAGCTATACAATACTTATTCGATTGTATACTCTTGAGATTTATTATTTGACTCGAATATCAATTATTGTTGAACCTTATAAGACTAGCGAATCCTTATTGATTCGACTAGTCCATAGTTGATGAACGTTCTAAATTCTAGAACTGTTATTGAGCTTATCCAAACCAAACTTCATTTGGTGCGGACTCTGATGTTAAACTGAGATAAACAACCCTGTTATAGGGGATTATTTATGCTTTAGCATTGAGATATTGTGCACAGTATGGTACTAAGGGCTGATTCCCCTAAGTACGAGTAGTAGAGTCCATATAGTCTTATGACTGTTAAAGGTTTAAAGTAGAAATACTTAACAACTTGGGACATAGTTCAAGGTCTTATGACCCTCAGATGTACTTTTGATTCTTGCTATTCATTCTTGATTCAAAAGTCGAGCTTTCTTGTATTCAAAATTCTTTGACTTATTCGCATGTTATTATATTGTTATATTTGTATACTTGTGGGCAATCATGCTCACTCTTGCATAATAACATTGCAATTAAGAACGAAAGGTCCGACGAGCCTTCCACTAGCAAAGGCAAGGGAAAAGTCAACAAGTGATGAAGACTTGTTGTTTATTTGATAATATTTATCTATGAATTATGTTGTGATGTTTAAGACTTATTTAATTATTTACGTTTTCGCATATGAGATTTAAGGTTAGTATGACCTGGGATTTAATTATGTATTTCTCATTCAGATGTTGTAACCCTATAAGGAGAGATGATGGAGATGTTTTTATATATTTCATGGTTTACATTTATTATGGGTAGATAGATATATGATATTTGTACAGTGAACAAAAAATCTCGTGGAATTGAAATATTCGGATTTGGGAGTGTCACAAGTTGGTATCAAAGCTGTAGGTTATGAACCTTAGGTGGGGGAAACCTTAGGGTAGTAGCATTCGATAACATAGTAATGATAACTCTTATCGAGTTCTAAGAAAGTTAATAAATTACCTTATGTGCTATGTGTTTATATTTACGTACTTGCGCGAGTATCGATTAGCATCACGTAATAACTAAAGACTTAAAAATTTTGATTGTCCGGATGTCGAATGTTGGAGGATCCAGTCAGCCTAGGGATTTTGTACCCCGAGTGGCTATTAAGGAGGAGCCCCGAGACATTCATACAGTCTGAGAGCAATTGATTCGTAAGGAGCTATCTCCTTTGATCACAGTTGTTGGTCGGGAGCATGAGCCGGTGTTTGATTTAGAGGAGGACTATGAGGAGATTGAGGTTGAGGCTGAGGCAGCCGAGGAGGAGGATGAAGACCCTGAAGAGTTCCCACCGAACTCTATCAGTGCTGAGATGTACGATGAGCTGTATGATCGTAACATAGAGTTACAGGATACTGTTCGGGAGCTGAAGAAGGAGACAGTTACTTAGTGGACTACCATCGAGCAGAAGGATGGTGAGGTTGGGACTCTGTATACACGTCTTGGAGACGTGGAGTGGGAGTTGTTCCATGAAAAGGGCCAAAGTGAAAGTCAGCTGAGATAGAAAAGCTGAAGAATGATTTGCGTGAGGAATCAACGAAACTTGCCATAGCAGAGGATGCTTAGATGAGGGCTTCACGACGTGCAGAGATTGTTGAAGATAACAGTCGAGCAAAGAAGGCCAAGATTGAGGAGACGGACTACACGTTTTTAGAATGCAATTGATAAGGCCCAGGATCGGGTTATGAGCTATCCAGTTCAGTTCGAAGATCTACCTTGGTATATGCTGGATCGCAAGACAATATCCCGCGTTATAGAAGAAGAGCGCAACAAAGTTGTTCGACGCCTTAGTAGGCCGTGATAGGAACAGTTTGATTATGTGAATATTTATTTGATAGTTAATAATGTAAATTCCGATGTGACTATAAACAAAGTAATATATTAATGATTTAAATCCTGAAAATTCTTTAACTCGGGATAGTTGATGTAAATAGCAGTGATGCTATCTTATTATGTTTAAAACTTTTGATTAAATAAAATATCAGAGTTATTTGAGATGATATGTGTTAAGTAAATATTTTTAAAGTATTTAAGTTAAGCCTTAAATATTTAAAGGAATTGAATATAGATATAATAAGCGTATATCTTAACAGAAATATGCCGCTGAGAAGATGACCAAACCGTCGACCAGCCCAAGAAGGGTCAACGTATAACAACAACGACACCAATGCCAACCCCATTCAACAGTTGGTGAACCTGTTGACTGGAGCAATGAACAACCAACCGCAAGCTCAACCGAACACCTCGTTCAAAGACTTCAAGGCGGTGGGACCGCCAGAATTTAAGGGATCCATGAATCCGATAGAAGCTCAGATATGGGTTATGGAGATGGAGAAGGTTTTCGACGTTGCTAGAGTTAATGAGGATCAAAAGACTGCGTATGTGACATTCATGCTGAAGTCAGAAGCCAACTATTGGTGGCAGGCAAACAAAGTTAGGGGAGGAGAAGGTGTGATATCCTGGGAGGGGTTCAAGGAGATGTTTTTTGAGATGTACTTCCCGACAAGCTCACAGAATCAGATGGAGGTGCAGTTTCTGGAGCTTAAGCAAGCACTACTAAAAAATTGGCCTATAGCGACGGTCGGGACGGAACCGTCGCAATAGGGTATAGATTTTTTTGCGGCATAAATCCCTCCCATTTTTTCCCTAGACTAGCCCTTCCGCCATTCTCTCTCATCCCTGTTTTTTACTCACGGCGAACATGGAAGGCCTGGAAATTCAAGAATCTCCTTTCCCAACAGACGAAACAGAGGATTTTTGTGAATCAATCCTCTCCCAATTCAGCAAGTCGACGCAGAAGCACCACCAGCACCTCTGCGCCGTCATTGGAGCCATGTCTCAGGGTTTCAAAGACCAAAGCCAACCCCTTTCTCCCCTCGCCTACTTTGGCGCCACTTGTTCTTCTCTCGACCACGTCTCTGGCGAATCTGACACGTCCGGTCACGTAATCGATTCTCTCCTTACAATTCTTTCCATGCTTCTTCCCCGAATCCCCAATCCAGTTTTGAAGAAGAAATTTGAATACTTATCGAAATTGGTGATTAGAGTTCTTCGTTCCCAATCGATAAACCCTGGTGGGGCGGCGTTTGAGTTGAAATGTGTATTGCGTTTGTTGATTGTCAGAGGCAGTGTTAGCTGGACCGATGTGTCTCAGCTTTATGGACTGCTGCTTAACCATGTCACTGACGACCGGCCTAAGGTCAGTTTGGTTTCTGCTGAATTGCGGCTGTATTTGATTTGATGTACCTAGTATTTAAATTTTCAATGTTTATAGGCAATTAACTACCAGTATATATATGTCCAATCTTAAGCTGAAGTCTTTATAATTAAGCTTAGTAGAAAGTTTGGTGAGCTAATACTCCCAACTGTAACTGTTCTTAACAGCGATTTATTATCTTCAATTGATATTCGTATTAAGAAAGTAACAATTTTTGTAACATAGTCTCAGGGATATCTGATAGTTGCAATAGAAATATCTTGTATCTTATAAATATCCATTCTTCTAGCTTGTGATGAATAATATGTGCATTAGCAATTTAGCATTGATTTGAGGATATATTTTCTTTCAATATATAATTATTCCTTGAAATCATAGTATTAAACTCCAGTGCAGGTATTTCAAATTTTATCACTCTCCTATTCAACAAAAAGAGTTCCATTTTCAAAACGTGTACAAATTTTGAAGCATATATTTTTGTTCCATGTTTACCCCTAATTTAATAAGTGTTTAGTTTTGTAGTGATGACACAATAATGAAGTTGTGATGACAAATTTGAAAACATTGTGTCATTTAATAGTACCATCTTAAAAATTAGACTCTTTTTGTAGAACAAAAAAAAGAAAAGGGGCAAATGTGAATCTTTTTGTGGAACAGAGGGAGTTTTTTTTAAAGCGAGCTCACCAAAGCTTGTCCCAACCTCTTGGTGTTTGTTCAGTTCATAATCCTTTTACTTTCATAAATGAATCAAGTGTTTTCATATATCTTCTTTTGAAATAGGACTACAAGCTCTCATTCTGTACGAGCTAGTACATCATTTTTCACAGTAAGATGGATAGCTATGTCCTCAATTTATGAAAATGTTTGCAATGACGGGTTGTTCATAAGCAGATGAGATTTAGATTCGTTGATATGGAGATTTTAGCTCCCCTTCCCCTGTTGGAGTGGAATTCAGGGTAATTTAATTTGACATTGCTAATAATCCAACTGCATGATAAATAGGTAAGACGGCAATCATACGTATGCCTCCATGATGTCCTAACGAGTTTTCAGAGAACTGCGATGCTTGCACTTGCAAGTGAAGCGATTGCAAATATCTTTGAAAGGTTTCTTTTGCTTGCCGGAGGATCAAATTCAAGTCCTTCAGAAGGGCCGAAAGGTGCGCAAGAGGTCCTATATATTCTGGACGCTCTGAGAGATGGTCTTCCTCTCATGTCTTTGAAGTCTTCAACCAACATCCTGAAGTACTTTAAATCTCTTTTGGAACTGCATCAACCCCTTGTTACTAGGCGCATTACCGATCGTCTTAATGTGCTTTGTCTCAACCCAACTGGAGAGGTTTCTGTTGAAATGCTGCTTGATCTTTTAAGATCGTTAGATATCTCAATTTATGCGAATGAGACTTCTGCTGATAGTATGACATTCACTACTCGCTTGCTAGATGTTGGAATGAAGAAAATTTACTTGCTGAATAGGCAAATTTGTGTAGCTAAGATCCCCGTTGTATTTAGTGCACTTGGAGGTTTAATACTTCTGCTCTTCTTTCTTTTCTTCTTTTTCTTTAATTATTATTTTAATTTTTTATCTGTGGATAAATATAGTAGCATATATCTGTAAAAATTGCCCAAATTGGAATTTATAAAGTCCATTATCAAATTCCATCCAAAGTTTTTAATCACAATTAGGCTGCAGGTGAAATGAAGTAAAAATTGTTTCTTTGAATTTTTGCAGATATTATGGTTTCTAAACATGAGGAATCCCTATTTGTCGCCATGGAGGCATTGAAGAGCTTGATACACACCTGCATTGATGAAAGCTTGATCAAACATTATGGAAAACACAAAGATGGGTTCATGAAGGTCTGGGCCAACTATCATTGAAAAAGTGTGCAACTGTTTAAAGTTTACTTGATTATCGTTATGGTTCAGTCTGGGACATGTCCTTCCAAGTTGTCTCGACGATGTTTGACAAATTAGGTAGTTGCATTGCTTTTTTTATTTTTTTCTTTTTCCACCTAGATCTATGGAATTTCATTTCTTAAAATTGATATAGTATACTCTCTCCATTCCAAAATATAGAATTATTATTGACTTTTTGAAGTCAACTTAAGACATTTTTAAACTCAAAATTGACCCGGATTCATTTAATTTTAGTCATTACAATGATGAATATTGTAAACTATCTAAAAAGTACTACTCATTGTAAGATTTTTTGTTTAATAATTTTTAATGAATCATCTCAATTTTGAGTTTGAAAATGTTTCCAATTGACTTTCAAAAGTCAACAATGATCTAATAATTTGGAATAGAGGATAATTTGGAATGGAGGGAGTTGTATATTCTTTTTTTCCTTTTTTGTAATATTGAGAATTTTTTCTTGTTTTGAATGTGTGCTTATGATATTCTCACCTTTAGAAGTGAGGAGTTGTAACTGAGGGAGCTCAATATATAATTAGACCCTTTCCTTTTCCAGGTGATTCTTCTTATTTATTGAGGAAAACCCTTACGAGCTTGGTAGACATGCAGAAGTTGCCTAATGAAGATTTTCCTTTCAGAAAACAGGTAACATTATTATTATTATTACATTAACCTTGTCTTCTTGGTATACTTTGAGTTAACTGCTGTATGCTTTCATGTATGTGAAGTGCCCCGTCTGTACAATATCCCTTTGTATGTTTGAGTAAACCGTTTCATCATGGAATATACCATTTCTTCCTCTTTTATTCTCTTGTAAACACTCTAGCTCCTCCGCCCAAAAACTCATACAGCTACTGAAGCTGTACTGAAATGAGCTTGATGGTGTGGAATTGGAATCTGTAGAGCATAAAGGCCAAATGAAATTCTTTGTAATGATTGAATCTTTTGTGCTTTTGTTTGGACAGTTCTTTGGTGCATGTTCTTTCTACTTCAATATCTTGTATACTCACCACTTTTGGCTGTTACAGGGCGTGGGCCTATTTCTCTTTCTGTCTTGGCCTTTTTGGGCATTTGATGCTTTTAGTTTGACAAGTATAACATATAAGATTAGTTATTTTTGCTTCTTGATAGCATTTTCCTATTGATATATGATTTTTGTTAAGTTAATTGTATAAATGTTCTATCCTGTTCAGAGACAAGTAAGATGCAGCGTGTTTCCCGAGAGCACATTCAAAGGGTTTTAGCTGAACAAGAGATGTTGAATTCGGAGTTGGAGAAGAAGAAAGTTGAACCTTTTGATATGGGTAATGAACCTACAGCCGAAGACAATGTTCAAGTGGCATCAAGTAATCAGATGTCTTCTACATATAACTGAACTAATGTATTGTAATGATGATTGTAAAAGTTATTAGTTTAGTAGTTTGTTATAATAATGATCATTATATTTTAGGGATGAATTATTCAACTATTATATTGTAATGTGAATGATTTTAAATGATGTATATAATTTTTTTTATGTTTTATTTTATATTGTATTTGTGTTTGTTGAATAAATAAGCATTATTAATTAAATTTTTTTTGAAATCTAAAAAGGCTATAGCGACGGTCATTGACCGTAGCTATAGTTTTCTAGAAAAAAAAACAAACCTATAGCGACGGTCATGACCGTAGCACTAGCTTTCAACGACCATTGGTAAAGAGCAAATATATGATTTTGGCATGGTCTATAGTGCCGATCGCCGACCGTCACTATAGGTCAAAAAACCGTCGCTATAGGTTTTAGCGACTGCTTCTATGGCGACGGTCGCTATAGCCTATAGCGACGATCTTTTAGTCTATAGCGACGGACGGCGACCGTCTTTATGGGTCGATTTTCTAGTAGTGAAGGCAACATGTTTGTGCCAGATTATGCAGCAAAATTTAATGAGATGGCTAGGTTTGCCACATACCAAGTACATACCGACGAGAGGAAGGCAAGGAGGTTTGAACAGGGACTGAAGCCCTGGTTGTATAGCAAGGTGTCGATGTTCCAGATGAACACCTTTGCTGGGGTATTGGAGAAGGCTATCCTCGCTGAAGGTGGGAGCGATGCTATGACTAAATACAACCATGAGCTGAAGCAAAAGAAGAGTGAAGGCGAAGGAAATAAGGCTAGTGGTAGCAACACGAGAGGAAGCAATAATAAGAAGAGAAGATGGAATGACAACACATCAACCAAAAATCAACAAGGAAGCCAGAAGAAAAGGGTAGAAGCATGTCCGACCTGCGGGAAAAACCACCTGGGTGTCTGTATGAAAGGAAAGCGGGTATGCTACAATTGTGGTCAGGAAGGCCACATAGCACCTAACTGCCATAACCCTAAGAAGGGCGCCTGCTTCACATGTGGGTCCAAGGACCATCTAGCTAAGGACTGCCCCAAAATGGTGCTTGGAGGGGTAGGAGCTGAAGGGAATAGAGGTAACAGCAGTGGAAACGCTCTGACAATTTCAGGTCCAACCGCAACTAACTGACCTTCCGCCAGGACATTCAACATGACAGTGCAGGATGCTGTGCAGTCTCGCGATGTGGTGTCAGGTATCATTTCGATCAATAATGTCAATGCTTATGTATTATTTGATTCGGGTGCTACTTGCTCATTTATATCTGTTGGTCCGATTAGATGACACAATTTACGCGCAAGTATATGCGGCCAACGAGTAATAAAGAGTAAGTACATATATCGTCCCATAGAGAATTAATGGATAAAAGACACCAAACCACTAGCACATAATCATTTCAGTCTTATTTAAATGGATGGTAAAGAGATTGAATTAAAACTATTTTAAACTAGGCAAGGAATTGAAGTTAAACTAATTAATCCTAGAGTCGAATTAGATAATGAAGATAAGAGATCCCAATTTCCCCTAATGATTCGTCTAATTCGATACACTCCCAGTCAGGTCAAATCAATCGCAATAGTTATTAGCCGAGAACACGAAAGTGGGAGAAGGCCATCTTTCGATGCACCTAATCCATATCACGTGCAATCCACAGGTGATAGACACACGTGAACACCCACATTATCTAAACCACTATATGTTTATGTGATTTACAAATAAATAGGGTTGAAGGTCAAGTTATCTATTGGCTACGGGGGGCGCGTCGGTATATGTCTATCTTAATCACAAATCATAAGTCCAACGCGATGTGAACTTACAATCGCCCGCTATCGCGATTAGATCTAAACCTATATTTCGTCTTTCGATCCCACATAGGTTATCACAGTAATTGGTTGCAACTCAATTAAGCAAATAAAGCATACATCGCAATAGATAAGCATATAGCAATCAAATAAGACCAACATGGAAGGGAAATCAACATCGACTACTCAAAAGGTTCCATTGGAACCTCAAAATAGATTTAAGGCATAGACAACCCAAATATATTATCCACAAGTACAATATACATCATTCGAATATAATTTTAATACAAGGAGAGTAAGAGATAGAGAAATGCAAATCTTGTGTCGTTTCTCCTCGCTTGGATCTTTGATGTAAATCTCTTGCTTCAATCTTCTTTAACTAATCTAACCCTAGAAACTACACTAACTAATTAACCCTAATCTACTCCTAAACTAACCTAATCTAAACAAGAAATGAAAAGGAAAGGAAGAAAGGAATTAGGGCTAAGCTAAGGGAGAGCTCCCTATTGGAGATATCGATCAAATGAGGGCAAAAGGCCCTTATAAGCTGCCTTCTCCCGTCTGTTTAAGTGAAGTCAAAGTCTGGCAGATTTCTTGACTGGCGTGGCCGCGCGCCAAAATGCCTGGGAGAGGGTGCGGCCGCGCGGCACTGGAATGCTGGAATCTGCTGGCTTCTTGCTGGTGCAGGCTTGCTTCATGACTTCTTCTGTTGTTTACTCCTGTATCTCATAGATCCTTCACGCTGCCCGACTTCATTCCATTAACATGCCATCATTCCTAGTAGCTCCTTTTTGCAGCATTCATCCTTTTAAGCTCAATAAGCGCCGAGAGAGTTGCTAAACCTGAAAATCACAAAACAAAGGAAAAACACATTAAACGCACCGGATTACTTGAGTTTAAGCAACAGAATGAGTTAGAAAGGATCTGAATAAGTGGTCATGAAAACCACTTATCAATATCCAATGACTTTGTTAAGAACTTAGAATTGCCTAAGGACGAGTTAGAATACCCTATGAACATAGAGATTGCGAATAGGGAAGTAGTTCCCGTGAAGTACGTACACAAGAACTGTAGAGTGGATATTAAGGGTAATGTGATGAATGTAGATCTTATCCCAATTAGACTTGGGGAATTCGACGTTATCTTGGGAATGGATTGGCTATGCAATTATGGAGCAATAATTGATTGCCAAAGGAAGTGTATTAACCTTATAACTCCGTCAAAGGTTGTGTTTTATGGCAGCAAGTCGCCTATACAAGCGAGTTATCTGACGATGATGCAGGCCAGGAAGTTGTTGAGACAAGGCTGTGTAGGATATTTAGCCTACATAGTCGATAGTCGAAAAGAGAACCCGAAGTTGGAGGAAATACTAGTCGTAAGAGACTTCGTGGACGTATTTCTGGATGATTTGCAAGGACTTCCGCCAGATAGGGAAGAAGATTTTGTCATCGATTTGGCGCCATGAACGACTCCAATATCGAAGGCACCGTATCGTATGGCTCCAGTAGAGATAAAGGAATTGATGGTGCAGCTGCAAGAGCTACAGGACAAAAAATATATTCAACCGAGCGCATAGCCGTGGGGAGCGCCGGTGTTATTTGTCCAGAAGAAGGATGGGACGATGCGGCTATGCATTGACTACAGAGAGTTGAACAAGGTCACAATTAAGAACAAGTATCCATTGCCTAGGATTGACGACCTGTTTGACTAACTGAAGGGAGCGAGATATTTCTCGAAGATAGATCTGAGAAGTGGTTACCATCAGTTAAAGGTGAGGACAGAGGATGTTTCAAAGACAGCGTTTAGGACTCAGTATGGTCACTACGAATTTTTAGTAATGTCATTTGGTCTAACGAATGCTTCTGCAGCATTTATGGGCCTAATGAACGGAGTGTTCAAGCCATTTTTGGACAAATTCATAGTGGTGTTTATCGACGACATTCTGGTGTACTCAAAGACCAATGAGGAACACATTGAGCATCTGAAGGTGACATTGGAAGCGTTGAGAAGAGAGAAATTATATGCCAAATTTTCAAAATGCGAATTCTGGATTGAGATGGTGCAATTTCTTCGGCATGTGATTGATAAGGACAGAATTTCGGTAGATCCCCCCAAGATTGAAGCTGTAATGAATTGGGATCAGCCGAAGACACCGTCGGAAGTTAGAAGTTTTATTGGATTGGTAGGATATTATGGAAGATTCATTCAGAACTTTTCCAAGATCGCAACTCCACTAATGAATTTGACTAGGAAATTGGTGAAATTCGTTTGGACGGAGAAGTGTGAGAAAAGATTCCAAGAGCTTAAGAAGAGGTTGAGTATGGCACATGTGTTATCTCTTCCAGATAGCACATGAAATTCTTTGGTGTATAGTGATGCGTCGCATAAAGGACTAGGCTGTGTGCTTATGCAAAACGGCAAAGTCATTGCGTATGCGTCACGACAACTGAAGGATTACGAGAAGGGGTATCCGACCCATGACTTGGAATTGGCCGCGGTGGTATTTGCTTTGAAGATATGGAGACACTATCTCTATGGGGAGAAGTGTGAAATATATACAGACCACAAAAGTCTGGAATATATTTTTACACAAAAAGACTTGAATATGCGCCAGAGAAGATGGTTGAAATTGATAAAGAACTACGACTGCGAGATCTTATACCATCCGGGTAAAGCAAATGTGGTTGCCGACGCCTTAAGCATAAAGGGTCGTGAAAAGTTGATGATGTTGACTGCCCAAGAGGAACTAATTTCAGCAATGGAGAAGTTGGAATTAGAGGTAAGATATCCTATGGAATCTGACGAGAAGCTGCTCCAGTTCGGAGCTGGTACAACTTTGCTGGATAAGGTTAAAGAAACACAAATTTTCAGGATGAAGACTGTGAGAAGATAAAGAAGAAGATATCCGAAGGGAATGAATTGAAATTCAAGGTAGACAGTGAGGGACTATTGAGATTTGAAAGCAGATTTTGGGTACTGCCAGTGCCAGAGATTAAGGAGGACATTTTGAGCGAGGCTCATAGTTTACGATATTCGACTCACCCCGGAAGTACCAAGTTGTACCAGGATCTCCGACAACATTTTTGGTGGCCGAATATGAAACGAGACGTTGCAGATTGTGTGGCTAAGTGCCTGACCTATCAGAAAGTGAAGGCAGAACATCAGAGGGCGAGTGGTTTGCTACAACCTCTAGAGATCCCAGAATGGAAATGGGAACATATTACGATAGATTTTGTAGTTGGACTTCTGACAACTCAGAAAGGTTACGACGCAGTATGGGTTATCGTTGACCGACTGACAAAATTAGCACACTTCCTTCCAATCAAGATCAGATTCAACTTAGACCAGTTAGCAAAACTTTATGTGAGAGAGATTATTTCAAGGCATGGAGTTCTAATGTCAATTTTTTCTCACTGAGATCCGTGCTTCACATCGAATTTCTAGAAGCGACTGCAAGAATGCATGGGGACACAGTTGAGAATGAATACGACATATCACCCTCAGACCGACGGGCATAGTGAAAGGACGATCCAGACATTGGAAGATATGCTAAGAGCGTGCATCATGGATTTCAAAGAAAATTGGGATGATCATTTACTGCTCGTTGAATTCGGTTACAACAACAGTTACCACGCAAGTATTGGCATGCCGCCTTACGAAGCGTTGTACGACAAAAAGTGTAGAAATCCACTATATTGGGATGAAGTTGGCGAAAGACAATTGCTAGGTCCAGAACTGGTACAACAGACAGCAGAGATCGTCAAGGTGATCCGGACATGATTGGTAACTGCTCAGGATAGGCAGAAGAAATACGCCGATCCACATCGCAAGAATGTAGAATTTGAATCGGATAGCTTTGTTTTCTTGAAAGTCTCTCCTTGGAAATGAAAGATACGTTTTGGTAAGAAAAGGAAATTGAGCCCGAGGTTCATTGAACCCTTTGAAGTGCTGCGAAGAATCGGAGAAGTCGCATATGAGGTAGCCTTACCTCCGGCGCTAGACCATGTCCACAACGTCTTCCATGTGCCAGTGTTACGTCCATATAAACCCGATTACAAACATGTTATTGAATATAAACCCCTGCAATTTGAGAAAGACCTATCCTATGAAGAAGTTCCTGTTCAGATTGTTGATAGGAAAGAACAAGTTCTCAGCAATAAAGTGATAACTTCTGTTAAGATAATTTGGAGGAACCACAACGTTAAAGAAGCTACGCGGGAACTCAAAAAATATATGATGAAGACTTATTCACACTTATTTACCTAATTTATGTGTAAGCGATTCTGGGGATAAAATCTTTGTAAGGGGGGAGAATGTAACGGGACGAATTTAATTGAACCGTGATGAATTTAATTGAACTGTGATTCTGGGGACAAAATCCTTTTAAGGGGGAAAAGATGTGACAAACTAGAATTTTGTAATTTAATTTGAATATTTATTGAATTAAATAAATATTTTTGATGATTTATTTAGTGAGTTATCGATGTTTTAATTATTGAGTTAAATAATTATTTGATAGAATTGTGGTAGATTAATTTAATTATATGTGTTACATTGATTAAATTAATGTGTAGTAATTTAAAGTTCAAGTATGTATTTAATTGAGTTTATTCGATTAAATGAATTATTTAATAAGCATAATATTATTTTAATTAATTTAATAATTAATTAGAGATTTAATGATTTGACATAATTAATAAATGAGAATTTTAATTATGTGATTATGTGATTTAATATGGATTGTCATATTTTATTTAATTAAATTTAAATAAGATTATTTGATTAATTAGAAGTGTGACATTAACTATATAATAAACACTCTAATTAAATTAAATGGGAAAGGAGTTAATAGGAGGACAAACAAACAAGGCATAAGGATCATGGGAGTAGTTAAGGCCTGATGCGCCTAACTGCTACCCATGACTTCACCGGTTATATTATATATGTAGTTATATACTTATTCTATATTCATATATTGTATATCAGTCAGAGAAGTTAGAGAGAAAAGAGAGAAAGTTTAAGAGAGAAATTGAGAGAATTGAAAAAAAATTGAAGAATCAAAAGAAGCCTTCATCATCTTTGAATCATCTTAACAAGTAGCAAGGGTATATTCATCAACCCAAGTTTTAAATTCACGTTCTTATGTTTTCTCCATGAAAATCAATTTTGAGTTCTCTATGACTAAGGTTATCAATGATTATTGATTATATATGAATATACATGATTATATATGATCATGACATGTTTTCTATCATCTATGTATGTTTTAAAACAATCAATTTCATGTAATTATGCCTTAATTGGATTTTTATGATTTATAGAGTATGAAAAGTATGAAGAACACTTATATGGCCCTTATATACAAAATAGCATGCTCTAATTGTTTAGTTAACTTTAAATTGATGATTAAATATGATTATGCATGTTTAAACAAACAAAACGAAATTCAAACGGACATATTCGGAATTATAACGAATCTGTAACGATGAATTTCATGATTTCTTTCGAAACTTTTCAAATATACCAAAAACAGTGAATTTATGTGACGCCCCCAAATCCACGTTCCTTCGAAACCTCGGATTCGGTGCAGTCACGATGCTACTATCGTCAAACTATTACATCTTTTAATCATTAGTAAAAGAATACAACTTTGTTTATTACAATTTAGAATATAAATTCTATTCATATCCAAGATCTCGTCTTTACATCATATTCGATATTACTAAAATACGGAATAATTTAAATTTTTTAATATCCTTTGAATAAAAATCTTTTTATTGATTCCATAACTTTGATACCAATTACAAATCTTGAATCAACTATATAATATGATTCCTTCTTATCTGAGTTATCGTATAAACATTTACAACTCAACTCGATATCCTCTATGTATTAATTAATACATTCTTACAATACAACAAGTATTAAACAGTGTAAGCGA
This sequence comes from Panax stipuleanatus, assembly GCA_020205555.1. Lineage (NCBI taxonomy): Eukaryota > Viridiplantae > Streptophyta > Magnoliopsida > Apiales > Araliaceae > Panax > Panax stipuleanatus. The sequence continues at coordinate 56,284,057 of CM035121.1, read as the reverse complement.
CTATCGAGTACATCATCTAGAATCTAAACATGGTCCAGACAATAATCTAAGTAATATTCTTCAATGCGATACTATCTATCTTTATCAATCAAGAAGCACGAAATCTTTACCGTGAATCCTTAACCTGCAAAAGTGGTTATTTGCAAGAGTGAGCTCGACAGCTCAGCAATTCTAACAGTCCTCATGCATCACATAGCATATAACATCATACTCAGTTCATGCATTTATAAACAGTTTATATTTACTACGCATGTTACTTTTCACATAACAAGTATATCATCAAAGATCAACTTTCAATCTCATTTATATCTCATATACAGTTCATATATAAGTTCACATTATCACAGCATAATATAATTCAACTAACAGTTATTGAATTCATATATCAAATAGAAACTGAAAGACTTGCCTGATGCGTAGTTTAACAACTACGACTTAACTGCTTAAGAATATCTGCACTTCGTGTAATCCTACACAGTTATATTAACCATAGAGATCACACTCATCAGTTATATGTATCCACACATTCTCAATGTAATAATAAAGGTTACATTGTTGTCTAACTTGGTTCTTAGAACCTTCGTTTCACTTTCTTATCGTATTCTTAGAATAACTATGTACGTATAAGTATACTTTAACCATACATACTTACTATCATCCTTCACATACATGTATTACACACTTAACTAAAGGTGTTTGACATATATTTAACACTCATAGATACATAATCTATATTACTTTTACATTTCTTATAGAATTTATAATTCCCGGGTTTTATATAACCATTACATTTAAACTTAGTCATGCAAGGTCACTAGGTTCATCATATATATATATATGTGAGGGGTCAAAATAATGTTAAGACACATGCTCACAATTACTTTTATTATATACGCATAACTAGTATCGATAACTGCTTTAAATCATGTCACATTTATGCTTACCAACTTTCATGATTTCTATCATAGTATGAACACATGTAGGCTAATCTAAATGATGCTAAAGACATTATCATATATGTCCAGAATATCTGAATGTTATCCTATCACGTTCATGCACTTTAGTTCTTCCAAAACGTCTAAGTTTTCTTTGAAAATTGCCCTAAGTCAACTTAGTACATGCAAGGCATCTCAACATATAACTCATGTGCACTCGAAACACATATCTAAACCACATAAATGTTCTCACATGGTCAGAATCTAAAAGACATAAGTCTTGGTCAAGTTTATTTCAAAAAGTCTTTAAGTTTTTTTTCTTGAAAACCTCTTTGATCCTTCACTCATGTATGCTAGTGCACGATTAGCACTTAGATTATGTATTTCATGTCAATATAAACCATATGAGCATGCTTCCAAAATCAGAATGTACATATGTTATACATATGTCAAAGTTCACATTTAAAACTAAAATTTTCATTTTAAAACTATAAGTTTTTCCTTAAAACATACACTTTCCATTTCATGATATACATTCTAACATTGTTAAAATCATGCATGTTGTATCAAAGTATGCATGTTGTTTATGTCCATATGCGTGCTCTAAGTGGTAACAACCAAGCTAGAAGAAACAGACTACAACAGAAAACAAATTCCAGAATCTGGAACCGGCGCAGCTGCGCAGCTCCCCAGTTCAAAACTGGCGCAGCTGCGCAGGGCCTTGGCCAACTCAAGTCTGGTACCGGCGCAGCTGCGCCGCTGGCCAGTACAAAACTGGCGCAGCTGCGCAGGTGGCCGGCCAGAGATAGAACTGTTCTGCTTCGGCAGAACTTAGCCCAAACTCAAAATTTTCCATAGCAATTCGATTATGAGCAACTATATAATAGTTCTATCATGCTTATAGGCTATCATAGCAACTAATACACATTCTCTAATCAACTATCATGAATTCAAGCATAATTAAGCATGTAAGGAATTTACAGAAAATGGGAATTATACCTCTGTCACTATGAATTGAGCTGCTAAAGCAATTTCTCCCTCACTGATATCTCTCTCAAATCAAAAAGAAAACTCAGTATACTAGCTCTACTTATTAATATCTCAGCAATTCCAAATGAGAAGGAAAAGGGTGCATTATATAGATAATTCATTATCTAGTCCATGAATTTACTCACCAATTCAATCTAATGGAAGAAACAAGAATCTAATGGTTCTTGGAGATTAGGTAGAGGGTTGGTAAATCCCATCATGATGGCCACTCTCCCATGATCATTAGCTATACATTGCTGAGTTTGAGAAAAATATAGAGTAGTAGCCATGTGGTGTTCACGTGGAGGAGAAGAAGAGGAGGGACTCTAATATTGGGACAAGCTCATTCTCAGCAATATCAACTTGCAAATATAAAATACAATGCTTATGTTCTACATATATATACATATAGTATATACTTAAGTCACAAGTCCACTTCTAAATACAATGTAACAAATAGGTACATATACACCAACATATAATCCATGTACATTTTACTAATACCAAATGTAAATCTATTGGGTATTATTCATTATCATAACAGTTATTATTATCATAACGGTTATTATTACAGTTATAATAATTTATTGAAATTATTATCAATTAAACAATTGCCTACTCCTTATAATATTCATGTGGTACTTAGCACACTCACACATGTACTCATATTACTAATCTTACTATTTAGTCTACATGTATTATGTGTAGCCCTATTAATGCGTCACCTTGTATTATATGTATAATATATAGTTAGCTACCATGTACTAATGGTTTAATTATCGCATCCTTTGTATATGTCGACTAGTTGAGCAAATATAATCTACTCGTTTATATATTATTATATTCAATGGTAATTAATTAATTAATAAAATATTAATTAATTTATCCCTCATCAACCAATGAGATTATTAGTCTCCATAACAATTAATTAACATTTATATGGTTAATTATCACATTAAATAAATATAAATCTTATTATATTTATAACAAATATACTTATTATCATGCTTTTACTCGCAATAATAATTCAACATACCATCAAATAATTACTAGATACTAGTATATTGTTCATAACAATAATTAATATTATAAGACAATATGTCTCATTCCTCATCAATACAATTTCGATTATATCTATAATCAATTTTCTTATTATCATACTATCACTAGTTATAATAATAAATCAATATATTATTATAATAACAATTAATATATATTAATTATTTAATTAATAATTCTTTCATCCTCGAATTAATTAATCGTCGAATCTATTATCGTGACACACAAGGCATTTCACACAAGCTTACATCGAGCTTATTATCACTACCACCACACGTAATATAATGTTTGTGTGACTCAAGCATTTAAATGCTAAACTACCTCAAATATTCATACTTATAGTAAGTACGACCTTTACGCTTATAGTAATTAATATATATACTTTATTAGTTATTCAAATAATAATATTCACGATCAAATAATAACTTAAGTTATTTAATATATTAAAATAACTTAGTTTCCTTTTATTAATTAAACTCCCTTGAAAATACATTAGAAATTATGTATTTAGCCATAACATAAAATATTATGTTTTTTCCGAATAAAGACATTCATTATTAGAAAATAATTTACTTATTGTCTCATGATATTATTCTTAATATAATATCAAATAACTATATGTATGACACATGCACATATATTATATATAGAAAATAGATAATAAGTTTATTTTCTATTATAATAAATTGTTTCCATCAATTTATTTATATATAGCAAATATATTTTAATATATTTATTAATCATACCTATTACCTCATACAAAAACATATAAGGTAATATTATTATTCAAAAATAACATTTCCTCCTTTATTGAAATAATTCAATATTAGAATTTATTTTAATATCCTTTATTAAAATATATAACGACCATTTCTCTTTCTTTTCTATAAATTGTCCCCAAAATAATTTCTTCAAATATTAAATATTTATTTAAACAAAATAATGATTTACATCTCCCTTTTAATAACGTATATATATTTATTAACGTTATTCGCACATTAGGCTTTCTCACATATTACTATTCTAAGTAATATAAAAGTATCAACTATGATTACATATTCCACACACTTATTGATTTACTCATTTACTTAAGTAAATTAAACCCTAAACTATATCACCTTAGTTAATTAAGGTTCGATATTCACATATATTATTCTATAATATAACTCTCAACTTAAATTAACTAATATTTATTCTTATTAGTTAATTCCTTAACTAACTCATGCTTCACTATCCAAACCTATTCACGGATAGTTTAAGTGCTATTAATAACCTATATTATAAACATACTAGTTATTAATACATATACACAAGAATATGGTGATTATACATTAATGATATTTAATGTCACCAACTTACTATGATAAAATAATTCTATAAATTATTTAATATCGATAAGAATTTATCCACCTCCTTTACCTCAATTGAATCATTTCTAAAATAAATAACAAATATATATTAATAATATATATTTATAAATCACAAAAATACATATTACATAGTCCATATTACCCTATGTAATATAATACCACATACCACATACCTCATATTACATATATATATTCTTATTCGAACCCATCTCACGGTTTAAGAATTTTATTTATTAAATCCTTATTTAATAATTTCTGAAAATTCGGGTTCTCACAATTTAAGTGTCTTAATTTGAGTGATTATGTGATTTAAAATGTTAAAAGCATGTTAGAATCATTATATGATGTTCCTGTGAAGTTTATACTTCATGGGAATCGCTGTATTAGTTTAGTATGGATTTATTTGGCTTTCTCTGCAATTTTTCGCGAACTATAACTAAACTTGCCGAGGCCACCCATCCTAGCTGGCTCTAGAGTCGCCCCAGCGGGCCCTCTATCGAATCTAAACCCGCCTCAGCAGGGGGTGGGGAGAGGGGGTTGCAGAGAAAAATAATTTTTTAATCCTTTTATGTATTTTTAAGCCATAACATGATGAGTTAACCTAACCTAATGAACCTAATAACATGATGAACATGTAATACAATACTATAACACGTTGTTGACATGTATAATAAAATTTGAAGTTTCATGTTAATAAACTATGTGTGAACTTGGATATTGATGTCGTAAGACTTGATTACGATTGTCTAAGAGTCCATATTATGTGGTATGCATGTTGTGATTCCTATTCACGTTATGTGGTTAGTTAACAAGTTAAAATTTGTGAACCAAGTTGTTAAGTTGAACTTAAGTGAGAAGTTCAACAGTTAAACGTAGTGATAATAGAACTAATCGATGTTGTAAACGTAATGTAATGTGTAGGACGTTGAGGAAGTGAATTGTAATTATAATTGTAGCTTGTGCACGAGGCAAGTTTCCTAATCCTTATTTTTATATTGAGTAAGTATTCTAAACTCAAATCAATTATTGAACAAGCTTTCTATTCTCGAACTATTATTATGATGCAAGTTCTTATTCTTGTTTATTTAAGTTAAGTTTCATATGAGATATTATAAGTTCGTTAAAGTATTACTTCAGCTATACAATACTTATTCGATTGTATACTTTTGAAATTTATTATTCGACTCGAATATCAATTATTGTTGAACCTTATAAGACTAGCGAATCCTTATTGATTTGACTAGTCCATAGTTGATGAAAGTTCTAAATTCTAGAACTATTATTGAGCTTATCCAAACCAAACTTCCTTTGGTGCGGACTCTGATGTCAAACTGAGATAAACAACCCTGTTATAGGGGATTATTTATGCTTTAGCGTTGAGATATTGTGCATAGTATGGTACTAAGGGCTGATCCTCCTAAGTACGAGTAGTAGAGTCCATATAGTCCTATGACTGTTAAAGGTTTAAAGTAGAAATACTTCACAACTTGGGACATAGTTCAAGGTCTTATGACCCTCAGATGTACTTTTGATTCTTACTATTCATTCTTGATTCAAAAGTCGAGCTTTCTTGTATTCAAAATTCTTTGACTTATTCGCATGTTATTATATTATTATATTTGTATACTTGTGGGCAATCGTGCTCACTCTTGCATAATAACATTGCAGTTAAGAACGAAAGGTCCGACGAGCCTTCCACTAGCAAAGGTAAGGAAAAAGTCAACAAGTGATGAAGACTTGTTGTTTATTTGATAATATTTATCTATAAATTATGTTGTGATGTTTAATAGTAATTTAATTGTTTACGTTTCCGCATATGAGATTTAAGGTTAGTATGACCTGGGATTTAATTATGTATTTCTCATTCAGATGTTGTAACCCCATAAGGGGAGATGATGGAGATGTTTTTATCTATTTCATGGTTTCCATTTATTATAGGTAGATAGATATATGATATTTGTACAGTGAAACCAAATCCCATGGAATTAAAGTACCCGGATTTGAGGGTGTCACATTAACAACTTTTTGGCTTGTGTCATGGTTAGACAACAAGAGCGTCTCGGTGATTTACTACCGTAGAACACTAACTCAGGTTTCTTAGAAATCCATAGGTTTACACTTTTCTTTTGGCAATCTATAATCGCCTCATGGTTAACAAACCAATCCATTTCGAGAATTACATCGAAGTCGTCCAACTTTATCGGTATAAGATCTACCGATAACTTGTTAGCTATTATCTCTACAAAATAATTCCTATGAATAAACTCAATAGGAACTATTTCCTCATTTTCTACCTTTACATTCGAAGGTATTACAAGTTTTTCAGGAAGTAACCCTAATCATTTAGCAAATTCACATGCTATAAACGAACAAGTAGCACTAGAATCAAACAGCACATAAGCATTTTCATTGTTGACCAGGATAATACCTGCTATGACATAGCTCGATGCCACTGCATCCTGGACAGTCATATTAAATGTACGGGCCATTGGTCTACCTTGCTATATAGGACCCCCAATTGCTAGCTTAGCACTGCTAGCCCCCTTCCCACTGTCCGATCCCTTCTTCGGATAGTTCCTTGCAAAGTGGTCGAGGACCCACATGCAAAGCATGCCGTACCCTTCGTAGGGTTGGGACAACTAGGCACAATGTGCCCTTCCTGTCCACAATGATAACATACCATTTAACCTCAGAGACAGACTCCAAGATGAGCCTTCCCACATGTCTTGAATGGCTCAATCCTTCTCTTAGGATTTCCCTTCCTCACCCCGGCATTTCTAGAGTTGAACACCTTCCGCTTTGGCGTACTAAAGCCTCCGCTTGCTCCCTCTATTTTGACCCCTGTGTCAAATTTATTCTTATTCTTCTTTTCCTTCTGGTATATGCTCAAAGCCTCACTACCACCCTCGGCTATGATTGCCTTCTCCAATATAGCTCCAAAGATTTCACTTTGGAATACAAAAACTCTGTTATAGAGCCAAGGTTTCAAACCTAGATCAAACCTCTTCGCCTTCCTCGCCTTGGTGTCCACTTGATGTGGGGCAAACCTTGCCAGTTCATTGAACTTGACAGCATATTGGGAAACATTCATATCCCCCTGTTTCAACTCCAAAAACTGGACCTCCATCTTATTTTGCATGCTAGTGGGGAAATATTTTTCGAAGAAAGTCTTCTTAAACTGTTCCCACGTAGCATTCTCCAACTTGGCTCTACCCTGGTTCTCCTCCCACCAGAAGTTAGCCTCTCCTTTCATCATATACTTAGAAAAAGGAATCTTCTGCTCTTCTCTGACATTTATTATCACAAATGCCTTCTCGATTTCCTACACCCAAGCTTGGGCAGCAATAGGATCCATAGTTCCTCTGAACTCTGGTAGACCTACGCTTTTAAAATCCTTAAAGGTAGTACCAACTACCACCCCAGGATTTATTCTTACACCTCCTCCAGCCTCTTTAAAGGCTGCAGTCATGAGGTTTACAAATTCTTGCATTGGGGTATTCGGAACCCCTTCTTCCTCCACATTAAGTGGCTTTGCTTGTCAAGTTCTTTGTTATCTTTTCGGTGGCATTTTCCTGTTAATGTAAATAATGTTTCGTTATTATTTACTTCTTTCTGTTGGTTATTATTTACAAGTAATAATAACACAAACACATTGCCAAGCATTTCAATAAACTTCTTATATTAAAATGCTTCTTTTTGTTGTATACAACTATAACTGTTCTTTATTACATGGCTGTAGCCATTTACAATACTATCCCGCAATTGCTTGACAAAAATTGGGATTTACAAAAGACTACCATTTGCTTATCCAAAATTGGGTTTTACGTCGTTACTTGCTACACAAATATTTACATAGCTATTCCTTCTACACATATTACTGGACTACATCTGCCTCACGACATTTACGTAAACCTCATCAGCCATACTGGCCACTATATCCCGGCTAATGGTATGCCGAGTCTGTCCCACCTCCACAGGATACTTAACAATCTTGTGCTGGTAATCCTCGTGAAAACTTCTATGTATATAAGACATTCGGCTAATCTTTTGCTTCTTGTTCAGAAGCTCAGCTTTCAGTTTCTAGACCTCAAGCTTTAGGTCCCAAACTTTATCTTTTGCCAGCACTCTCTCGTTGTGCTATACTTCCCAGAAGACCTCCATGTCTTCTTTATCCTCCTGGATGTCATGAACCTCTTGCTTTAGGTCACGTACCTCCTTACTAAATTGGACATTTCTGTCCAATATTGCCTGAACAGAGCCTTCATAGACTCTACCGGTGACATCTCCTCTTCCTCCGTAGGTAGTACCGGAGTAAAAGATACCACCTCCACCTCCTCTTCCGACATACCATCAAATAATGTGGCATAGTTGAAATTATCAGCATCCTCAGACGGATCTTCCTCTTTCGGATCAGTTTCTTCTATGTTCACTATAGACACCTCTGCTACTGTCATTGGTGCATTCTCTATGATGTTGACAAATTCTTCATCACTATATATAACCATATCTCTTGACATCTACAATAAGACACAAATAACTTGATTAGTAAACAATCAAATATTATAAACACATCACATTTAATATGTTTAAGGTTACTTTCTTCTTTAAAACTCTACCTGAGTTTTATTTACTTCTAAATTCTATTTCTCTTCTTAAGGTTATAGCTTAAGGTTACCCCCCTTAAGTTTTATAACCTAAAGATTTGATACCAACCTATGACGCCCCCGAATTCGGGTACCTTCAAACCCTGGATATGGTGCTACACAGTACTATTGTCTACTCATACATTCAATTGAATACTTTAATAACCTGTATAAGTTTACTAAACATTCCATTACAATAATTCCTTCCCAAGTTCTTATTAACCTTTACATATGTTCATTGTCATAATATCATTCGTTATAACAAAAATACTATGCTGTTACAAGGATAGCTTGGTATCCATCTTGGACTTGCCCTTGTCCTTATCGGATCCTTTGGTCCGATAGCTCTTAGCTTCAACATATGATTTTAAGCAAGAATGAGAATAACTAGCTCAACCAGTTTATCATTCTACTTTACAACCAAAAAATTAAGAATTATATGTCTTCATCTTTCATAACTGTACAACAGTTATGAAATAGTAGGAATAATCAAAATAGTGTTTTGAATTCTTTTAAAATCATCCTTAAGGACATATAGTCACTTAAGCATCTGAGCTGGTCAAAGATCATGAACATTCTTTTCCATTTCCATTCATAAAAGGACAACCCGGCACAAAGACCGTAAGCCCGATATATCTTACGAGCACGCCCAGGTGATCAACTTTTAGTACTCTGCGTTGATTAACACTCCATCCTTAAACGTTTTCACGTTTAAGCTTTTTGGCAACTCTTAGTGCCCGTCGAATTAACGACGTTAAAACCTTTGTTTATTCATACTCAGGTTTACTCTGAATCCGTACCAAAGCAATTGGCATAGGATAGCATCATCATGAATATTTTGAAAGATTATGAAAAATCAATCAAATACTTTACATATACGTATAGACGAATCAAATGGCATCGACTATCCAATAATAGTTCATGCATAGAAAATTATGCATCATGACAACTTGTCCAACATAAAGTATAGACAAGAGTTTAGAAAGCTTGTATCAAGCATAACTTGAACAAGGTTAGAAAACTTGCCTTTGCGTCTTTAAACATTTAGGTTACTTTACTTTGAATCGTTACCACTTCTACAAGATATAAACACATAGTATATCAATTAGGTCATCATAAATGAAATACATTGTATAACTGTCTTCTCCTTCTTGTATAACTTAGCTGAATTGTTAAACTAATAACATCCGATTAAGTTATTTATCATTCGTCACGGCTTGATAACATTAATTAGTCATAAGCCGACTCTCGTTGATCATCGTGATGCACAACGACCGACGAAGCCCTAATCGGTTCAATATGTCGAACACATTTCCATCGAATTCCTGTCATCGGACTCCGTATGGAAATTAGGTAAGTTTTAACTTCACTTGATAACATTCAAGTACCTCGCACCCTTATAACATGTTATGTAACCTTAAGGCACACTCACAACTAGATTACGATTCACGGTTTACATTATCGATTTTCGAGTTTTAAAATTAAATACGTTTTGTCAACGTTTAATTCATAAAACCATTTTTAAACATGTTGTTTAAGTGATTTCTATTCATGAATTTTAACCATATAGTTGCCCCATAATTACCATATAGCAAGATAGGTTAATAAACATTCATGTCAGCTTTTTTTTCCTTAAGGGAGCTGCAGAGCTAGACTTAGTCTTAAGGCTGGCAATGCGGCGCTGGCTCACAGTGTCCCAGCCCCTACCTCGGTTCTGCGACGCTGAGAAACAAGGTTTGGGTGGCGCTGCGGCGCCAGACCCCAGATTCAGATTTTTTTTTACGAAACTTAAATTTCCCGAGCTCGTAACACGATCGTTACAACTCGAAATTGGCTCGTTCCAAAGTCAATAGTTCATAAATTCTATGTTCTATGATTTCATCAAGTCAGAATTCATTTCTAAATCCGTCGGCGAGAATTTAGCCGATTAGTCCATTTTTATTCATTCGTTAAACGTTCGACGCTCAATTCTTCGTTTTAAGTTTGAATTGGTTCGTTCTTGCCCCCATAAGTCTTATTTACCTAATTACACGTTACGCCATCGAAAACCATTATTTTCGATTCAAACGGCGACTTTTGACTTCTTTTCCGGAAAAATTTACGGTTTCGACGATTAACGTCTAATCGCGTAACTTTCACCGAATATTTGTTATTCAATATTTTTACTTCGAACCAAATGGAATCAATCCATTGGTTATTCATTAGTGATTCTAACCATTACAAACATCTAAGTTTTAATGGTTTCACATGCTTATTACCCAAACTCTCATGATTATGATAGTTTCTATTAGTCCTTAATCAATTATTATGATTTCATTTCTTCATGACTTATTATTATTTTAAGTCCACTATAAGGCCAACCTTATTACTTCTCATTAATTATGCTTCACCAATTCACTTCTCTATCAAATTTGGTATTGAATAAAGTTGAATTTTTAAGGTTTAAATATGTATTCCCTTTTGGTGTTCTTGGTTGTTCTTGATTGATCAAGAGATTAGTAGACTCCTTGCTTCTTGCTTGCTTAATTCTTATTAGAAAAATAGGCTTGCTTCTCTCTCTCTCTCTCTCAATGTTATCAATTTGATCAACCAACAAATGAACCCCCAAGCCCCTTATTTATAGACTTTACAAGGTTTAGGGTAGTTTGGTCATTAGGACAAAACCTCCTTTGTCCCATGTCTTGCCATGTGAAGCCATGTGCTAGCACATGCACCCCACATGCCCACCGTGTCATCTCATGTGCCCATGGGTTTAACCTACCCGTTTACCCATCAGTTTGACCCACGGGTTTGGTTATTAAATTAATTCAATTTGAACGTATTTACTTCGTATAAAATTTGTATTATACGTCGTATCAATTCTCGTATCCTCTTTGTATTAGACTCATATAATTCTCGTATTATACTCATATTTATTCCGTATAATAATCATTATTATTATACATAACCTTTTTATTCTTAGGTTTTAATCTTTCTAACCCTTAAGGTTTTAAGTCCTCACGCGAAAACTTCGTGAGCCATAATTGGAATATTATTAGATATTCCATCCCGTTTTTAAATCCTATCATTACGCGTTTCTCAAAAATTCAAATATAATTCCCGAGCAGAAACGGATGAATAGTGATTTTTCAAAAATTTCTCAAAAAACTTTCATTTTCGTCATGGAAATTCATATGATTTAATTATAGCATGTAGCTAGAATACTAACCATATTCACATCTTCTAGGTCATAGAACAACCTAAAAATAGCTTACTCACTTTAATAAATATTTATTATGATTTTATTCAAATAATCAAATAAAATTCATTTACATAAACGTCTGATTTTCTCAGGCGTTACAAGTGAAGTGGTTGTACCAACTCAACCGGGTTTTGAAAGGTTTTGTAATATGACCCAATTACTGGACTCTGTTTAATTGATCTTGGAAACTGGGATTTCATAGAGTTCGGAGGCTTGATTAAGCGGGGGGGGGGGGGGGGGGGGGGAGTGTTAGGAACCCGCTGACTTTCGTAAAACACGGTTACCGCGCCTTTCATTCCCTAATTTATGTGTATGTGTGTGTGTATTACAGTAATTGAGCCTAAGTGCTTTATTTAAAAGTAGTGTTGTGCTTCGTTAGACCTATATACGAAGGGTTTGATTTACTTGAAAAGTCTTTTTTTAGACAGATATGACAATAATGTTTTGAAAGGTGGTTTTCAAACCCTTTCGCTCGCATAGGAATTGAAGCCTTTTGATACTTCCATTTTATTCCATATTCAGCTTATTTGATTTTATTTGAAATGTGAAGCATCTTTGAATATATATATATATATATATATATATATATATATGTTTGTGTGTGTGTGTGTGTGTGTGTCGGGCCTCTTATGGGCATAATAGCCATCAAAGTGGCCCGAACACCACAATCAATGCTTTTACTATGTTGAGACCTTAAATCTGGATAACCTTTTTAAGGTCCCTCTTATTTACATTTAAAAATGGCAAAAACTTGTTGGTCATTTTCATGATCAATAAACTCGCTCAAGTATACGCGGTCTAACAAATAATAAAGTAATAAGTTGAGTGTCGAACCCACGAGGACAAAGTACTAACGCTATTCAAATACTAAAATTATATCAATTCAGTTTTATCTAAACAAGTAAATAGTGATGGTGTGTTTAAAACTATATGATTAAAAATAGTAAAATGTGAGATTGAGTTGTATCAAATAAGGAAATCAAGGATTACAACTTCCCTAATGCTTCGTCTAATCTCCTAAATCTCCAATTATCTAACAAATCACAAGAATGGTTAACCGAGAATAATAAGTACACATAAGCCTCTTTCGTTGGTCAAATGTAATCCCTTAGCTAAATAAATCACAATATTCCTATGGTGAAAATAATTAGTCTAAGGGTCATTAAGCTTAATTCTCAATGGTTACACAAGGAAAATAGATATATTCCCATTTTATTGTGAAAAATATGCTCTCATTCCCATAGGCATGGACATAACAAGTGTTATTATATTTAGGGTTAGGCATTAAAATCTATTTTCCAATATCAAATAATACATCAATTACTTAGCCAAACAATCAATAAATAAGCATGAAATACAATAACCCATTCAACCATGATTCATTATAATAACTAGGAGAGAAATTCAATTAAACTAATCATTAGGATACATTGGAATGCTAGAAATGTAATTAGTTCATAACTATAGAACTAATAAACATTATCAAAGTATTCAACATTCTCAAAATTACACAAATGAATGAAAGATTTGGATAAAGAAAACTCCTCTATTGAAGTTTTTTGGCTCCAACTCTTCTCTTCACCGTGTAGAATCCGAGCAATGAAGGAAACAATAATCTTTGAAGATTAGTTGGTGCAACTTCCTCTCTTTCTATGCTATTCTCTCTATATTCTCTATTATATGTAAAATCAATTGATAAGTGTTAGCTGCTGCAAAATGATAAGTCCCCATATAAGATAAGCAGCTAGGTTATTAAATCTGGCCGTCTGCCTAAAAAAAGGAGGTGGCACTACGGCACCACTATTATGCCTTGGACAGGCGTTGCGGCTTCAGTCAAAGTCTTCTGGCCAATAAGTCGCGCTGCGGCGCCATCTTTGTATAGGAGCAAGAGCGCTGTGGCGCTGCCAGGAGGTGAGCTGGCAGACGTGTGGCGCTACGACACCACTTTTGTGATTTATCTCGGGGCTGCGGTGCTGGCACAGGGCCTTGCTGGCAAATGCTGGAGCTGGGGCGCCAGATTACAAAGGGAACCAGGCGCTGCGGCGCCGGTTCTATGAAAATGATAGTTTTGCCCTTTAAAAGCTGGAAATAACCTAATAATCCTTGCAAAGCACTTTTATGCCCAATAATAACAAACAATATATAAAAGCAGTATAAAATAAGATAAACATGCAACTTCTTAAGGTTTAGAGTGCTCGATTCGCGGGTATAAATCCCACTCATTAAATACCCCCAAACTTAAGTTTTTGCTTATCCCTAAGCAAAAATATCTAAACAAAAATAACAAAAAGCATATATAACTGCGCATCATGCGCTAAACTACTATATACCCACATTGTGGCCTCAAGGATAAGAATAACGATTTCAAAGAAGAAGCAAACTCAAAAATAAGGCTTCGATCAAAGTTCTAGCTTAGACTGTTACTGATCCAAATCTCTGTGTGTGTGTGATTACCAACTATTCTAACTAATTATAATTCACAAACATAGACAATTGAAATAAGGAAAATGTCAACTCTATGAGCTCAAGCTACATCAAGTCTTCGGAACAAGATAACAAATGCAAGAACAAACCACTCAGTATTATCATAAGAACGACTATATTTGACTTGTGCAAAATTCGGCTGCCTTAGGCCGAGTTGCCTATGTAATGAGCTTTTGATCAATGACTCCCAAGCTAGATGACTTTAGGGCAGCAGGCGTAGAACACCCCTAAGGATCCATTCACTTAAGTAACACTAGCCACGTAACCAAACGTAAGCCAAACTAGAATTTTTTTATCCGTTATATATTTCTTTTCTTTGTTTTACTAACTCAACCTCAAGCATGACCGTGCAATGTCTAATTACATTAGGCTATTCAGAGTTATCAGTGTAACGAGCTTTTGATCAATGACTCCCAAGCTAGATGGCTTTAGGGCACTAGGTATTGAACACCCCTAAGGATCTATTAACTCGAGTAACAAAAGCCACGTAATCGAACTTAGTCAACTAAGGTTATCAAATCTCTTTTTATTGTATTATATTTTGTTATGCTATTAGACCATGAATGTATCCAAACTTGCATAAAATCTAAATCTTACTATCATCGACTCACTTAAGTTCTCAAGAGCTAATGCAAAAAAATTTTTCGTAAAAATTACCAATTAAGTCTATTAGAAGCATAACTAGCTATAACAGTTGGTATGTGCTTGATAGGCTAGACAGGATCAACAATAGTCTTAACTAAAAATTAATCTAAGAATCTCATTAATAAATGCTTGACCTCTTTGACAAAACCATAACACACACATATTGTGACACCCCCAAAATAGGTTCAATACCAACCTATTCTGAGTCGCCAAATATATGGTACAAAATTCCAAATACAAATCTTTTATAACAAAAGGTCATGAGAAATACAACCATACAACTGTGAGTTTCAATACAAATCGTATATAATACGAAATATAAACACTCAAATTCAGTCCTCAATAATTACAATTATTATCACACTATTTTACAAAAATAATGGGGACTACTACTGCTCTACTCTGACCATCACACTGTTCCCCGACTAGTTTCCACAACATTCTCATTCCCTGAAGAGGACAATAGATGAAAAGGGTGAGCTCAACTAGCCCAATAAAGAATATAATGACTAAGATAATGAAAAATAAATTATCGTTAGCCTTTAATAAATCAGATAAAATATTATGGACAACAAGTTTTAGATCAATATTCGCAGCGAAAATAACAATTCATTAGAAGAGTTAAGAAGAGAATGAAGTCTACTATTTTTTATAATTTAAAAGTCCATCATCAATATTTTATCCCTGTAACATCAATCAATATACATCTTGAATCAAATATTCATCTTTACACTACGGGCCAAAGATATTCATTTTTATCACCAGTTGATCATGTTCATCTCAACACCTGTCCATCTTTGCACTACGGGCCAAAGATATTCATCTGGTAATCATTTATCTTTGCTCTACAGGCCAAAGATATTCATCAGGTAATCATTCATCTTTGCTCTACAAGCCAAAGATATTCAGTTATATCACCATTTAGGACTGAGGATGATGAAAAATAATATAAATAATGAATCTAGTAAGATAAAGGACAAAGATTAGTGATTCGTAATTTAGTTTATCCAAGTTCAAGAATACTCCATAATAATCAATTGTGGAGCAAAATTCAAGAATGAAGTTCAAAACATGGATACAATCAAAGATAGTAACCATAACAGACAACTTGGACAAATAAAAAAAAATTAATTTTTCTGTGAATAGTACTGTATTCGTGAATAGTGCCGTATACGTGAATAGTAACCCCTACATGAAAAGGTAAAAATTTCATAATAAAATTCATACCAACATTCCAATGAAATGATACTAGATGAAACGCAAAATTTGAAGAAGTTCTCATCATTTCAGAAATTATAGAAGCGATACTTACCGTAGTAAGTTTTAATTTGGGTATATGAGATGAAATATTATTGCTTTCATAATATAGAATATGAAAGAAAATAATATTATTTATGAATATTGAAAGAAAGTAACATCATTTACGAGAAAAATAATATCCCTTACCTTAAAAGGAGAGTATTTCTGACTGGTATGGCGGAGATATTCTTGAAGAAAACTTGCACTATTTGCAACACTCAAAGTTTCCTTAAACTCAAAAGAAATATGCTCAATATTATAGAAGAAGAATTCTCTGATTCTGGTGTGATTTTTATTTCTAAACTAAGCATCCTATTTATAGGAGAATGGAAGGATATTATTTGAAAATAAAAATCACGAGCAAACAGTATTTCTTCACAGGCACAACCGGCGATTTTTTTTTTTGATTTTACTATTCATTACTGTGCAATAAAATATTCTAATAAAACAAAAATTTTAAATAAAATAAAATATATTCTATTTATAATCTAATAAAACAAAACTTATATATATATATATATGTATATATATATATGTATATATATATATATATGTATATATATATATATATATATATATATCCCACTCACACACACACCCTAACACACACGCCACACACACACACACCAGATATATATATATAGATATATATATAGGAAATAAAATAAAATTGAGATAACTTTCTACCGACGATTTTGAAAAATGAGTAAGTGGGGGTCCATATAATAAGCCAAATTTACAACTCACTTGGCTTCACAAAACACATTTTTATCAATATTTATTCATCATTAATATTATAACTCGCAATATTAACAACCAGATCATTCCCAGGAAAGAGGGGGCTTTTCGATAAGGATTTTTCCTTATTGGCGCGCAATTAAATAACCTAACCCCTTTCCTCGACAGAATTTTCTAGACATTATCAATAATGCAAATAATAATATGAATAACCGTGTCGTCTCAATTATTGATTTAATAATATAAAATATTGTGCAGATGATACTGTGACAATAATTGAATCAATAATATGAGATACTATGCATCAACTACTGTGGCAATAATTGAATAAAACTTAGTGGCTTCTCACGTAAGCATTGTAATATTCCAAAATTTAAATATGAATATTAATATAAACAGTAAATATAAATATGCTTAATATCTTGTGTCATGTATATTTAACTTTATTATTGGTATATATAATTATATATCAACACATAAGATGTAACTATGTATAGATATATGAAAAGTTTTATAGGTAAACTCTAATTTAGGATTTTATTTCAATAAGGAATCCTAACCCTAATTGATATAATAAATGAGAATTATAACATAGCACATTAATAATGTTATATATGATTGTGAATATATACATATATTAATTTAATATAATGTATTAAAGATTTAATTAGAAAAGATTGTAAGGAAACCCTAATTAGGAATTTAGAAACTCTAACCCTAATTATAAACCCTAATTTATATTAAAAACCCTAATTCTAAATTAACAAAACCTAATTGTTCATTATTATTTTTAAATTTTCTAAGGATAATATGAAATGACTCAATTACCCTTGGATTTAAGTGGAAAATTACCAAACTACCCTTAGTATATGCAAAAAGACCAAAATGCCCTTATTTTGTTCTCTTATTAAAACAAGATAGGAACAAATCTTTTGCTTGCAAGCAAAAGATTTGTCACATGGCATTAGCATTCTTGGCATGACAACACAACCCATATCATTAATGCTATAAGCTTACTTGTCAAAATGAGAGAGTATTTGGATTTCTACCCTCACTTGGACTTTTCATATAAGGATAGAACCTAAGAACAGAAGGCCACGTTTTTGTTACTTAATGTATACACCCAACTGACTCACAAAAAAAACTCAGCAGTCCAGAAAAGGAATCAGAAAGAGAAAGAATCAAAAAAGCACTCAAAAAGGTTAAAAACCTAACCCTAGCTTAATTTTTAATTCTGAAATTTGAATTGTTGTTGTTATTGTTTAAATATGTTCATTAGTAAGTTATTTAGTGATCTGGGTTGCTAAAACACGAATCCATAACGTTTAAAAGCATCAAAAAGGGGTTTTTAGCAAAACTGTCGAAGTTACAAAACTGATAGTAGTGTGCATACAAGCCAATCATGTATGATGACAAAGCACATACTTTGTAAATAATCTTATTTATTTATTAATAAAATATTCATTTAAGGCATATAATTATCTACATGGTGCTGTTTTTATAATATGTAAATAACCCATAGTTTTAAGCAATGCTTTTAGAATCATGATGAGATCATGATAATGAGATCTAAATTCTTAGAAAGCTTAAAAACTAAAATAGTTCCCAATTGTGGGATTACTAAAATGGGGATTAGTAAATCCGGATAGATTGGTACATATGTTACTTGCTCATTGGATGAGGATGACTGATCTCATGGTCATTTGTGTGGAGACACTAAAGCAAGTATATAGGTGCTTATTGGAGAATAAGTTCACTGAACGTGACTCGCTATGGAATACCTAATGGAGTTTTACTCGCCTGTCAATAGGAATTCCTAATGTGATAGTAGTACATGTGATCCTTGGACTTGAGATCATCATAGTATCTTGTATGTAACAAATTATACTTTGACTAATTCCTTAAGGCCTTTTAAGGCATATATAGGGTATGCTTGGGTATAATGAGTTACATATGGAGATAATGAATGATCAATAAAGAATCTACCACCTCTAGTAAAAGAGGAGATATGTCCTATGTGATTCGTTAAATGACAACCCAGGAATCCTTGGCAAAGGTAGAATGAAATTAGAAAGAGGTTTCTAATTTGCATTATTTGGAGTTGTGCATTTTCTAATCGAAATACATATGATTAAATAAATTAAGACTTGACAGTAAATCCATGTCTTATATTTAATTGGGACATTGTATGGTGGAAGGATTGAATTGTACGGTAACTATTAACTCACAGGTTCTTTTATGATTAATGTTGAAATCTATATTATCTGGAAAGTCGTTGATCGCTAGGGAGGCTTATCCCTATTGTAGAATAAATCTTATTTATTTAAATAGATTATTAGTTTAATTTGTTTATTTAAATAAGATTAGAATTGTTCTAATTGATTTATTCACAACCGGTTTAACATGGAGAACCTAAAAGGTCACACCATAAAAGGAAGAAGAATTATTTAAGAAGAAAATGACATGATAGTAATAATGCATTAAGTATAATTAATTTAATCTATGATGATAGAATAAATTAAATAACTTAATGTTTATTATTTAATATTTTAGAAATATTAAATATAAATTAATAAGAGGAGTCTTATTAATATTATTATTATTATTATTATTTTAATTCTAAAGGAGTTTAGGAATTAATATAATATCAGTACTCTCTCTCAATCCTAATAAAGATTAGGATATAAATTAATTAAAAGTGTTTAATTAATTAATTAAATAAAACCCTATTCTAATTGGATTAGGAGGGTTAACCTAATATCTATATAAGAGAGTCTTATATCAGAAATAAAAAACGTGAATTTTTCAAGAGTTGGGAGTACACATATTCTATAGAGATAGAAACAAGGGTTAAGCCAATAACCCATCTTACTGAGTTCTTCATCTTCCTTGGTGGATCACCGTTAGAGGCCAAACATTTGGGTGGCTGACATTGATAAAGGGAAGGAGCCACTACAGAGGAATCAAAGGAATCAAAGGAGTAGAACTTGTACCTGAGGAAGCTTGGATCTTCAAAGGTATAATTCTGTTTTTCTCCTTCTTCATTCACTGATAATTGATGCACAAGAATGATCATTGTAATGGGTTTGTATAAATTTTGAAAACCTAGTTTTTTACGCTTCCGCCCTATTTATGTGATTTGATTGCATGATTGCGTTACGTACAAACCCAACAAAAACAGGGTCTGACAATTAATGTCAGCCCTTATATCTCGTTGATTATTTGATGTTTTGATGTTTTAAGAGTCGGTAGTCATAGCTTGCAATGTTTTTAATAGATTAGTAGTGGTAGATTAGACCTTAGAACACTAGATTAGAAGTTATAATGGGTCAAAACCCGTTGACCGACATTGACTGCCCGTTTTCTAGGTAACCCAGAAAACGTATAAATGAGCCTGACAGCCCCGTTTGACCGCCTGGATCTCTTTCCTGTCAGGTTGTTGAAGTGTTAGATGTTAGTAGAGTTATACCTTGACATGAGTACTACACAACCATAGCACTTTAAAACACTAGATAGTCACTGGCCGGAAAATACAAACGGTCAAACCACGTTGACCGTCCAGATTTAATTTCTGGGTAACCTAGAAATGTTGAGCAGCGATCTGACAAGATTTTTGAAGGCTTGGATCTTGATTCTTGTTGAGATATAGACTCTGTGACTCAAACTATGTACCCTTGTAGTTCGTCTACAGAACCCGACGATTAGAACACCGAAACATTAACCGGCCGGCAAGATATAAGGCTATAAAAGTCGTTGACCGGCGTTGACCATTCAATTCTGGGCAGCCCAGAATTGAAGAACAGCGTGGGGTATGCTAGTTTAACCGGCTGTGGGAACTTGTAGCAAGGTTTTTAGGCACTGAAAGAAGCATAAACATGTACTCTTACACTAGCACTACAAATCCATTGCATTAGACTGCCCAGAAACCAATCTAGTTGATAATTAGAGCTGGTCAAATAAAGCCCTAGCAAGTTGACTAACGTGGTCTTGGCTGGGCCAAGAACACCTATAGCAACACTTCTGTCGCTAAAGGTCTTTAGCGACAAGCAATATGTGGAAATTAATTTTATTAATTAAAATAATTAGAATAAATATAAATAAATACTAAATAAATATAAATAAATTCTGAAAAAAATCATTTTTAATTAGAATAAATAAATTTCAATATGTTGACATAAAATTTTATTAATTTAAATATTAAGGATAATAAAAGTAAATAATAATAAATTACATAAAAATAATATTAATGTTTTAATAATCATTTTAAATAATAATAAATTATTTAAAAATGATATTAATAATTTAAAATCATTATTAATAAAAATAAATTATTTAAAAATAATATTGATGATTTAAAAATCATTTTAAATGGTTATTAAATATTTAAAAATAATATTAATATCTTAAAAATCATTTTAAATGATATTAAATCATTTAAAAATTATTTTGAGCATTTAAAAATTATGATAAATAATATCTAAAGCATATAAATAAGATATTAAAACTTTAAATAAAGTTATTGAAAAACTAATTCGATAGCTATTCAATAAAGCTATAAAATACCAAACAGACTCCAAATTCAACCCATACACCACTAGTTTAATTAAAAATTATTTGTTATCATTTTTAATGACTGTTATAATATATATAGGTTGACAGTATACTTTCAAATAACTTAAGTAACCGATCGTGATAAAAGACAAATTTTTCTAACTTCATTTAATTTTAATATTAAATGTAAGTTTGGTAAATTGATATACGAAATTGTTATAAACCTTATTCGTAATATCTGTGATTTGAAAAAGGTTATGACTTATTGTTCAAGCATAACCAAGACATATGAATTGTTACTTGCGTAAATTATTTTTGATTTGATATCAAAGCTTAGACTGTGGTGAAACCAATATTGTTTGGTACAACTATATATACTGATACTATCAATGACCGACAATTTTACATTGACCGGGTGGTTATTATTGACCGACAGTTTTATACTGACCGGGTGGTTGTATAGGATGATATGCATACTCCTAGCTGGTGTGGTTGGCCAAATTAACTAGGGTTGCTAAGTCTATATGACTGATAGAAACTCGTAATATGTGGGGTTTGGCATATCAAACCTCAGTATATATATGTGGAAAATAGTCTGAATTAAATGTTCCTTCATTTCAGATATTGTGTGAGTATAAACTGTAATTGTTTAAAACTTGCTGAACATTTTAAAGCTCATTCTTGCAAATATTCTTTTCCTTTGCAGCTGCGTTGAATATCCCAGGAAGTTCAGGAAATAATACTTGTGGGTAGAAGTCAGTTTATAAGAACGAATGTTTATTATATTAAGACAAAGAAGGTAATTTGTTATATCTCTGATGTAATAATTGAACAATATGTACTCAGATATTATTATGTGGTTAAGTTATTAGTTGAATGGTTTTACCTTATTCATAGTGAATAGTATCAAGTACAGTATCTATATGAACTATACATCTGAATGAGGGTATTGAATGATCTTGAGAGTTCTGTAAGCACTGAGGTCGCTCCTCAGTTCCAAGAACAATCTTATCATTTGTACTGTAAATTTCAGATAGATAAGAATTATTGATATGCAAGAAATATCTGTAAGATTATAAATTTATACATCCAAGTGAGGGTATCCAGATATGGTAATTGTTCTGACGAGAACTCTTAACTGATTAGGATACTGAGAATTTTGGATTTATAAAAGTTATGATCTTATATAATATTTACGTGAGCACCAAATCTGCTAAGCATCAATAATCAAAGATACTGTACAATACCATGTGCTACTGTGCAACCACGCGTATTACTGTTCTTTTATCACTGGGTATTTCAACAATTTTAACGGTAAAAGTTTTACAGTTATTTATAGAAAACTTATTCTTGTCATTTTCTTCATCCGATAATTTTCCGTTATGGGACCCACAAATGATTGTGTTGTCGTACGAATATTCCCCGACAAAAAGAATATTCTCAGACCAAACGAATATTCCCCGACACAATGAATATTTTATGGCCACTTGCTTACTTTGCAAAATTTGCACATTTCACCCATAACTAAAGCATTATATCAAATCAACAATTTACTATTTCAAAATAATATATAAAGAAAATTAAATCTTTATTCATAAAAGTTGGGGTCTTACACATATCATTGGCCACAATAAAAAATCTAACTATATATAACCCACTAATCATATCAACAGTTAAAGATAGGGCTAATCCAAAAACCATAGCATGACACAAAAGATTGCATAATACAGCTCAAAATAGGGTAATAAAGCCATAACATGGCATCAAGTATACCAATATGTGCAAGTCCCAAAAAATGGCTATAAACCAAATATGCTGATAATAAAAAGCATCCATATATAAAGATAAAAACTATTTAGTGCATCCATACATTACTAAATAAATCCAAACATGATGAATCCATACATAAATAAACCAAAACATAATAAGTCTGAGGCTACACAAGCCCAAAAGATGCCAAACTGCAGTTCAAATATAACAGCTCATATATATAAATAAAATGAAATCTCCCTCCAGACTTGAATTAGGCAATGCCGTCATTGGCCAGTAATGTAGAAGTCAGAATGTGAGGGCCTTGCCGTGAGGATACAATCACTCGTCGTCGCCGCCGTGGCCTTCACCGTCGCCATCGCCTTTGGCCTCAAGGGATGGTGGTGGATACAGAGGGAACAGAGGCATCTGGGGGAACTGGTATGACACTGACTCAGGATCATCTCCACCGAACTGTGTATAGATGTTTGCCACTGTGGTGGCAAACTCAGCATGGTACTGCGCGAAGAGATCCTACCTCTAGGCAACTGTATCGACCCTCCGTGTCTGTCTATCAACTTTGCTGTGCAGGAGGTTTAAGGAGGCCAGAATGTCGGCCAGTGGACCAGTAGACGAAGCACCAAGCTCGGGGGTCTGAGTATAGGGCCCAACCTCTGAAGGTGGCAGCTGAGCAGCAGGTAAGTACCCTTCAATGCGGGGGTGAGATTTGGCTCCGTCCCAGACTGCATAGTGCTGGATGAGGGCATGATCAATGGTTTCCATGGGAAAATCAACCAGCTCCTCTGAACGCCACTAAACTCATGCCCTTTTGCGCATTTGGGTGATTATCGACGAATGTGGCAGCCGTGTGACACTCCCAAATTCGGGTACTTCAATTCCATAGGATTTGGTGTTCATTGTCCAATAATAACATATTTAAATACCCATAATAAATGAAACTCATAATTAAAAATAGAAATCCTCCCCTTAAAAATGGTTTACAACATCATAAATAATCAATCTCCAGGTAATCTAACCTTAAAACATCAAATGCAGAAACATCATAAGCAAATAAGTCTTAAACATAACATAGTAAGTCTTAACAACAACATTCTCAATAATAATAAACAAGTCTTCATCACTTGTTTACTTTGCCTTTGGCTTTACTGGTAGATGGCTTATCAACCCTTTCAACCTTAGCTGCAATGTTATCATGCAAGAGTGAGCAACAATTGCCCACAAGTATAACAATAATAATAATGATAACATGCGAGTAAATAATGGATACTGGATAATAGAAAGCTCGGCTTTTGAATCAAGATAGAAAATAAGAATCAAAAGTACATCTGAGGGTCACAAGACCAAGAACTATGTCCCAGGTCATCAAGTATTTTTTCCTTAAACCTTTAACAGTCGTAAGACTATATGGACTTTATTTCTCGTACTTAGGGGGATCAACCCTTAGTACCATGTATATGCACAACATCTCAACTGCTAATGCGTAAAATAATCCTTTATAAAGGGTTTTTCATCTCAGTTTGAAATTAGAGTCCGCACCGAAGGAATTAGGGTTTGGATAGCTTCAATAACAGTTCTAGGATTTAGAACGCTCATCAACTATGGACTAGTCGAATCAAAAAGGATTCGCTAGTCATTCAAGGTTCAATGCAATGGTATTCAAATCGAAGATTTAAGCTCAAATGTATACAAGCGAATCAACATTGAATAATCGAATTATAACTTTCAAAGGATTAAATCATCTCATTTAGAATCATGAACTTGAATAACAAAAGTACGAAACTTGTTCGATATAAGAATAAGATTTAAGACTTGCGTAATTGTAATAAAGATAGGGTAAGAAAACTTGCCTCGTGCGTAGATTATACTTTTACTATTCACGTTCCTCAATTAATCCTATATACCATTACATTCACAATACCAATTAATTATAACATAACTAGCATCATGAGTATATTCTCTTTTGTCTTAACTTAACTCTAAGTCTGATTATATTAATCAAATCACAAACATTAGTTCTTAAACACATTATTGCACTTCACGAATAACAAGTTTAAATACACATTAGACTTATCAATTAATCACGTAAAACCATCATTGACGTGTTAATAATCTATTTTTAACACCTCATTATATGATTAATACATTCCCATATTCGTTAAATTAGGTTTAAATTATATTTCATAGACTTTTACATTTAAATTCTCATTTGTGGGCAAAACTACCAAGTGGCGTTGCAGCGCCCCAGATTGAACTGGAGACAGGTACTACGACGCCGAGACACATCAGCAGGCACTGCCTGGTGCTGTAGCTCTCTATTTCTTCATAGAACAAGCGCTGCGACACAGTGGGACGTAGACAAAGCTCGCGAATAACACAGGAAAAGCCAAAATAAGCCAAAATAGGTCAAAACTTTGCTCAAACAACAAATTTAATACTACCCATAAGTTCTGAACTTTACAGAAACATTTTACAACATTCATAGCATGATTGTAACAACTTAAATCACATAAACAACTAAATTTGAACACATAAATTCACTGTTTTTGTGAAAAACTCCATTTTTGACATTCTTAACGAAATCAA
Source organism: Panax stipuleanatus (assembly GCA_020205555.1). Taxonomy (NCBI): domain Eukaryota; kingdom Viridiplantae; phylum Streptophyta; class Magnoliopsida; order Apiales; family Araliaceae; genus Panax; species Panax stipuleanatus. Next base: position 56,257,710 of record CM035121.1, on the reverse strand, counting down.
TTACCACGAACTCGTTTTTCAACCAAATCAGCCCATATGAGTTTCGTTCTTTTCGTTTTTACTTCTATAAACATACTCAATCATCAATTTACTATTTAACATATAGTTGGAGCATGAATTTTTGTAAATACAAGCCATATTCAAATATTAATTCTCTATAAACTTCAAAACTTTATTTTAAACATATTTTCATGGATTAATTTACCCAAAATCGTTTATAAACATCATATATTAGATTATACATGCATATTAACAATTATAAACAACTTTTCAATAATTTACTCGTGAAAACTCAATTACAGAGAACTAAAATATATTTTCATGGAAAAACTCAAGAACATAATAAACAGAGATTGTAACTTAAATCTTACCCTTTGGTTTTTGTTTAGATGATAGGAAAACCCTCCTTTGATTCTTCAAATCTTCTTCCTCACTCTCAATTCTCTCAAAACTCTCACTTTTTCTCTCTGACTTTAGCCTTAGTGTTGGGTTTGTACGTAACGCATACATGTAATCAAATTACACAATTAAAGGGCGGAAGCGCGAAACATAGGTTTTTAAAATTCTTATACAAACCCATACCATGATCATGCTTTGTGCTCAATTATTAAAAATAGAAAAGTAAGGATGAATCAGAATCATACCCTTGTAGATTCTAGCTTCCACAGGTACGAGTTCTACTCCTTGCTTCTCTTTGATCTCCTTGAATATCTTGTAGTGGCTCCTTCCTTTGATCAACGTTAGCCACCCAAGTGTTTGGCTTCTAGAGGTGATCCACCAAGGAAGAGGAATTACTCAGGTGTTGGGTTTGTACGTAACGCAATCATGCAATCAAATCACATAAATAGGGCGGAAGCGCAAAAATTAGGTTTTCAAAAATTTATACAAACCCATAACTATGATCATTCTTGTGTATCAATTATCAGTGAATATAGAAGGAGAAAAATAGAATTATACCTTTGAAGATCCAAGCTTCCTCAGGTACAAGTTCTACTCCTTTGATTCCTTTGATTCCTCTGTAGTGGCTCCTTCCCTTGATCAATGTCAGCCACCCAAATGTTTGGCCTCTAACGGTGATCCACCAAGGAAGATGAAGAACTCAAGAAGATGGGTTATTGGCTTAACCCTTGTTTCTATCTCTATAGAATATGTGTACTCCCAACTCTTGAAAAAATCCACGTACCTTATTTCTGATATAAGACTCTCTTATATAGATATTAGGTTAACCCTCCTAATCTAATTAGAATAGGATTTTATTTAATTAATTAATTAAACACTTTTAATTAATTTATATCCTAATCTTATTAGGATTGAGAGAGAGTACTGATATTATATTAATTCCTAAACTCCTTTAGAATTAAAATAATAATAATAATAATAATATTAATAAGACTCCTCTTATTAATTTATATTTAATATTTCTAAAATATTAAATAATAAACATTAAGCTATTTAATTTATTCTATCACCATAGATTAAATTAATTATAATTAATGCATTATTACTATCATGCCATTTTCTTCTTAAATAATTTTTCTTCCTTTTATGGTGTGACCCTTTAGGTTCTCCATATTAAACCGGTTGTGAATAAATCAATTAGAACAATTCTAATCTTATTTAAATAAATAAATTAAACTAATAATCTATTTAAATAAATAACATTTATTCTACAATAGGGATAAGCCTCCATAGCGATCAACGACTTTTCAGATAATATAGATTTCAACATTAATCATAAAAGAACCTGTGAGTTAATAGTTACCGTACAATTCAATCCTTCCACCATACAATGTCCCAATTAAATATAAGACATGGATTTACTGTCAAGTCTTAATTTATTTAATCATATGTATTTCGATTAGAAAATGCACAACTCCAAATAATGCAAATTAGAAACCTCTTTCTAATTTCATTCTACCTTGGCCAAGGATTCCTGGGTTGTTATTTAACGAATCACATAGGACATATCTCCTCTTTTACTAGAGGTGGTAGATTCTTTATTGATCATTCATTATCTCCATATGTAACTCATTATACCCAAGCATACCCTATATATGCCTTAAAAGGCCTTAAGAAATTAGTCAAAGTATAATTTGTTACATACAAGATACTATGATGATCTCAAGTCCAAGGATCACATGTACTACTATCACATTAAGAATTCCTATTGACAGGCGAGTAAAACTCCATTAGGTATTCCATAGCGAGTCACGTTCAGTGAACTTATTCTCCAATAAGCACCTACATACTTGCTTTAGTGTCTCCACACAAATGACCATGAGATCAGTCATCCTCATCCAATGAGCAAGCAACATATGTACCAATCTATCCGGATTTACTAATCCCCATTTTAGTAATCCCACAATTGGGAACTATTTTAGTTTTTAAGCTTTCTAAGAATTTAGATCTCATTATCATGATCTCATCATGATTCTAAAAGAATTGCTTAAAACTATGGGTTATTTACATATTATAAAAACAGCACCATGTAGATAATTATATGCCTTAAATGAATATTTTATTAATAAATAAATAAGTTTGTTTACATAGTATGTGCTTTATCATCATACATGATTGGCTTGTATGTACGCTACTATCAATCTCCCACTTGCACTAAAGCCAATCGCCATGGTATCTCATACCCATCTTCTCTAAGTGATGATCAAACTACTGTTGTGTTAGAGCTTTAGTAAATGGATTTGCAATGTTGTCTTGAGAGTCCACACGCTCCAAGGTGACGTCTCCTCTTTCAATGATCTCCCTGATCAAGTGAAATCGCCGCAACACGTGTTTAGATTTCTGATGAGACCTGGGTTCCTTAGCCTGTGCAACCGCTCCGGTGTTGTCACAGTATACGGGAACTTCTTCACCAATGCTAGGAACCACACCAAACTCAGTTATGAACTTCTTCATCCAAACAGCTTCCTTTGCAGCTTCACTTGCAGCTATATACTCTGCCTCTGTCACCTGAATCAGCAACTGTTTGCTGCTTGGAACTCTTCCAACTCACTGCACCTCCATTCAAGGTAAACACTTACCCTGAAACAGATTTACTGTCATCTTGGTCTGTTTGAAAACTTGAGTCCGTGAATCCCTCGAGTTTTAATTCCGACCCACCGTAGACAAGAAAAATATCTTTAGTCCTTCTCAAGTACTTTAGGATATTTTTCACTGCCTTCCAGTGCCCTTCTCCTGGATTTGACTGGTATCTGCTTGTTACACTAAGTGCGTGAGCAACATCCGGTCTAGTACATATCATACCGTACATGATAGATCCTATTGCAGAAGCATAAGGGATCTTACTCATACGGTCTCTCTCCTTAGGTGTCTTTGGGGCCTGTTTCTTGGAGAGATTTATTACATGGCTCATCGGCATGAGACCTTTTTTGGAATCTTCCATGCTAAACCTCTTTAGCATCGTATCAATGTACGTTCCTTGGGATAAGCCGAGCATCCTTTTAGATCTATCTCTATAGATCTTTATCCCCAAAATATAGGATGCTTCACCCAAGTCCTTCATGGAGAAGTTTTTAGATAACCAGATTTTAATGGATTGTAACATAGGAATGTCATTCCCTATCAGTAATATATCATCAACATATAATACAAGGAATGATACTGTGCTCCCACTAACCTTCTTGTATACACAAGGTTCATCCTCGTTTTTGATAAAATCAAACTCTTTGATTGTCTCATCAAAACTGAATGTTCCATCTACGAGAAGCTTGCTTCAACCCATAAATGGATCGTTGTAGCTTACAGACTTGATTTGTTCCAACTTTTGAGATAAATCCCTCTGGCTGTGTCATATACACATCCTGCTCAAGTTTCCCATTGAGGAAGGCCGTTTTCATATCCATCTGCCAGATCTCATAGTCGTTGTAAGCTGCAATCGCAAGCAAAATCCGAATGGACTTGAGCATGGCTACTGGTGAGAAGGTTTCATCATAGTCAACTCCTTGTCTTTGTTTGAAACCTTTTGCAACCAGTCGGGCCTTATAGGTCTCTAACTTTCCGTCTGCTCCAGTCTTTTTCTTAAAAATCTATTTACACCCAATAGGTTTAATACCTTCAGGTGGTGAAACCAAATTCCATACTTTGTTTTCATACATGGAGTCCATTTCGGATTTCATGGCTTCAAGCCATTTCCCTGAGTCTTTATTACTCATAGCCTGTTCGTAATTCAATGGATCATCATTCATGATGTGTACCTCATCGTCATCCTCTATAACGAATCCATACCTCTCAGGTATCTGCGGCACTTTTTCAGATTTACGAACAGGGTGTGGTACAGTAGGTTCTTCTACTTGGTTAGGTACTTGACTTTGGTCCGTGGTAACTTGTGGTTCTTGAATTTCTTCAAGATATATCTTACTCCCACTGACCCCTTCATGGATAAACTCTTTCTCCAAGAAGGTAGCATGTTTCACAACAAACACCTTTTGATCAGTTGGATGATAGAAATAATACCCTACGGTTTCTTTAGGGTATCCCACAAATCTACACTTATCGGATTTAGTCTGTAGCTTATCATTTTCAAACTTTTTGACATAAGCTGGACAACCCCAAGTCTTAACATGCTTAAGATTTGGTTTCCTCCCTTTCCACATCTCATATGGAGTCTTTGGGGCAGATTTGGTAGGTACCATGTTAAGTAGGTATGCAGCCGTTTCTAGGGCATATCCCCAGAAGGAAATTGGAAGGTCGGTAAAACTCATCATGGATCGAACCATGTCAAACAGTGTTCGATTTCTCCTTTCAGATAGTCCATTTAACTGTGGTGTACCTGGAGGAGTCCATTGTGAGATTATACCATTTTCTCTGAGACAATTGAAAAACTCACTGCTTAAGTATTCTCCACCTCGATCTGATCGAAGTATCTTAATACTCTTGCCCGTTTGTTTCTCTACTTCACTTCTGAACTCTTTGAACTTTTCAAATGATTCTGATTTGTATTTCATTAAATACACATATCCAAATCTTGAGTGATCATCAGTGAAAGTAATAAAATAAGAATACCCACCCCGTGCACTTGTTGTTATAGGTCCACAAACGTCTGTGTGAATCAATGCCAACAACTCTGTAACTCTCTCTCCTTTTCCACTAAAAGGAGATTTAGTCATTTTACCCATGAGATAAGATTCATAAGTTGTATATGATTCATAATCAGATAGCTCGAGGAGCCCATCTTTATGCAACTTGGATAATCTTGTTTCATTGATATGACCGAGTCTACTGTGCCACATATAGGTATAATTAATATCATCTCTTTTCCTTTTCTTAATTTGTTCAATTTGAAATATATTTTCTTGTAAGTCAAGTGTATAAAGTCCATTTCGCAAATTTTCAATACCATATAAAACATCGTCTTTATAAATGGAACAACCATTGTTCTTTATAATAACGTCAAAACCTTCCATATCCAATACAGAAATTGAAATAATGTTTTTAATAATATTCGGAACATAATAACAGTTATTAAGATAAATGGATTTGCCCGAAGGCATTGCTAAACAATAAGTTCCTATAGCTAATGCAGCAACTTTTGCTCCATTTCTCACTCGTAGGATCACCTCATCTTTGTTCAGCTTTCTACTTCTGACCAGTCCCTGCACAGTATTACATATGTGAGAACCACAGCCGGTATCCAATACCCAAGTAGAATTTTGACTTTTTGAAAAATTAATTTTAATCATGAACAAACCTTGATTGGAAGTCGAAGCTTCTCCAAGCTTCTTCTCTGCTAGAAACTTCTTGCAGTTCCTCTTCCATTGTCCCGGCTCATTGCAATGAAAGCACATTCCTTTAGCTGGTTTAGGTTTCTTTTGCTCCTTTTCTTTCCCTTTTCCCTTAGCCTTCTTAGATTTCTTCTTTTCAGAAGACACCTTGGGCCTCTTCCTTTTATTGGAAGAATCCACCATCAAGACATGGTTCTTCTTGGATGAGAAGTGACCTTATGCAGTTTTCAGCATGTTAAGCAGCTCAGGCAAGCTGACATCTAGCTTATTCATGTGAAAATTAACCACAAACTGCGAGAAGGTCTCAGGGAGTGACTGCAAGACTAAGTCTTGATTCAACTCTCCATCCATGACGAACCCAAGCTGTCCAAGGCGTTCAATCAAATTGATTACCTTCAGAACATGAGTCTCGACGGCAGTGCCCTCGGTCATTCGAGATCGGAAGAGCTCCTTAGATATCTCATATCTAACAGTCCTACTCTGTTCACCATACAACTCCTTGAGGTGAAGCAGCATAGCAGGAGCATCCATTTTTTCGTGCTGACGCTGAAGCTCGTTATTCATGGATGCGAGCATGATGCATTGAGCCACAGATGCATCATCTTGCCACTTATTGAAAGTGGCAATCTCTTCCTCAGAGGCTGTTTCTGAAACAGATTCATGGATAGTGGAATTTAGGACAGAAGAAATCTTTTCAGTAGTGAGAACAATTCTCAGATTTCTTAGCCAGTCCTCATAATTCGGGCCGGTAAGCTTATTTGCATCAAGTATGCTTCGTAGTGAGATTAGTGATTTTGACATTTTTAAAATTCTGCATGTGAAAAGACAACATTTTAGCAAACATTCATTTTATTAACTTTGCATACCAAAATAAATTTAGGTCTTTATTTTAAATTGGTAATCTCCCACTATTTTCATCAAACTATATTACCCTCGCTTATATAGTTCGACAACATCTAATTAAAGATTTGCTAGTGAGATTAAGGATTCCATTTCAAATGTATATAACCTTGTGGATAGCACAACAAGCGATACACAAATAAATAGGTAGACAACTCTTGTCAATTACATCACCATGTAACTCATTTTATTTTGCCTCTTAAATAATAATGGTCATGTGTGTGCACATCCGAACTAAAATGATTTAAGTTAAGTCCAGCCTAGCACTTCCATAAATTCAAAAAAGAAAAATTTTCGTCCTTGTGGATAGCACAACAAGACTAGATCGTTCAATTTTCTTGATAAGCATCAAATGTGATTAATTAACATCTTAAATATTCAATACTCGCCTTGTGGATAGCACAACAAACTCATATTAAATATTTAATACTCTATTAATTAATCATGCTAGAAGGCGACGTTCGATATTCCAAATATCATTTGAACGCTTCAGACTTAATATTATTTCTTTGAGGGGTTTGTTATTATTTGTCTCATCTTGTTTAGCGCGCGCACACACACACACACACACACACACACACACACACACACACACATATATATATATATATATATATATATATATATATATATATATAAAATACGCGTCATTTTATTAAACATGCGAAGTATGTTTGCATAAAATATAATATATATAATATTTTGCATGCAATATAGAATACTATATTCTACCCGGATTGATTATGGACTTTTATTCTAGTTTGGTTCACTAGAGCCACCAAGTGAACCAAAAAGTCAAACCTAGGAGTGCAAGAATTTAAATTTTAAATGTAACTATTACATGTAAACCCGGGCTCCATACAAACGGGTCTTCACGCGCTCCTTGCTCCTTGGTCTCCAATTTCTTCAAAATAATTCTAACTATCTCTATTACATTAACTATTTAAAATTAAATAGAAACCTTGATCAGCAGTCAAGGGGAAGTACATAGAAAGGAGATAGAATTTACATCGAGAATAAAACTAGAGAAGACGAGGTACGCAGACCCCATTTTATAAAACCCATTCATTCAAGCATTCAACAAAAATAAAATCCAATCACATTGGTCATAGTCCATAATCAATCCCTTTTATTACCATACATATCATCATACGTATCAATAAAACTTATTCATCTCATGAAAATAAATTCATTCCATATATGTATTAATATCAGTTAATGGGCAAAAGTTTGCTAAACTTTGTTTTTGGAAAAATAAACTCCTTTCTTTCATTCAAAAACAATTCCAAATTAAACTCTTTAATTTTAGCAATTCTGAAATCTCATTTCATATAAAATAAACATCTTTATTTAAAACCTTTATTAATTAAATAAACCATTCATTTAATTAAATAAAACAAAAAAAAATTCAGTTCCTGTGCAGTGGCGCAGCTGCGCCACGAATGTAAAGGGAACCGGCGCAGCTGCGCAGCATGAAAACCAGGAACAGTAACCGGCGCAGCTGCGCAGCAATATTGCCTTGTACCGGCGCAGCGGCGCAGCTTCGCAGAATCTGAAAAATTTTTGTTGCCCAGAACTTGATCCAATCGCATATCATACATGTATGGAATCACATAGACTGATAATTAGCACAAGACTGGCTCTGATACCACTGTTGGGTTTGTACGTAACGCAATCATGCAATCAAATCACATAAATAGGGCGGAAGCGCAAAAACTAGGTTTTCAAAAATTTATACAAACCCATAACCATGATCATTCTTGTGCATCAATTATCAGTGAATATAGAAGGAGAAAAATAGAATTATACCTTTGAAGATCCAAGCTTCCTCAGGTACAAGTTCTACTCCTTTGATTCCTTTGATTCCTCTGTAGTGGCTCCTTCCCTTGATCAATGTCAGCCACCCAAATGTTTGGCCTCTAACGGTGATCCACCAAGGAAGATGAAGAACTCAAGAAGATGGGTTATTGGCTTAACCCTTGTTTCTATCTCTATAGAATATGTGTACTCCCAACTCTTGAAAAAATCCACGTACCTTATTTCTGATATAAGACTCTCTTATATAGATATTAGGTTAACCCTCCTAATCTAATTAGAATAGGATTTTATTTAATTAATTAATTAAACACTTTTAATTAATTTATATCCTAATCTTATTAGGATTGAGAGAGAGTACTGATATTATATTAATTCCTAAACTCCTTTAGAATTAAAATAATAATAATAATAATAATATTAATAAGACTCCTCTTATTAATTTATATTTAATATTTCTAAAATATTAAATAATAAACATTAAGCTATTTAATTTATTCTATCACCATAGATTAAATTAATTATAATTAATGCATTATTACTATCATGCCATTTTCTTCTTAAATAATTTTTCTTCCTTTTATGGTGTGACCCTTTAGGTTCTCCATATTAAACCGGTTGTGAATAAATCAATTAGAACAATTCTAATCTTATTTAAATAAATAAATTAAACTAATAATCTATTTAAATAAATAACATTTATTCTACAATAGGGATAAGCCTCCATAGCGATCAACGACTTTTCAGATAATATAGATTTCAACATTAATCATAAAAGAACCTGTGAGTTAATAGTTACCGTACAATTCAATCCTTCCACCATACAATGTCCCAATTAAATATAAGACATGGATTTACTGTCAAGTCTTAATTTATTTAATCATATGTATTTCGATTAGAAAATGCACAACTCCAAATAATGCAAATTAGAAACCTCTTTCTAATTTCATTCTACCTTGGCCAAGGATTCCTGGGTTGTTATTTAACGAATCACATAGGACATATCTCCTCTTTTACTACAGGTGGTAGATTCTTTATTGATCATTCATTATCTCCATATGTAACTCATTATACCCAAGCATACCCTATATATGCCTTAAAAGGCCTTAAGGAATTAGTCAAAGTATAATTTGTTACATACAAGATACTATGATGATCTCAAGTCCAAGGATCACTTGTACTACTATCACATTAGGAATTCCTATTGACAGGCAAGTAAAACTCCATTAGGTATTCCATAGCGAGTCACGTTCAGTGAACTTATTCTCCAATAAGCACCTACATACTTGCTTTAGTGTCTCCACACAAATGACCATGAGATCAGTCATCCTCATCCAATGAGCAAGCAACATATGTACCAATCTATCCGGATTTACTAATCCCCATTTTAGTAATCCCACAATTGGGAACTATTTTAGTTTTTAAGCTTTCTAAGAATTTAGATCTCATTATCATGATCTCATCATGATTCTAAAAGCATTGCTTAAAACTATGTGTTATTTACATATTATAAAAACAGCACCATGTAGATAATTATATGCCTTAAATGAATATTTTATTAATAAATAAATAAGATTATTTACAAAGTATGTGCTTTATCATCATACATGATTGGCTTGTATGCACACTACTATCATCAGGAAGATGGGTGGTAAACTAAACCCTTTTTCTATTCTTTGTAGAAAAATCTTGTACTCTCCAACTCTTGGAATCACGTATATCTCATATCTGATATAAGACTCTCTTATATAGATATTAGATTAACCCTACTAATCTAATTAGAATTGGGTTTCTTTTATTAATTAATTAAACCCTTTTAATTAATTAGGCTTCCCAACATATTGAGATTTAATTAACTAAACTACTTTAATTAATTTCCCTCCTAATCTCATTAGGAATAATTTAGAGTACTAATATTAAATTAATTCTTAAACTCCTTTAGAATTAAAATAATAATAATTGTAATAATATTAATAAGACTCCTCTTATTAATTTATATTTAATATTTTCAAAATATTAAATAATAAGCATTAAGATATTTAATTTATTCTATCATCAAAGATTAAATTAATTACACTTAATGCATTATTATGATTATGCCATTATCTTCTTAAATAATTATTCTTCCTTTTATAGTGTGACCCTTTAGGTTCTCCATATTAAACCGGTTGTGAATAAATCAATTAGAACAATTCTAATCTTATTTAAATAAATAAATTAAACTAATAATCTATTTAAATAAATAACATTTATTCTATAATAGGGATAAGCCTCCCTAGCGATCAACCACTTTCCAAATAATATAGATTTCAACATTAATCATAAAAGAACTTGTGAGTTAATAGTTACCGTACAATTCAATCCTTCCACCATACAATGTCCCAATTAAATATAAGATATGAATTTACTGTCAAGTCTTATTTTATTTAATCATATGTATTTCTATTAGAAAATGCACAACTCTAAATAATGCAAATTAGAAACTCCTTTCTAATTTCATTCCACCTTGGCCAAGGATTCTTGGGTTGTCATTTAACGAATCACATAGGACATATCTCCTCTTTTACTAGAAGTGATAGATTCTTTATTGATCATTCATTATCTCCATATGTAACTCATTATACCCAAGCATACCCTTTTATATACCCTAAAGGGCCTTAAGGAATAAGTCAAATTATAATTCATTACATACAAGATACTATGATGATCTCAAGTCCAAGGATCACTTGTACTACTATTACATTAGGAATTCCTATTGACAGATGAGTAAAACTCCATTAGGTATTCCATAGCGAGTCACGTTTAGTGAACTTATTCTCCAATAAGCACCTACATACTTGCTTTAGTGTCTCCACACAAATAATCATGAGATCAATCATCCTCATCCAATGAGCAAGCAAGCATATTACCAATCATTCCGGATTTACAAATCCCCTTTTTAGTAATCCCACGATTGGGAACTGTAGACACTCAAAATTTTCCTTACCCCAATACTAACATTGTAGGAGGGCAAAGCCATCAATCAAATCAACCCCGGTATCGATACCGGGCTTTCAATCTAATCCCGACCCCAATGCTGATCCTCCAGTTCAAAGCCTGCTACTAATGCTGTTTCTTCAACTTAAATCCGATCTCCAATATCGGTAAACCTAAATCCGATCCCCAATATCAGTCAACCTAAATCTGATCCCCAATATTCGTAAACCTAAATTCGATCCCCAGTATCGGTTAACTCAAATCCGATCACCAATGTCGGTACTCCAGTCAAATCAGATCATCAATGTCGGTACTTCAGTCAAATTCGATCACCAATGTTGGTACTCCAGTCAAATTCGATCACCAATGTTGGTACTGCAGTCAAATTTGATCACCAATGTCGGTAATCTAGTCAAATCCGATCGCCAATATCGGTACTCCAGTCAGCTATGATAGTCAATTGGACCGTCAATCCAACTTCGATCTTCAATCGGATTGTCAGATCATCCCCGATCTCAATATCGGGTCATCAAATCAACTCCGATCTCCGATCGAACTGTCAGATCATCCCTGATCTTAATATCGGGCCATCAAATCAACTCTGATAGTTAATCAGACAGTTAATTCCTCTCTGATCGTCAATCCAACTCCGATGAAAAATTAGACCGTCGGATCAACCATGATCTCAATATCGGGCTATCAAATCAACCCCGATCTCAATATCATCAGTTCAAACTCGGTCACCAATATCGGGATAACCACAGCCCCGATCAATCATATCGGGATGTCAACTCAGCCCCGGTCTCAACCTGGGAGGTACAGATCAGCCCCGGCAGCAACTCGGAAAGTGCATGTCATTCCCGGCAATAACCTTGGAAGTCAGGACAACCTCAGGCATAAACTTGAAGCATCACAACACTTCCAGAAGAAAACCTGGAACGACCACGTCAGCTTCAGATGCAACACTGAGGACGAACAGACTCAAATGGGATCCAAATCTTGGAAACAAGTCCCGGGAGTCAACCAAAAGCCGTGCCGACACTGCAGGCGGCCCCGGGAGGGGCAAAACGGTCATTTTATCAACTCTCAGCTGATTCAGTCAAATTTGAGTCGAATTGATGCCAACAAAGTCAGAACGAACCATAACGATGATCCCGAGTGCAAACAGCGCAAGATAGCTCAACGGACAAACTACGGGGAATCGAAAACTTGATTATGAATCCGTCTTCTCAGACCCAGAAAATGTTTTATCCTATGTAATTGTGACACTCTCGTTGAGGGCTTTCTGAAAAGGTATCACACGCCTCAAACGGACGCTCCGATCAAAAGTTAGAAAGTTTTAACTTCAACTGTGCGTTGGTCGGAGTGCACGTACTTTGAGACAACGAAACCCGGCATCGCGGGCCCCACCAGGGGAGACGCACCTCTACTTGCAGAAATTGCAGGTAGGGTGGAGGCTCCCTGGCCTATAAATATAGGTGCCCCCCTTCATTTTCAAGAATTTTGAAACGCAGCGAAGCTCTGCCAGTTCAACTTTCTAACTTTTACACCTCTTCTAAACCAAAATATTTTCACTCTAACACGTAGATATACCCATATACTACCACATATCAGAAAATAACCGATAGATTTGGACGTATAGCCTACGATTTGGCAAAAAGCCCGTGTAGCAGTCCATTATAAGTATTTTCACAATCAGAAAGCGAATATTACTTCTTCGTACTTTTATACACTTGCACGTTAAGTTTCATTTTCTAAAAATGCCCAGAACTTAGTTCTGTTGCCGTTTTCGTCAAAATTTGTTATATTTTTGTACATAAACTGATTTTCTGACATTTTTACAACTCGGATTGACGATCCGTCAGCTCCAGCAGCTTCAATGCACTAACACACACGATCTGGCAACTTCGCCGGACTGGGTTATCTTCCCAGTCCAGGTTTGGCCCTTTTTTGTATATATTTAACTGTATATATACTAATATTTCAATTCTGTCTAGCCCAGATGTCAAATCCGAGGTAGTTTACCACTTTTATATATATTTATACATATATAAGTGACTTTCACCATAACTGGATTCTCTTCCCAGTATTGGTTGACTACATTTCTGTTAATATATATATATATATATATATATATATATATCAATTCTAGTCCGGGCACCAGCGTGAAAATCCATCGCCCTTTATACTATTTTTGTACATTTTGCCATACTGGGTGATCTCTCCAGTCACTGGTCGACTACTTTTTGCAATTTACATTCCAGTACGGCCTGGATTATTTCTTGGCCTTTTTACTACTTTTGCACTCCTCACCATATTGGGTGATCTTCCCAGTCACTTGTTGACTACTTTTATGTTATTTTCAATTCCAGTACGGGCACCGGCGTGAAAACCCATCACCTTTTTTACTGTTTTTCTATATATATATATATATATATTTCATTTTTATCAAGCCTGGATCATTTCTTGGCTTTTTATACAGTTATATATATATATATATTTCAATTCCAGTTCGGGCTTGTGCGTGAAAACCCATCGCCCTTTACAACTTTTATATATAACTATATATATATATATATATATATATTGCTTTACTCGCTTTCTATTCAACTGCTGCTTTAAATATTCATTTTATATGAATTGGCATTGACATATCTGCGGGCGGATTAAATTTATTTAAATCTAGCCAATTCTAGTTTTCAAACGGTTCAAAACATCTAGATTGAACCGGGAAGCTAGAATGGCTGAGATTTCTTTAAATCTAGCTTTCTTTCTAGTTTCAGCTACAAAAGTAACCTCGCGTCCCTTAGATCTCTATCTAGTGGGAACGAGACGCTTCGGCCGTGTGGACCGGGATTTACTGAATGAATCCTCGGTTCTGGAAATTTTGGCATATATATACATATTTTTGTGCAAATTTGAACTGTGCAGGTTTATTGGCTACTCACATGTGAGCCTAGGAATCGTGGGATTCATGATCAAACTGATCAGAATCTGATTCCCACGATGGACAAACTCCGATTTACAAATGTACCCTGCCAGTTTTTCTGTAGAAATGAACATGTAAACAGACCTTAAAACGATTATCAGGATTTAAGGTCTCAATATAATGTAAAAATTTGGATTGTCGTGTCAGAGTCCCTCCGATGATTTTCATACCCATGAGGAGACCGAAACTTGTATATTTTGTGGTTGAGGATGCTTCGCAGCCCGATAAATCACCATTCACATGCAGCCTTAAGGTTATAAAGATAAAATTGGAAGTATCAACAAGTTTCAATTCCTATGCTAGCGTAAGGGTTTGATAAACCAGCTTTCAAAACATCATTTTCAAATCAATCAAAAGAAAAGCTTTTCAAAGAAAATCAAATTAAATGATTTTGCAAATCAAATCAAAGACTGATTTTCAAATCAAATCAAACCCTTCGTATATAAGTTCAACGAAGCCTGTTAAAGCTTTTAATCAATCAAATCAATAGGCCCAATTTTCAAACAACATTCACTCATGCATTCCAGTTTTAAAGGTAAATATTGAAAAGATGCGGTACCGTGTTTACACGGGAGTCGTGGGGTGCCTAACATCTTCCCCACACTTAACCAAGCCCCTGAGCTCAAAACTTTGTTTTCAAAGATCAAGTTTCGACAGTGTCCAGCAATTGGGCCTCTTTCAAACAAAACTCGATTGAGTTGGTACAACCATTTTCAAATCTACTAACTGGCGACTATGTAAAACATTCAAATCATCGAAATGATACATGTTGGCCTTTCTCCTAAAAAACCCTTCAAAACTTGTTTCCTAAATAAAAAGAGTGAGGGTAGAGAGAACTTAGGAAAAGAGATTAAAAGATTTGGGTTGTGACCCGACCCGCGGATTTTTTAAACTAACGTTGACAGGTGGCGACTCTGCTGGGGACAGTAGAGGACTTAGGCCGCTTTCAAATCTTTTCAAACATTTCCCTTTCAAAACTATTGAATGCGTGAAATTCTGCGTCTCTACAGTCAATGAATGAGTGAATGCTACGTCTTTATTGAATGTATGAATGCTGCGTCTTTACATTAAATGAATGTGAATGAATGCTTTCCTGCTTTTTAGTGCTTCTCACCCATATTTAGTGCTTCGCACCTGTGTCATCATATGCACAACGGTGAGGCACGATGTATATGAATGTATGTTGTGTGTCCCTCTCATAAGGAGGAAAACCCGGTAGGTGATAAGTAATGTCTCTGGGGAAGACTAAGTCTCTGGGGCTCATGAAAATGCACCACCAAGATTCGCTCCAGTTGAAAGATCGGATTAATTTCTCCTCTAGTAGATTGCGATGATCTGGGAACCTTCATGCCGAAACAAAAGCCGCAAGAGTAACCTAAGATAGGTCAGCCTCTGATTAACCAAATCTGAAGGGAAGCTTCTTCATGCCTTCCTCTTTCAATTCTGTGTTAAGTCTCCAATTACCGAGGAGCATAATGTAAATATCATAATGAAAGATTTACTTTCCCTGTCAAAATACCATGTCATCCTGTCATCAAAACAACTAACCTCAGTTTTGCAGGATAAAATCTAAAAAACACATCATGTATCCTATCCTTACCTACATCAGGAAATTGACACACCTACATTTTGTTGTAGGTAAAAATTGGTCCTGCTACTAGGTCTAAGTCTAAAGCACCCAGTCCATCCACAGACATGGCTTTCAGTGCTCAACCCGAATCCACCCCGGTATCGAGGGAAAAGTTCGAAGGACTAAAAAATTAGATAGCCGAGTTAGCCGGTTTTCTACAAGAACAAAGCAAGGCCCTTAAAGGGAAATAATCTCAAGCTTACACAGAACAAGGAGCATCTGGTGGTAGTGCTGGCGGTCAAGAGACTGAAAACGCCAAAACTCATATTTTTGGACCATAAAACTAGGACGCGACCAATAAAACACCTGAAATCACCCCCCTCGTCAAAGAACAGGAAGCTGGTGACATTATAAAGAAAGTACAACAAATGGAGGAAGCTCTCCAGACAATCAAAGGGATTGGGGCCTTCGGTAGTGTCAATTACTCCGACCTCTATATATTCCCCGGGGCTCGTTATCCCTAAAAATTTAAAACTCCTGACTTTTAGAAGTATGATGGAATGGGAGATCCTTACACACACTTAAAAGTGTTCATCAGAGAACTCAGATCCTATGCAGAGGATGAGAAGCTTCGAATGCAGCTATTTCAAAAGAGTCTGACTGGAGAAGCGAGAGCCTGGTATGCCCGTCTGGACAACTCCAAAATCCATAGCTGGGAAGAACTGGCACATGCTTTCCTCGGCCAGTACAATTTCCAGTCTCAGTTGGCTCCAGACAGATACCAGATAACCAAAATCAAGAAACAAAACACTGAATCATTCAGAGAATATGCCCAACGATGGAGACGGGTCGCAGCACAAGTCACCCCAGCCATGACTGAATCTGAAATAGTCATGACCTTCATCGACATCCAAGAAGTTCCTTATTATGAGAGGGTCCTAGCAGGCATAGGAAAACCATTCTCTGAAGTGATCAAACATGGCAAAATGGCAGAGATGGGGCTCAAATCTGGAAAGATAAAAGATCTAACCGCTCTTGAAGCTGTCGCTGAGCATATCCAGTCTAGAAATTACAGGAGTAATCCCCGTAGGGTCCACAAAAAGAAAAATGAAGAAGTCTTCTTGGTCTTACAAGGACAAAATCCAAGGAGTGAGTCAAACAGTATACCCATTCAAAGGAGGAATTATACCCCTTTTCAAAATCCAGCACTGCCTTCAAACCCTCCATTCCAGAAAAATATGGAGGTCAGGCGGCGAAGAAATTTCATCCCTCTAGGGGATTCACTCGAGAACGTATTCAAACTTCTGACAGCCCAGAAGAAGATTGTTCAACTCCTTCCACCAACCAACACTAATGGTCAAAATTTTGACCCAAGCAAGAAGTGTGCTTATCACTCTGGATCTCCAGGCTTTGACACCCAAGACTATTGGTCTCTCAAGAACAAAATACAAGACTTGATTGACAGCAGAGAGATTGTGGTCACAAAGCCTGAGCAACCCCATGTGTAGGACAATCCTCTGCCATAGCATAAAGAGGAGAATGTCAATATGATCAACACCACAAATGGAAAAGGATCCAAATACCTCCATTATGTGGGAGAATCAACTCCATCCAGCCATAGCACCCCAGACAGTTGGGAAACATCAGAAAGGCAGTTCCTGATAGAGAAAGAAATCAAGTCTATCAAGGAGTAGATCGAACAATTGGCAGAACTGGTTGTCTATCAACATCAGATCACCAGAAAGATGATCAAATGAGCCAACTGGTCTGATATCGATTGTCCTCCCACATCGGAGATCAATTTCGGGCAGCATCATAGCCAGTCTCATAAGTATGAATCCTGGACTGACAAAGGGGTACAAGAAGCAAGTGTTCAAACTGGTAGGAAATTCCTATTTTAGAGGAACTTCACCAACCTAAATCAATCAATGGAAGAAATCCTTCAAATGCTAATCAACGAAAGAATGGTTACGGACTTGTTACCTCCATTGAACCCTCAAGCCTGAAAATTCAAACCTGACCAAATATGTTAGTACCATTCCCAGTCACCCGGCCATGATACTGAGGATTGATGGGCACTTCGTAACCTGATTCAAGACATGATTGAAAGTGGGGAATTGATAAGGGGAAATTAAATCCTCTATCTCCCAGACAATGACACTCTCTGGATCCCCATTGTATAGAACCAGAACACAGTGGCTGTCATATCCTGCGATAGGGAGTCGATCCTTAAACCCTTAGTACTACCCGGGAAAGGGGTTCAAGAAATACCAGATCTTGTGAAGGTGGCAGCTCCTGAGCCTTTGATCTTGCCCTTCAGACCTCAATATCCAATTATTAGTCTGAAGAGTGTCCCATGGAACTACGGGAGCGACGAAGGTTCCACCTCAAATAACATTACAATCCTATCAAAGGACAATCCATTATACCTGCCTCAGCGGGTGATCAAACCAGTCATCAAAGCAAAAGAGAAGGTGGCTAAAGAGAAAATCAAAGAGTTCCTCAAACAGATGGGACACCATAAAATCAAAATAGTGCAAAGCTTGAAGGACGCACCTAAGCAAGCGTCCATCCTCGACTTGGTCCTATCCTCAGAGGATCATCGCAACATTCTACTGAAAGTACTAGAAGAAGCCCATTTTCCACATAGAGTGGATACTGAGAAATTCCGTCACGTGATCGAACACATCTTCAACAGCAATGTGATATCTTTCACTGACGATGATATCCCGGCAGAGGGAACGGGCCACCATAAGTCCCGGCATATAGCTGTAATGTCCTTCGAATATGTGATTGGAGGTGTGCTCATCGACGGAGGATCATCCCTCAACATTTGTCCATACAATACTTTAGAAAGGATGAAGATCAATCTGAACCAGATTAAAACCAGTCATATGGTCATCCGGGCCTTCGATGGATCTCGCCGACAGGCTATGGGAGAAATAGAGCTACCTCTAGAGATTGGCCCACATACTTTCTACGTATCTTTCCAGGTGCTCAACATCGTCACCAGATATAACTTATTGTTGGACAGACATTGGATCCACATGGCAGAGGCAGTGCCATCCACCCTCCATCAACAACTCAAGTACATTATCAACGGTAACCTCATCATAGTGAATGTCGAACCAGAATACCCTACCTACATACATGGGGACATACCAGTGATTAGCCTGGATGCGGGGATTGAACCTGCAAGTTTTCAAGCTCTAGAAGTGAGCGATACTGAGTATCTACCTATCGGGACACCAGCCCTAAAGCCTAAAGTCTCCACCGAAGTAATGACAGTGGGGCAAGAAATGGTATCTTTGGGTTTCCAACCTGGAGAAGGGTTGGGAAAAGATAAGTAAGGTATTAAGATGCCAGTCCAAATCCCAAGTCAGACTGGGAGAGCAGGATTGGGATATTCATCCGGGTCAAGCCGTCGGAACCCACATAAACATCCCAAGGCTCATGCCTCCACAATTCTGCTGCCAAATATCATAAATGTCGGATGGGTGAAACCTACGAGGAAAATCCCGACTGCGATATCAGCCATGCTATTCCCTCCAATCATACCTGTCCATGAAAGAAAAGCCCTCAAGCCTGAGGCAGACATCGAAAAGGGAAAAGAAAAGATCTTGTACAAAGGACGAGACCCATTCGCTAAAATGAGGGTTATTATCAACTACGAGTGTATGAATGACAAACTCCCAGACAGTGAAAACAAAGATCATGCCCAAATTCCTCACATCAAGAAGAGGAACAATCCATAGAAAAGCCTCGGCCTTATTCTAAAGGATGTCTTAGTTGTTATCCAAGACGAGGCAGACGAGCACAATTCCTCGATTCTCCCAGTGCATAAGAATCTGACCTTGGACAACTGGAGCAGTGTCCCTTACCTCGGTCAAAAAGGGTAAAGGGGCAGAGAGTACATCTGCCCTTAGCCATGCTTTCATTTACTACTTACTTTTGAATGCATAGCTATAGCAGTAACTTCTGTCATATCAAATGCCATGTGTATTTAAGTAGTTGTATATATTACTGAAAGCATTTTTGTTTTCAGGACCTAAGCATTGGATGTGTGTGTCTCTGCTGATGAGATGCTAACCTGTCAAAATGACTACAACTTTGATGTAGAACTGAACTTCGACTTGATGGATATTGATTAAGAGGAGGAAGATGACTATGAGATGCCCGAGGAGATCAAAGAATGGGTCGAAGACAAATCCAAACCAAACCTCGACTAAACCACCACCATCAACATAGGAACCTCCAAAAACATCAAAGAAATCCAGATAGGTTTAGACCTCACACCCAATCAAAAAGCCAACCTGATCGAACTCCTAACACAGTACCAGGATGTATTTGCATGGTCACATGAAGACATGATTGGCTTATCCACAGATATTATCATCCATCGAATGCCCATCAAAGAAGGGTTCAAACCAGTCAAACAAAAGCACAGGCGATTGAAACCTGAGTGGAATCTGAAAGTCAAAGAAGAAGTCGTTAAATAATTCAAAGTCGGAATCATCATGGTATCAACATACCCAGAATGGCTGTCAAATATAGTCCACGTGCCTAAGCCCGGAGGGAAGGTACGAGTCTGCATGAATTTCTGGGATTTGAACAAAGCCTGCCTCAAGGACAATTTCCTAGTACCTTTCATCCACATCCTGATTGACAATACTGCGCAGTGTGGCATGTATTCCTTTGTGGATTGCTTTGCTGGTTATTATAAAATTATGGTTGCCGAAGAGGACCAGGAGAAAATAGCTTTTATCACTCCCTATGGAACATTCTGCTACAGAAGACTATCTTTCGGCCTCATTAATGCCGGAGCCACGTATCAGCGAGCCATGATGGCCCTTTTCATGACATGATGCACAAAGAGATCAAAGTTTATGTGAATAACATCATCATCAAATCCCGGAGGGAGAATGATCACATCGACCATCTCAGGAAGCTGTTCAACAGGTTACGTAACTATAACCTCAAGCTCAATCCCTCCAAATGTGCTTTTGACGTTAAAGTAGGTAAGCTGTTAGGATTCCTGGTGAGCAATCGGGGCATCGAGGTCGACCCTACCAAGATCAAAGCCATTACTGAAATGCCCGTACCTCTTACAGAGAAGGAGATATGGGGATTCCTAGGAATGATTAACTTCATAAGTCGTTTCATTTCACAGCTCACAGCAACCTGTGAACCCCTCTTCAAGCTGTTAAGGAAGAATTCCTCCACCAAATGGAATGAGGATTGTCAACAAGCCTTCCTTGCCATTAAGAAGCAGCTGACTGAAGCACCTATTTTGGTACCCCCAAGGGATGGAGTTCCCTTATTTATGTACCTGTCCGTCAATACCAACACAATGGGTTGCATGTTAGGACAGAAGGATGATAGTAGTACAGAAAGAGCTATCTACTACATCAACAAAAGATTATGCAGCGGTGAACAGAAATACACCCTGATTGAAAAGATATGCTGTGCATTAGCATGGGCCGCCACGAGGTTGCAACACTTTTTGCATGGGCATACGACCTACCTCATATCCAGCATGGATCCACTCTAATACGTATTCAATAAATCGATGCTGAATTGTCGACTGTCCAAATGGCAGTTAATCTTACAGCAGTTCGACATTGTCTACGTAACGCAGAAGTTAATCATGGGTCATGGCATTGCAGATCAATTAGCTGAAGCACCTTCAGGAGGGTTCGAGCCCCTGGAGACATATTTCCTGGATGATGGGATCATGACAATTCAACAACTCCAGTCTGAGAATACAGTCCAACCATGGAAAATGTATTTAGATGGAGCGGTAAACATAGAAGGTGCCGGAGCTAGGACAGTCCTCATCTCTGGTGCAGGAAAGCAGTATCCTGTGGCTACCAAACTTTAATTTGGCAACACCAATAACATGGCCGAGTATGAAGGCTGTATAATGGGGTTGAAGCTAGCCCAATCCATGTCTATCAAGCACTTATTGGTCGTCGAAGATTCTGAGCTGGTCATCAGACAAACAACCGACGCGTATCTCACCAAAGAATTGCATTTAATACCCTATCATCGGTAGGTCCTCAAAATATCCTGGGAATTCGAAGACATAACCTTCGTTCATATTCCTCGGGGTCGGAATGACTTTGCTTATGCATTGGCAACGTTGGCTTCATTAATACGCATATTCGATAGGAGTTGATTTCCCAACATCAAGTTCATAATTCAGAAAGCCCCGATATATGGGAGTTACGTTGGAGAAGTATCAGATGAAATACCTCCTATCAAGTAGCCTTGGTATCAAGACATCAAGGAATATCTTCGTGATGGATCCACCCCCGCTGGGGCAAGCCAATCAGAGCGAAAGCGGATTCATAAAATGGCCATGAAGTTCTATTTGAGCGGAGATGCACTTTACAAAAGGGATGCTAGAATAGGCCTGTTAAGATGCCTCGACAAGGAACAAGCCCAAAGACTTATGGATGAAATCCATGGTGGAGTCTGTGGTCCACACATGAGCGGTCATCTGCTGGCCAAGAAAATATTAAGAACCGACCATTATTGGATCTCTCTTAAGGCTGATTGCGACGATCACGTTAAGAGATGTTTTCAATGCCAAATACATGAAAATGCCATCCACTCTCCTCCAAATGTGCTACACAACATGAGTTCACCATGGCCTTTCTCCATGTGGGGAATGGATGTGATAGGTCCAGTGGAACCAAAAGCCAGAAATGGTCATCGATTCATCTTCACCATAATTGATTACTTCACCAAATGGGTTAAAGTAGCCTCCTTTCCCAAAGTCACAAAAGAGGTTATCATTAGTTTCATCAGAAATAATGTCGTCTGTCGATATGGACAACTGGAGGTGATCGTATCAAACAACACCAAGAACCTGGACAATCAAATGATGAAAGATTTGTGCAGTAAGCTCCACATCAAGCATCTCAATTCCGACATCTATCGGCCCAAGATGAATGGTGTTATCGAAGCGGCCAATAAAAATATTAAGAAGATCATGCAGAAAATGTCTGCCAATCACAAAGAATGGCCTGACCTGCTGCCTCTCACCCTGTTAGCATACAAGACGTCAATGCGCACCTCTATTGGGGCTACCCCCTATTCATTGGTCTATGGCATGAAAGCAGTACTCCTCATAGAGGTAGAGATGGAATCCTTACGAGTAATGATCGATGCTCAGATGGACGAAGATCAGTGGTTGCAAGACTGATATCATCAACTGTCTCTGATAGATGAAAAGAGGGCTACATCCATTTTCCACGGACAGTTATACCAGCAAAGGATCACCAGATCCTATCGCAATTCCAAGAAAATGACTTGGTGCTAAAGAAAGTTCTGGCCAATCAGGATGAAGCCAGAGGAAAATTCACCCCTAACTGGGAAGGCCCTTTCATTGTCAAGGAGGTGTTGACAGGGGGAGCTATCAGACTACAAGAAATGGATGGGAACGAATTTTCCCAACTCATCAATTCAGACACCATCAAAAGATACTACGTCTAAGACACATGCATACCCGCATCCGAGTCCTACGAATCAAATCTGATTCAGTTTTTTACTAGAAAGCCGGAACTACGAATGACCTGAACTATCTTAACCCGGGAGTACGTAGGCAGCCATTTCTGGTGCGGTCAAACTAAACAAAAAATTCAAAATCCAAAAATCCAAAAATCAAACCATTCTGGCAGAAAGCCGGAACTACGAATGACCTGATCTCCCTACACCCGGGAGTACGTAGACAGCCATTTCTGGTGCGGTCAAACCAAATAAAAAACTCAAAAACTTATCAAACCAAACTCAAAAACCCAAGATAAATACCTTTCAAACCTCTCTCCAACCAAACAGCGGAACTACGAACGACTTGATCTCCCTACACCCGGTAGTACGTAGGCAGCCATTCATGGTGCGGCTTGACCTTCAAGAAAAGAAAAAACCCAATAAAATACCAATTCCAAGACACCAAGGATAAATAGAAGCTAAATTCTATCAATCTACCCTGGTCAATAGGCCCATCTGAGATACTCCCTGACATCTCAACTGTCAGTCCATCAATAAGAAGCTTAAGATATATCTACAACTGCGAGTCATGAAAGAAGTGGTAATCACTCAGCAATGACAGTACATATCCAATCAGGGAAGTGAAGCAAAACTATATTTCTCTGATATATTACACTGTTTGATATATACATAATGCCCTGTACATGACAAAAATGGCTGATCTAGTCTATGCAGGAAAAAAAGCTAGTCTATGGACCCAAGGACAAGCGAGTCAGCAATGCCAACATAGCATCTCTCTCTGAAGATGGGGGAGCAGCTGTAAGTGCAGTCCACTTAGCTTCCATACGGCCCAGTACCTCCACGGCCATCTGCAATGTGGTACTATGGTCATCAATGTACGCACTCATCTCGGTGACCAAACCATGAGTGTAGGATCAAAGAGCAGTACTATCAACAATGTGGAAATCACGGGAAGCTATCGCCTCATCCGTCTCCCCAAAAGCTACATCTCGAGCAATCAAAGTCTCCTCGATCTCAATAAATACTGCATGACTGGCCGAGCGGATCTCATCTCGCTCTACAACAGCTGCATCTTTGGCAGATCTGAGCTCCTCCCGCTCAATCGATCCAGCATCCAAAGAGGCCCTGAGCCCATCTCTCTCAGCAAAACCTAAATCTCTGCCAGACAAGGCGGCCAACATCTACGTTATAGCTGAATCTCTATCAAATGTCATCCTGAATAGTGAGTCTGCAAAAGTCAGATCCTTCTTTGCAAGAATAACCAGCAGATCACTCACTAGAGCCGCTATCAAACCAATGAACAGCTCATCCTTGACAGAAAAGTTCAGATCCTCCATAGACTCCTCCTCGTCGGAGTCCACAATCTGAGATTAATGAGGCTCTGCTGCTACAACTGCTGTCTCTGCCTCCAACCAAGCAGAATACTCCGGAGAACGGCCCGGATGGCTACCAGAGAAATCAGCTCTCTCTCGATGAGTCCAACACTAATATACTCTAACCAAGTCGGCGGATGACATAGATGTTGGTCGGAAAACCAATCACTAAACACGCGCAAGTATACGCTGTCTAACAAGTAATACAGTGATAAGGAAAGTGTCGTACCCACGAGGAACTATCACTAATATTTACCAAATACCAACTTTGTATCGCTTAAGTCTTATTCGAACAGTAAACTAATAGGAGTGTGGTTAAACTAGTTATAACTAATTATTAAAGAAAGTAAATGGATAACGAATGGTAATCAAATGAATTACAAGCTAAGGTTACAACTTCACCCCACATAAGCATTCCGTCGAACACCTGGCGTGCTATGCTTCATCAAACTTCCTACCCTTCTCTCTTTGGTCTTAATGGTCATGACAGTTTGTCGACCAAAAACACATAGGCGCTCATACACCTCTGTCGAGGTATGCACAAACGTATCCTCTCCAGATCCACCCGATAGGGAATAGAACAGAAAAGAACGTCCAAGTTAGGTGATAATCCTACACATATCTATGCAAATTAACCTAACAAGGATTTAAGCATAAGTTCTCAATTAGGTCACACGTGGCACACAGATATATGTCTATTCTACGCACAACTTATGCAGTCGAAACCCATAATCACATGCCAATATATTTAGGTGTAAATCTATAATCCTTCTTTCAATATCATATAGATTACCAAAATCATCACTAATGTCTTAGCGAGAATCATTAAGCATGAATATATTAAACCAAACCAAATGGTGCCAACCAAAGAGATAAGACAGTCAATTTAAATAACAAAGGGTTCCATTATAACCATAGAGCCAATACTTAGTTCATAGCTATTGAACAAAATATAAGTAGCAATAAAGTCAATATTTATGGATTACAAATTCAGAGGAAATAAATGGATAAGAATAAACTCTGTCGAGGCTCTTCAGTCTCCAAACATTTCGCTCCTTTCAAGCTCTCCAATCCGTGTAGCTCACTGCTCTTGTTGCTCCAAGGAAATCCCAGACGTTTCCCTAATCTACTTAATCTATATTTAAAAACATTACCTAATAACTAGAGAGAGAAAGTACAAAAGAGATCTAATCTATCCTAAGCTAAGATAACCGATTCTATCCCAGTCTCCCTCTCCCTTGTATGCAGAGGGTCTCCTCATATATATCTATTTTTTCTATTTTTCTAGGTCAAAAGAAAGTCTTCTCTGCTTGGGCACCGGAGGTCGCGCTGCGGCGCAGGTAATATAGCTTATGGGTGGCGCTGCGGCGCCACGTTAGCACCAAAAGACTAGAGGACATCAGCAAGGACCAGGGGACTGCGAGTTCATGAAGGAACTGTGGCGCTGCAGCACTAGGATGACATCAGCAAGGACCAGGGGGCGGCGCCGCTACGCGAGATTCAGACTAGGCATTGGCGCTGCGGTGCCAGTGTATGTAAGTTGTCCATTTTGTCCCCTGAAAGCTAGAAAAGTCCTGTAAAGCCATGCAATATGTCGGTTAAGCATAATAATACTATAAACATATAAAACTATATAAAAACTACGAAGATCAGGCAACTATTTAAGCCATAAAGTATCTGATTCGCGGGTATAAATTCCACTCATCAAATACCCCCAAACTTAAGTCTTTGCTTGTCCTCGAGAAAACTATCTAACACAAAACTCATAATAGTAAAACACACGCGAAAGAAAAATAAAACTGTATACTAGTATCATGGCTTCTAAGCTCGAACATAGCTACTCCCAGAGAATAGGGCAAACACAGATATTAGTAAGAGTTCATTCAATATCAAGCATAAGACTGTATTCGATCCATTCTATGTGTGTGTGTGGAGACCAACCATCCTAACTAATCATAGCTCAAATACGTTCGCACAGTCGATTGTTAATACCAATATGCACACTTCGTAACTTAAACATTCAACAAGCATTAAGAATAAGACGCAAGTGCAGGAAAGGATCAAAAGACTCTAGCATGAAGACAGTAAAATCTGACTCAAACAGTCCTTAATTACCTTAGGCTGTGCAGAACTACCCATTAATGAGATTTTGATCAGTGACTCCCAAGCCAGATGACTTTAGGGCACTAGGTGTGGAACACCCCTATGAATCTAATAACTCGAGCAGCAAAGGCCAAGTAATCAACATCAGCCAAATTAGACTTTACGAAATCCGAAGATTATTTGGCGAGTGCATTTTATGCTCCATCTCAACATTGGTCCTGCGTTTATGGGCGAGTGCGTTTCACGCTCCATCTCGACCCACCGCAAGACTTTTGATATTCAATCTTCTTTTCTTTTTATTCTTTTATTACATTTTTTTTATATGTCAACATGCTAGAATCCAAGATCCAAAACTGTATAAGCGTCTAAGTCTTTTATCACCTTGTAAAAATGAAAGTTTATAAAAGTGAACAACTCTCAAAGCAATAAACGAGCGAACTACATTCGAAAAATAACTAGTAAACATAGTTGGTCTGTGCTTGCTAAGAAGGACGGATCAATAACAGTCTCAACTTATCAATTGAACCACCTCTAGCTCATACATGCTTGACACGACTCTAAGAGATAAACATAATTACTTAGTGCTTGTCATTAGCCACAATCAACAATTAGTGATAAATATACCACCCTTGAATAATAGCAATTCAAAATAGGGCAATAAAGTCATTAACATGGCACAAGCATATAAATCTGTAAAAGCCCCAAAAAGATGGCTATAAACTACAAACATGCTAATAATAATCAAAGCATTAATAAATCACCAAAAACTATTCATGGCATCCATAATAATAAACCCAAAACATAATACCGCAGTTCAAAACGACTGCACTACAATCCTGATAAAAATATAATCAAAGTACTAAAATAACAACCTAACAACCTATCATGGCAATAGACAGAAATAAAACAGATAATAAACCATAACACCCCCAAACTTAAGGTGAGCAATGCCCTCATTGCTAAACATATATCAGTCTAAATAAGAGGGCTTCCCTGAAGTCTGGTAACTCTACAGCAGCATCGTCCTCGTCAGCTTTGGCGGGTGGTGATGGTAGAGGGTATGGTGGGAAGACAAGAGGCTCTAGGAACTGGAATGGTGTGAACTCAAAATCCTCGCCACTATACACGGTGTATATGCTCTGCATCGTGTTGACCAGCTCAGCCTGATACTGCATCGCTATGTCTTGCCTCAAGGCCACCGCTGCTATATGCCTTTGCTGCCTCTGGGCATTGGCGTCCTGGTTCTGATGTAACAGGGTGAGGGATGCCATGATCTTTGCCAGTAGTCCCTGTGAAGCTGGGCCTGCGTCTGGTGGCTGTGAGGGCTCGGGCTTTACTGTAGGAGGTGGCTCAGTAGGCGGCTCGAATCCTTCGCCTTTGACATGAGAAACTGCCCCGTCCCACACATCGAAGCGTGAGATGGTCTGATAATCAATGACCGACATGGGCGGCAGAGCTATCTCTTCTGGCCCCCAATGGATACCTGCCCTCTTGCATAGCCGGGTGATCAAGGATGGATGTGGAAGTTTTATAGAGATATTGCTCTTGATTGCCTTTATGATGGACTCATGGATGAGAACTCCGATGCCCACGTTCAGACCCGTGACAATGGCAAATAATAGGATCGCTCTATCCTTAGTCACGTTGCTCAGGTGACGAGTCGGGATCATGTTGGCACAAATAAAGCTGAACCATGCCTTCCCATAGCGACTGTGTGCAGCATGCGGGAAACTGGTCCTCTCACCCGTGAAGTCATTTATCTTCCATGTAGTCTCGGGCTTGCAGAGCCTCCTAACAATATCCTAGAGGTCATAGCTGCGGAGTCCCCGCTCCATATAGTCCCTACCCTCAAAACCAGGCGTCGCGAATAATGCATTGATGGCTTATCTTCCAAACGCCACTGACCGCCCCCTGACTTGGACAACAGCAGGACCCTCGGCACTAGCATTAGCGTAGAACTCACGAACCACAAAAATAATGGCCGATTCGGGTGGTTTTGTGAAGTGCACCCACTGGCAACCCGTAATCATGGCTAACAACTCGCCATCCTTTGTTTTGTCAGGCCTCAAACCCCTTTTGGGAATCAAATTTTGTGCGGAAAAGGAGCTTTTGTATCGTTTCCATGCCTCTTCGTTAACAAATTTGGTGTTGTCCCATGCCGTTGGTGCTGCGGACGAGGAACCGCTGACGCTCAGGCGTTGCCTTTTTGAAGCCATGTCAGAATTTATAGCAATTGGTTTGAACACAAGCAGAACTCAATTCCAAACTCCGCCAAACTTAGGCTAGAATAACCCCAATGCAACTTCAATGTCAAACAGCCCCAAACGGATCAATCTCCGGTTCAAGCAATTTATCAAACACTTTGTGTGTGTTTTTAAAACCAAACTAGATAACCTTTGCTTGAAAGTGCTCTATCCAGATTTTCGTCAGTGAAAATCACCCCAATCAATAGAGAAAAACCAACCCAATTATCGAAATCAAACACTGTAAATGAATGACTAAAATCCCCCAAATACCTTAAGTGGGAAACCCTAGATTGACTCTGATCTCCTCTTGCTACATACACTGGCTTGGGGTCTTGTGGGAAGAATGTATGAATTGCTCTCTTATGGGTAGAATTGATCAAAGGTTCGGTGTGGAGAAATAAGGCACGTTTTGGTTTTGGGTCACTTGGGTTCTTTGTGCTGCCGAAACTGTCGAGAGAAACGGGAAGTAATGGTCTAACTGCTGGCTTCAGTTGTGCTTTTAAAAACCAAAACTCACTACCGGCGTTGCGACGCGAGCATTCATTCGTTACTTGGCGCCGCGGCGCGACTTAGCAGAATGTTGGACTTGTTGGTGGCGCTGCGGCGCGAGTCCCTCTTTGTTCCTGGGTGCTGCAGCGCGAGATAGGAAAATTAAATTATTAGCATGGCGCTGCGGCGCGAAGTTCAGTGTATATGCTGGCGCTGCAGCGCCAGCCTTGTATCTGAGTTTTCCCTACACAAAAGCCATGTATTAGCCAACATATATTAAACAGATATCATGCTAAGTAAACAACAAGCTAGATACTAATTTCTAACTAAGATATACACTAGCAACATACTAAATAACATGCTGCCTGCATCCTATAATCACAAAAACATACGCATCGGCAACGATGTTTACGTGGGAAAAAGAAAAGACACAATATAAACTAGACATAAGTAAAGAAAATTAGAGAAAATTGATACTGAGATGGGGTTGCCTCCCCACCAAGCGCTTGTTTTAAAGTCGTTGGCTTGACTATACCGATGCCGCTGAATCCGGCTCATAAGCAAAAATGACCATTTCATGCCGCCTATTTGTCAATTTATTTAAATTTGTGGCGGACATGGATGATTGATCATCCTCGTTTTCTTCACCCATCGGCACAAAGAATCTTTCACCACTGGAATTATCCAATAATTTGCCTTTTTCATCAAGTTGAAAGCGTTCTTTGTGCGCTAGTGGGCCCTCCAGGATTTCCACAATCGTGATCGTGGTTTTCGGTTGTTGATTAGTCTTGACAATACAACCACTCTTGATCTTCTTTTCTCCAACTTCAGACTCCACCGGTTGGATAATTTGCACCATGACATCTCCCTCAACAACTTTGTGAGACTCATCGCCTTCTCCTTGTGTATCCTCCGTGCAATGTTCTACTGCTTCATCGTTGAGATCAATTATGACCGGTAGATTGCCTTGCGGTGGATTTATGATGGCATTGACGAGTTGTCCCAATTGATTTTTGAGGATTTTCAATGCGGCGTCTTGGCTTGCCATTCGAACCTCATTTCTTTCTATGAAGTTGGTGAGGAGCTCTTCAAGCCTTTTCTCTTCTTCTGTTAAGTCTACCGAAAAGCTCTCATTGGGTTGGAATGTCACCTTATACTGCGGAGGAGATGGATATTCAAATTGATTCAGATAGGAGTAATTCGGATCATGATATTGCTCTTGACTGTAGTCCCAAGAGTTTGGATAACCCTGACAGTTTGGATGATAGGAAATCGGTTCAATGTCAGCTCGTTCCTGACAGTAGGCAGTCTGAGTGGACTGACACTCAAGATTATTAGAAAACCGCAAGACATTTGCAATTTGAACTCGCAATTGCTCTAGTTCTTCTTCCGAGCTTGGTTGTGTTGTCCTCTCATAAGGCCATTGATAACATTGATCGTCCATAACCTGTAAACTTAAAAACAAAAAGGAAGATCAAACAAATAAAAGAAATATATACACGTTCAAATTAAGACTAAATTAATTTAAATCAATATTGGACAATATTAGAACAATAGTTCGCCAGTAGCGGCGCCAAAAACTTGTTGGTCGGAAAAAAGATCACTAAACACGCGCAAGTATACGCGGTCTAACAGTAATACAGTGATAAAGAAAGTGTTCTACCCACGAGGAACTATCACTAATATTTACCAAATACCAACTTTGTATCGCTTAAGTCTTATTCGAACAGTAAACTAATAGGAGTGTGGTTAAACTAGTTATAACTAATTCTTAAAGCAAGTAAATGGATAACGAATGGTAATCAAATGAATTACAAGCTAAGGTTACAACTTCACCCCACATAAGCATTCCGTCGAACACCTGGCGTGCTATGCTTCATCAAACTTCCTACCCTTCTCTATTTGGTCTTAATGGTCATGACAGTTTGTCGACTGAAAACACATAGGTGCTCATACACCTCTATCGAGGTATGCACAAACGTATCCTCTCCAGATCCACCCAATAGGGAATAGAACAGAAAAAGAACGTCCAAGCTAGGTGATAATCCTACACATGTCTATGCGAATTAACCTAACAAGGATTTAAGCATAAGTTCTCAATTAGGTCACACGTGGCACACAGATATATGTCTATTCTACGCACAACTTATGTAGTCAAAACCCATAATCACATGCCAATATATTTAGGTGTAAATCTATAATCCTTCTTTCAATATCATACAGATTACCAAAATCATCACTAATGTCTTAGCGAGAATCATTAAGCATGAATATATTAAACCAAAATATATGGTGCCAACCAAAGAGATAAGACAGTCAATTTAAATAACAAAGGGTTCCATTATAACCTTAGAGCCAATACTTAGTTCATAGCTATTGAACAAAATATAAGTAGCAATAAAGTCAACATTTATGGATTACAAATTCAGAGGAAATAAATGGATAAGAATAAACTCTGTCGAGGCTGTTCAGTCTCCAAACATTCCGCTCCTTTCAAGATCTCCAATCCGTGTAGCTCACTGCTCTTGTTGCTCCAAGGAAATCCCAGACTTTTTCCTAATCTACTTAATCTATATTTACAAACATTACCTAATAACTAGAGAGAGAAAGTACAAAAGAGATCTAATCTATCCTAAGCTAAGCTAACCGATTCTATCCCAGTCTCCCTCTCCCTCGTATGCAGAGGCACTCCTCATATATATCTATTTTTTCTCTTTTTCTAGGTCAAAAGCAAGCCTTCTCTGCCTGGGCACCGGAGGTCGCGCTGCGGCCCGGGTAATATAGCTTATGGGTGGCGCTGCGGTGCCACGTTAGCACCAAAAGACCGGAGGTCGCGCTGTAGCGAGAGTTCATGAAGGAACTGTCGCACTGCAGGGCCAGGATGACATCAGCAAGGACCAGGGGGCGGCGCGAGATTAAGACTAGGCATTGGCGCTGCGGCCCTAGTGTATGTAAATTGTCCGTTTTGTCCCCTGAAAGCTAGAAAAGTCCTGTAAAGCCCTGCAATACGTCGGTTAAGCATAATAATACTATAAACATATAAAACTATATAAAAACTACGAAGATCAGGCAACTATTTAAGCCATAAAGTATCCGATTCGCGGGTATAAATTCCACTCATCAATAGATGAAGCCGACATCCTTTGATCAGTAGCCCCCTCAAAGTGGTGCAGACTCTGCAGCTGATCGAACTGACATATGACTACCAAGGGATGATAGGTAGTTACTCCCCTCAATCCTGCTAGGGGCAAATAATCCAGGCCGAAAGCATGGTTAATAAAGCTATATGGGGACGCTAGCCCTAAGCATGGCAAGATCGAGAACGGATGATCAATATCCGACAGAAATGCCAACCATGACTCCGCATCAATGCACTCCACAGGCTGAAAGGAGTAAACTGTGGATGTCTCATGAGTGAAGAAAAAACCCTGAGGCCTGAAGAATCCAATCGGTAGTATATGGGACATTAGCCATATATACAGTAAGACCAAGCTGCCTTTAAAAAACCCCTCTGGATGGGTAATACAATGTGTGGCGGATCTAAATATCTTAGCCAATATCATCGGAACGATGGTGTTACCCTGTCTAAGGGCCCGAACCACAACTACTAATCCCACGTCCGAATGATAGCGAAGTGGCATATAGACATATGCCACAATACACATTAGCAGAATATCTACTCTAGCCAGATGCCATGCCTCTGCTGAAATAATAAAATCTCTGACATGGCGATCATAGCTGTCAAGCTCGCCAAATCAATCAATCAGGAAGTCAATTGAGATCACGTGTCCAAATACAATCTCGTCCCTGATCATGCTCTGAAGGAGACTGGACATCCGGGTAAACGGTCTCCTCATATCACTAATAGCCGTACGAGCACACGGCAAATCCAGAGCCATCCCAGTAAATCGCTCGTACTCCTCCAGAGTCAGGTGTCAACTCATGAGGCCCGAAGCGGAACACCCGTCTCTCATGTATCCAGAAGGGTAAAATGCCATCAACAAATCCAAATGGCACCTGAAAATCTACGAGGGCCAACGAATGCCCCAACATGTGGTCCACTGTCCCTCTAATTGGGTAGGATAGGCTCTTATACCAGGACCTTAACGATACTGCCACCGCAGATGGTGGTGAATGCTTAATACGGCTGACAGCAGACGACGTCATCTGTAGCACCGTACCACAAGACCATCCAAAGGTCAAATCAAGCCGCAACTGTCTGAATGCATACACATGACATAATATATGCATGATGACAAATATAAACATGATGCGATAGATAGAAAAGATCATAAATATCTACAACAAGCTATCTACTGCGGGCATCATCCCTGTCTGATAATACAAAGTAGAAAGGAAAATACAGGGAAATGGGGCACCACCACCCAACTAATACAGTGGTCTATCAAAATGAT
This sequence comes from Panax stipuleanatus, assembly GCA_020205555.1. NCBI lineage: Eukaryota > Viridiplantae > Streptophyta > Magnoliopsida > Apiales > Araliaceae > Panax > Panax stipuleanatus. The sequence continues at coordinate 56,223,581 of CM035121.1, read as the reverse complement.
GGCACAACCGCCAAATAGCCAAAACAGTGGCTAACCAAAAAGTATAGCTACAATAGCTATCAGAGGAAGTCGAAGACATCAATGTCAAAATGATCGACCTGCTCCATCTCCTCGGTGGATACAAAATCGCTGCTATCAGGCATGTCTAGGCGATATAAGGGACGATTTGCACATACAAAGCTGCTGCTAAATGGACCTAAAGAGGGACCCGCTCCTGAGCTGGATGGATAAAAAGAAGATGCCTCTGACGGATCTCGGCCAAGGTGCCTGATAAAGAAACGGGCTTGCTCCAACTCCCAGGTCAGATCTGCTATCTGATCTGCATGAGTAGGCTCTCTAAGGAAAGCTATCCAGTCCGTCATCATCACGGACCCTGGCACCATGTCTGCCATGAACTGGGTGGCAGGAGTCTGAGCTCCAATAGTGCGAGGACTCCACCAACTGCTAAATACCTTTTGGCTGTACGGGCCCTCTGATAAGGCAAAGCCATCTATGCCCTCCATAGGGATATCTGTTAATGGCACGGTCAATGGCCAATGATGCAAAGAAGGAGGAGCAATGGGAATACGGATCTCCCCCGTAACGCTCCTAATGGCACGCTCTCCAAGATAGAGCTCCCAGCCTCCCACTATCAACAAAAGGACTTTGCGGGTTGATAAAATAAACTTTCGACCATTAGGGGCACCTCCCTCGAATTCGACGGTCATAAACTCGGAGGTATACGGCGTCCAGGTGATCGAACCCGCTGTCAAAAGCTCCAACTGCAAACGGGTGTGAGTGGATCCCTCAGCAACAGGGACCTCCATCAAAGTGTAGTGATGCCATCTCCGTCCCCGAGGATAGGTCTCCAGACCTAGGGCAGAAGCGGGCCGTACAATTCAGAATATAACTTTCTTTTCATTATCAGGATCTCGTATAATGACTCCAACATTTATAAGTTACAATCTTGGTCATCTACCATTCCTGTCTTATATCATATTCTCGATATTATAAAAATGCGGAATAACTTAAACTTTTTCAATCTTCTTTGAATAAAATATTTTATTGATTTCATAACTTGAATCAATTACATATCCTTGAATCAAACTATATTATGATTCACTTTATTCGAATTATTGTATAAACGTTTATATCTCAACTTGATATCCTCTATGTATTAACTAATACATCTTTACAATATGACAAGTATTAACCATCGTAAACAACTATAAAGTACAACTCTTAGAACCTAAACATGGTTCAAGCAATAATCTACATAGTACTCTTCGTTGTGATACTATTTAACTTTATCAATATGAAGCACGTAGTCTTTACCGTGAGTCCTTAACCTGCAAAAGTGGTTATTTACAAGAGTGAGCTCGACAGCTCAGCAATTCTAACAGTTTTCATGCATCACGTAGCATATAATATCATACTCAGTTCATGCATTTATAATCAATTTATTTTTACTAAGCATGTTACTTCTCACATAAAAAGCATTTCATCAAAGATCAACTTTCAATCTCGTACATATCTCATATACAGTTCATATATAAGTTCACATCATCGCAGTATAATATAATTCAACTAACAGTTATTGAATTCATATATCAAATAGGAACTAAAAGACTTGCCTGATTCGTAGTTTAACAATTACGACTTAACTACTTAAGATATTTGCGCTTCGTGTAATATTACATAGTTATATAATCATGGATTCATATCCATTAGTCATACATTCATACATTCTCAATATAATAATAGGTATTACGTTATTTTCTATCTTGGTTCTTAGAACCTTGTTTCACTTTCTTATTATACGCTTAGTATAGCTAGGTACGTATAGATATATCTCAACCATACATACTTACTATCATCCTTCATATACATGTATCACACACTTAACTAAAGGTGTTTGACATATATTTAAAACTTATATGATCCTTATTATTCATACGTTTCTCAAACCTTAACGGAATTATAGTTTTTGAGTTTTATATAACCATTGTACAAATCAACACTTAATGAATCATTAAGATTCTATTTTATAACTCAAAAATAATAATGTAAACATGCTACTATGTTCATCACGTATACATGTTTATAAGGGCATTAACTCAAGTTTTAAAACCTAGCATGCTCATTCTATTCCAAGTCAAAATCATATGGTATTCATGCCGGACTTTCATATACCTCAAGTAAATCAAGTTTATGCCTTAAGGGTTAACCACTAACGTTATATTACCACATAAAGAGGCTAAACAATACCAAGTAGGCATGCTCGTGCTTATACTACACATGTATACTATAACACATAGTCTATGTTTTAGAAATTCATTTTCTTGAATATTCATGCATAGGTGAAATCCACGTTTCATCACAGGATGCTCATGTCAACATGTCTATAGGCATAATGAATCCTAATATACATGCTTGCATGATCATAATGTAACTCACACAGTGTTTGATGCTATTACCTTTCACATTCTAAGTTTTCATAAAAATCGCACTAAGTCAACAAAGGCGACTTAGTATATGCAAAGTACCTCGTAGTCATGACTCTCATGTATTAGAACACATATATAAGCCACTTATACATGCTCAAATGATCAGAATGTGGACATCCTATATATATGTCCAAAAACTCTAAGTTTGTCTTTTAAAATCAATGTAATCTTTAATCATATATGTTAGTATGTGCTCAACGCTTTAAACATGCATTTCATGTCAATATAGACCACATGATCATGTTAACAAAATCATAATATATACATGCTATGTATACGTCCAAGTTCAAATCCAAAACTATAAGTTTTATTTTAAAATCATACGTTTTCCTTCCATAGTACATACTAACATGGCCATGAATGTACATGTAGTATCAAGAACACGTACTATAAGTTAATACCAACTTTCATGCATGTCTAGACCGTACAAATGCACTTACAAGGTCAGAACACATATGTTTACACATGTATCAAAGTTCATATCGAAAACTATAAGTTTCATTTTAAAACTATGAGTTCTTCATCAATAATGTATACTATCATGCTTATGTCATGTCATGATACTCATATATACATGTTATTTATGTCTACATGCTTGTTCCAATGATATACCACATGCTAGCACATAACAGCACTTAACAGAAATCAAGAAACCAGAATTTGGGACCGGCACAGCTGCGCAGGGCTCCGGCCAAGGGCAGAGACAGCCTGCTTCGGCAGACTTGGAAACCCAACTCCCAAATTTCATAGAAAATTTCAATTCTAAACTGCTATAATACATTTCTAACATGCTTGTAAGCTTACATAACAAACAATAACCATTCTCCAATCATATAATTCATGCTATGTAATTATAATTAAGGAGTTCGAAATTCAAGATAGGAAGAACATGAAATGGGAAATCTACCTCTGCTAATTCGAATTGAGTTTGCTGCTAATCACTCCTTCTTCAACTGATATCTCACCACTGATATATACATACTCTCAATTCTCACACTAGCTCTTACTTAATAGAATTTCAGCAATTCAAAATGAGAAGGAGAAGGGTGCATTATATAGATAATTCATTATCTAGTCCATGAATTTACTCATCAATTCAAACTAATGGAAGAAGCAAGAATCTAATGGTTAACAAATAGTTGGTGAGGAGTTGGTGGATTCATCATTATCTCCACTTCCCCATGATCAATTGCTAGAAATTGCTGAGTTTGATGCATAGGAATAGACTAGCTTTCATGAGTTATGCACGTAAGAGGAGTTGAGGCATTTATTTAGGGACAAGGAAAGAACTTAGCAAAAGCAAATGTATATAATGTATGCCCAACACTTAGTTTGTACACCTCTATATATAATCCATGTACATTTTTCTTAATACCAACTGTAATTTAATTGGGTATTATCATTTCTTATTATCATAACTTTTATTATAGTAATTATGATAACTTATTGAAAACATTATCAATTCATAATTATTTAATGATATTAAATAAGGTAAGAGGGTATACATTAAGGTCTACCCACACACATCGTGTTACATAAGCAATAACATTATGTAACTCACATAATAAAATTAATCTTACGATATAATCTATATATGTAATATGTAGCCACATCAATACGTCACATTGCATTATATAATATAGTTTATATATAATTATATGGTCACACTATACTTGCACAAAGCAATTAACTCACATAACACATTAATTAACATTTATATGATTAATTATCACATTAAATAAATATAAATCATTTACTCATTAATCAACATATTATCAAATAATTACTTGATAATAGTATATTATCCATATCAATAATCAATATTATAAGACACTTTATCTCATTCCTCATCAATTTAATAATCACAATTCTGATTATATTTATAATCAATTTTCTTCTTATTATACTATCATTGGTCTTAATAATAAACCAACATACTATTATAACAACAATTAACAATTAATATAGATTAATTATTTAATTAATAGTTCCTCCATCCTTGAATTAATTAATTCATCATCGAATCAATTATCGTGCCACACAATGCATTTCTCACAAGCTTAATCTTAAGCTTATTATCACTTCCACCACACTTAAACACTCTTTTAATATAATGTTTGGGTGACACATGCATTTTAATGCTAACTTACCTCTTATAACAAGTATAACCTTTACGCTTATAATAATTAATATATACTCTATTAATTATTTAAATAATAATATCCACGATAAAATAATAACTTAAGTTATTTAATATATTAAAATAACTTAGTTTTCTTTCATTAATTAACTCTCTTGAGAATACATTAGAAATTATGTATTTTGTCATAACATAAAATATTATGTTTTCCCCAAATAAAGACATTCAAAATTTACTTATTGTCTCAAGATATTATTCTTAATATAATATCTATTAAAATAATTACATGTACGGCACATGTACATATATTATATAGAAAATAGATAATAAGTTTATTTTCTATTATAATAAATTGTTTCCATTAATTTATTTACATATAGCAAATATGTTTCAATATATTTACCATATTAATTAATCATACATATTACCTCATACAAAAACATATAAGGTAATATTATTATTCAAAAATAACATTTCCTCCTTATATTAAAATAATTCAATATTAGCAATTATTTTAATATCCTTTATTAGAAATATATAATATTTATTTCTCTTTCCTTTCTATAAATTGTCCCCAAAATAATTTCTTTAATCTATACATTTAACCATATCTCAAATATTAATTAATTCTCTAATCAATATTTATTTACAGATATATTGATTTCCAGCTCTCTTTAATAACATATATATATTTATTAACGTTATTCGCACGTCAAACTTTCTCGCATATTACCATTCTAAGTAATATATATCAAAAGTACTAGTTATAATTTCATATTCAACACATATATTAGTTCACCTTTTACTTAAGTAAATTAAACTCTGTACTATATCACCATAGTTAATTAAAGCTTTAATATTCAAATTATATTATTCCATAATATAACTTCTAATTTAAATTAACAAATATTTATTCTTATTAGTTAATTTCCTTAACTAATTCATGCTTTACTATCTAAATCCATCCATGGATAGCTTAAGCATTAATAATAACCTATATTACAAACATACTAGTTACTAGTATATATATTCAAGAAAATGGTGATTATTCATCAAAGATATTTAATGTCACCAACTTACTAAAAATAATTCTATAAATTATTTACTGTCGATAGATAAATCTTTTCCATCTTCTTACTAATTCATCTCTACAAGTTATAAATATATAATAATGATATATATTTATTAAACACAAAATCACTTATTACATAGCTCATATTACCCTATGTAACACAATACTACATACCTCGTATCACGAATATATATTTTTATTTGAACTCATCTCATGCTTTAAGAATTTTATTTATTAAATTCTTATTATAATAATTTTTGAAAATTCGAGTTCTCACATCCTCTCCCCCATATAAGGATTCCGTCCTCGGTCTCACTGAAACTTCCTCTACTCGGTGCTATTCAGAATATTACATATTCTTTAGAATAATTTTATCCATTCTCTTTTTAGATGTTTTATTATTATTACTTTCTCAATTGCAATCTATCACTTTCTCCTTTCTAAGGAACATCTACTTACTACATTCATCCTTCAGAAGAATAAGAATCTTCCACGATTTTTCAACAATCGGGAAGTAGTATGAATAACTCGGATTCCAAATTTATGCTGAGGGGTCACAAGACCGTGAACTTTTCCACAGGTTTACTAATGCTTCAACACAATTCTTCACATTGCAAACCAGAGTGTTTATCAATCACAAAGACTGAAAACACCCTCCACGCGTACACTAGGTGGCCGGCCTATTGTACCACTACGTTGAGCCACAACGTAGTGTTTTGTAACGACTATATGCGTTACGTTCGAAACCATTGTCCCCGAAAACATGTTCCCTTTACAGGGTTGTTCACCTCAGCTTTTTCAACATTTAAATCCGCACCAGAGCAATCTGGATTGACATAAATACACAAGAATGCTCGAATTTCATAATTATTCTTTAACAGTCTTCTAGCCAAATCGAATAGCTTAGACTCTTATAAACAATCCGGACATCGATCGAATTCAATCTACTTAATTGATCCTTTTCATAGTTCAAACGAAAACCAAAAATCCTTTTATGACATCATGATACAGTACCACCTCCGTCGTACGTTGAAGATTCTGTCATTTTATAACTTTATCCTACTACATCATTCCATAATGTACGGACGATCTTACGATCGCTCCGGACACTAGGTTTGATTGCATTGAAGACTCCATCGTTTACCATTCTACACCATATTAAATGATGCATATGGTCAAAATACATTTTGAAAGATTTTAAAATCATTTTTGTCTTAGCCGAAACAAATAGCATAGACATACGAATAACGATATTATTTTTAAAACTCATTGGTTCAGTCATCTGACCCAATGTTTTTCTCAAGAAAACCGAAGTGCAAACACTAGCACGAAGTCAATAAATTTTGAAAATCTAACGTAGCTAGAAGATTTAGAAAAATATAAATTTCTCCATCAACTCCAATCTCTTACTCCATTGTTTCATCATTCTATTAATCTTCAATACCATCAATGCTTACTATACCAAAACTCTCACTACACCAAAAATGGCCTCTAGTGAAGGACAAATCCTTCACAAGATGTAATATATCGCTCACAATAGATTTATTGCGAAGAAATATTTTCTTCACAAGAGTGCTCGCATAAGACCTCCTCACAATTGGCTATCCTTCGCCAAGTAGTGACTAAATATTTTTTGTGAAGGATATATTGTGAGAGAATTTTTATTCACAAATTATATTTGGTAATGGAATATTTTTATTTAGTGAAAGATTGGGTTCCTTCACAAATAATATTTTAAGAAGGATTATTAAAAATTAGTGAATAACTTTATTCCCTCACAAATAATATATTGTGAAGAAAAAATTTATTTAACGAGAGAAAATTTTCCTTCACTAATTATAAATCGAGAATGTATCTTCAAATTAGTGAGGGAAATAATCCTTTATTAATGACTAACTAATTAACTAAAAAAGATTTTAGTGAGGGAAATAATCCTTCATTAATGTCCATTTTTCAAGTAAAATCCTTCACAAATTATAAATTTATAAATAAAAAATTAATTGATAAATAATCAAAATTCATTACAAATTATAATTAATTTTCAAATCAGTGATTTCATATTTATTATTATTACTATTATTTTTATTAATTGTTGTAATAAATATTAAATTTAATATTTTAAGCCAATATAAATAATAAATATCATACTTGTTTCAAACTAATTAATAAACTAATGCATAAAGAGCCAATAATTAAAACTAATACTCCATATATAAATAAATAATGTTCAAGTCACGATAAGTACAAAATTTGTTATTGTATCTTGATTCCCAAGTATCAAAGTACTTACAATATTTAATAACTAACATAAGAAAACGAAAAGAATAACCAACTAGAAGGATCTGAAGTGTACATTATGTTAGGTCTACTTCATCATCATTTTCTTGAAGGAAACCAAGGTTGGGTCTGTAAGATTCCTCCTGCAAAATAAACACCAAAATTCAATTTCAACAAGATGGAAAATAAGAAAAAATAAACCTAGTGAACTTAAATTAATAGGGAGAGCTATTAATGAAGGACAAAGACAAAAATATAGCTATTAATAAATACCTCAACTGAATTATAGTTGGTAAATGTTTGAAGGAAGTTGGTAAACTTCCCCTCTACCAATTTAGTAATATGTTCAGTAATATCTATACCGATGGACGGTTGTGGTGTAATATCATCAGTAGAAGCATCCATAGACTTTATACCCAATCGCTGGAGGACAATTTTATCAATCATATTCTCCAATTCCTTAGGATCTGTAGATTATTGCGGTGAAGAATAACCTATACTTGGCGACATTATAGGAGGAGGACCGAGCAAGTCTCGTGCTCGATATCTTGGAAAACCAAGTATCCTTTTTTTAGTCCCACCAGTTTTCTCAATCCAAATAGCCCAATCATCTACCTCCGGAGTACCATCCGCTGCAGGACCGCCAACGTTAGTAGTATATTCTGTCTACAATCCAAAACATGTACAAGAGTTAAGTATGTACATTAAATACATTTGCAAGTCATAAAAATACACATCAATTAGCAATTGAAACTATAAATAGTGGCTATACTATGCTAGTCTTTTGATATTAAAACTATTCTAATAATATTAATAATCAAACCTGAACCTGAACTAAAAGATTTATATTAGCAATTAATATCAAATAAAATATCAGAAGCTAATAAAAAAGGACTTACTGCAATTTCTTTAGCACGAGCATTTATATAAACTCCAGTACCCTGATCCTTCTTGTGGGTCCTATCCCATACCTCTACCAAAGTTGGATTTCTTTTCAGAGTTGTTGTCAAATCCATCATATGCTTGGAAAATGGTGCAAAACCACCGGTGTGAGATACTGTCAATTTTGATCGATTCTTCTTAGACGATTCACTCTTTAATTTCCAAGCTTGCTGCTTCCACACATCAATCATCTCTGTCCAAACTTGTTGCGAAAGCCAACTGGGATCATATGTTTTCAAGGCATCACACATCTCATTTGTTTGTGCCTTCTTATGAGCTTCGCGCCTTGCAATGCTTAACCATTTTGAATAAAGCCTTTTATAATGGTTACGAAAGACCTCCTTCACTTTCTCATCTTCTCTTTCGCGAAACCAAAAGCAAGCCTGAGCAAGTATTGAAGAAAAGAAATAAAGAAATAAATATTAAATTTATAGCTTGATTGATTATAATAATAGTATGATAAAGTTGTTAGCTTAAACACCGACATATACACACAAAATAAGGGAAGAAGAACAAGCCATGGACTATGGAGGAACAAAAAAATCCTCCACAACCCAAGAACATGGACTAACAAGCATGAGGATTAAGCTAAATCTGAAATTACACAGTAATAAGTTATATAAAATTACACAGAGGTTACACAAGAAAATCCAACAACTGATGAAGTTAAATCTGAAAAGGATCTCACCACATTTTTAATGCACTCAATTTACTTAAGAAATATCCATGGGGTACCAGATGATTGTTACAAGTCATGCACAGTGTACAAGAATTATCATTAATTATGAGCATATCATTCATATACATTAAAAAATGAAATATTTTATGTATGCCCATAGTACCCAAATTATAATATCATGTCAAAATATCCTTGTCCACTTAATAAAGCTTAATCAACAAACCTTGGATGTCGTTAATATACAACTTTTCTTATGCTAACTATAATTGTGATGAGAAACAATAGAATGTATATTTTAGAATAAGGTATAAATAGAATGTTAAACGAGCTAAACGAATGTTGTGTATATCCAGAGTCCCGAAATTTAAATATTTAGTGTATATCCAGAGTCTCCAAATTTAAATCTTTAGTGTCAGCATATCCTTCGTAATTTTAGTATTATGCCCTATTTTAATTTGTGCTTCTAATTCCCTGATAACCTCACAAGATATTGAACCCACTTGCACTACAAGTTCAGTTCTAACATTCACTTCATGTGTATGCACAAATTAAGACTAGTAGCATAGAGAAAGTACACACTTCCAGATGCATAAAACTCATGTGCAAATGGAGCTTCATAAGGCATCGATTCTTCTTAACAATTTCCAACTAAATGACATATTGTTTACAAGTTCTTGAAGCCATACAATAAAGTAAAACCACGAATTTCAAATATATCGCATTGAAAATAAACTAGTAAAACAGATTTATTCATGCCTGCTCCATATTATGATAAAACATTTAAACTCCACATAGTAAAGAGAATAAGCAATCTGATAATACTTGAACAAATGCATGATACATGTGCATGATACAAGTGCATGTCCATAATGAGACTAGTTTACAGCTAAGTATTGGTCCTGTCAACCATCATCTAAATGCTTATTCACTATCTGGGTATGGTCTCAATGATGCAACTAGTGGGAATGTTGTAGTTAAACACCTTTGTTTGTAGTCTGGGTACAAAGAGCATTACATTTGCTCTCATTGCAGTTCTGCTTATCAGAATGGTGAGATTCCCTCGATTGGAGGGGGAAAATTGGGTAAAGGAGGAAAATTGGATAATAGCGTGATTACAGGGAAGAAAAAAAACTTTCACTAAATTTTTCTCAATGTGCAATACCAAAAATAAATAAGAAACAGAGCTTTATAGAATTCATGAATCTGATAATACTTGTAACACAAGGATCAGATAACTTAGTTGTGAGTGCAAAAAGCCGCAATAAAAGTTCGTTACTTGTACTAGACATGTGATACTGGCAGAAAAGCAGTAGAAGACACCAAATACTAGCATACAATAACCAAAAATATATAGTATAAAACTATATATAGTGGCAACACTTTGACAAGATATATAGTATAAAACTTGTACTTACAGAAAACTCCTCCCAACAACCTTCAAAAACATCTTCAGGAACTTATTTCCAAAGTACCCAAGGCTCATTTATATTGCTTTTCAAAATAGGCCCACTCTTATTTCGAGCCTTTTCAGTAACGAAGCTGTAAATACAAAATGAACATCAACACAATTAAAGATAGTTAAAATTAATAATGTGTGTTAAGCTAATTAATATTCTTAAAAGAAATACCTTTTATCGCTAATCAAACATAGTGGTCGTAACTCCGGATCATTCTCAACCTGAATCCCACAGGTTACACCTTTTGGTAAACGACGAGGTTTAGCAACACCTACAGGAAGAGGAATAATATTATCCAGCGTAGACTCGGACTGCATCTCATGTGCTACACCGCTTGAACTATGAGGCTCAATAACAGGAACCTCAAGAGGAATCACATGATCATGATGATGATGATGAGGGGGAGGGGGAGGGGGAGGGGGAGGGGGAGGTTTGACATGATGTATATGAACATCTGCTTGAGAAGCTAAATGAGAAATCAACTTGTCACGACCATATAATTTGCCACAAGTGTTGGCACCTTGACGACCTATATTGGATCTGCGAATCATCCAGTATAGTTGCCTGCAATCATATGATATAAGAGTAACAAAAGCTAAATTTAAATATGGGCTGCCAGTCAAAGCTAAACTAGAATATAGGCTGCCTATCAAGAAGTATAAATTTAATTCAATCATGCAACATGTACAACATTAATATATAGATGTATCTTACCCAGGTCAGATGACTAACGGCATCTTTAAAATGGAACTTTTTTCCATGAAACCTGTAAATACCTCACAAGTTATAGGTAAAAGAATGAAAGTTATTCAACTATAGTATAAATATAAAGCTTGATAAGTAAAAAAATATAAATACTAGTTAAGCAAACATAAATTGTAAACTAGTAACCTAATAGGCTAATATAATAAAATCGATTAATAAAAAACAAATTGTGTCATTTCTAATAAAATCAATTACAATTAAGAACAAGTGGAACCAAAAAGTAAATATATCTAATCTAGGTATTCATTGTCATCTTGTTCTTCTTCGGTATCATTCTTCCTGTTCTTCTTCAATTTCCTCATTTTCAACATTTAGATCCACTTCTTCCTCAGGATCACCCGCAACACGTAGATCTACATTAAACAAATCATCTGAGTTTTGGTTAGGCACTACAAAACCATTATCATCCTCTTGGTAAGCATCAATTCTAGTATTTTGAAGGATGCCATAATTTGTACGAGCTTTAGTTTTTATAACGGTGTACCAATTGGGATCCTTCTTTGTAACGCCTTTAGAAAAAAAAACTTGTGTGGCTTGTACTACTAGAATGAATGGATCATATGAGTTTAGCCTCGACTTTATATTAACTTGTATCAATCCATTTCCAATCACGCGAAAACCCTTGTCCTTACGAGTATCAAACCAGTTGCATTTAAACATTACAACCTTTTTTGTAAAGTATTCCAATTCAACAATCTCTGATAAGAGCCCGTAATAATTTAGATCGGAGTCATTACAAAAACCACCTTTCACCATAATACCATCGCTTTGGGTTTTTCTATTAGCTGCTATATCACTCGTGTGGAATCTAAAACCATTGATAACGAATCCCTTATACACATTAACTGTTTTACTAGGGCCACGAGCTAGTCGTCTTAAACTTTCATCGGTGTTGTTATCATTGAGTACCTATAAATACCGCAGACTGTTATTATTATATGATATGAATAAAAAAATTTTGTCAACCATATATTGCATTGATATAATAAAAAGCACCATATGTTCTTACACGTTTATTAAACCACTTGATGAAATATTTGTTCTGCAACTCTACCTTTTGTTTCTCAGATATATTAGGATTAGATGCCAAAAGTTTTTCATCAAACTCCCTGCATACACATTACCATCTTAATGCAGTTAATTGAAATGTGTGTGCATATTTGTGTATATATATTATGTATATTTCTAATACACAAATTATAAGATGCCCAACTTACTTGATGAATGGTTCGACCTCAACACAATTCATAAGAGTATATAATGTTGCAACTTGATACTCCTCGTCAGTTAAATCTCGTTGTGTACTCCCAGAGATAGCATGACCAACATTTTTGAAGATAGAAAGGTTTTCACAATCTACGTCTCCTATATCTTCATTACGACTAACACGATTATGTTTTGTTTCTTTGTCAACCTCAAAATAGAGAGAGCAAAAGTTTACGAGCTCCTCAATAATGTATGCCTCCGCAATTGAACCCTCCACACGAGCTTTATTAGTAACCTTCTTCTTTAAGCGGCGCATACATCTGCTTTTTTTATTAAAAAAATAAAATAAACATATGATGTCATTTGCACAAAGTGAGTAAAATTAAAAGTCTTCTGATTATCGTGAAAACAAAGAAAAAAATACCTCTCGAATGAATACATCCATCGGTATTGCACTGGCCCACCTATTTTTGCTTCATAAGCCAAATGAATAGGTAAATGTTCCATACAATCAAAGAATGAAGGGGGAAAGATCTTTTCAATCTTGCAAATTATCAAAACAATTTTCTTGTCAAGTACATCCATATCACTCTCCCGTAGTACCGTTGAGCATAAGTCATGAAAGAAATGACTAAGTTTTGACAAAACATCAATGATTTTAGGAGGCAATAAATCACGGAAAGCAATTGGAATTAATCGTAGCATGAATATATGACAATCGTGACTCTTTAACCCATAGAATCTGCAATCTTTGAGGTTACAACACTGAGATATGTTAGAGCCATATCCATTAGGGAGCTTTAATTCTTTCACCCACTCACAAACTTGTCTTACTTGCTCTCTCTTTAATGTAAAGGCCGCTTTTGGCATGATCAACTTTATACCATTCTTACTTGGCACAGGATGCAAGTCATTGTGAATGCCCATTTCTTCTATATCCTTTCGTACTTTAATGTGGTCTTTACTCTTAGACTTCACACCCATCACCGTATTAAAGACATTATCAAACACATTTTTCACAATGTGCATCGCATCTAAGTTGTGTCGGAGCATGAGTGTACTCCAATATGGTAACTCAAAGAAAATACTTTGTTTGGTCCAATTATGGGGTTCATCAAACCCTTCAGCTCTATGATCCTTAAAGACCTTTCCGGGAGGTGGAAACTTCAATTGATCTAACCACGACTTTACCGTTTCTCCATATAATCGAATCGATGCAACACGTTTTTCTTGGACTCTGTGAGCATTATCTTTGTGTCTTCAAAATCTGTGTTGAATCGGTAGAAACCTACGATGTGATCCAAAGAAGCTTGGTTTTGCACTATAAGTTAAACGAATAGCTTTAGTTTCATCCTTGCACACTGGACATGCCATCTTTCCGTGTGTGCTCCATCCTTCCATCATACCATATGCAGGAAAGTCATTGATAGTCCACATGGCTGCAACTCTCATTTGAAAATTATGTTTAGAAGATGCATCATAGGTGTGAACTCCCGTATCCCATAATATTTTCAACTCATCTATCAATGGTCTCAAGTATACATCGATGTCTTTACTCGGGCTTTGAGGACCAGGAATGAGTAACGACAAAAACATGTATGCATCCTTCATACACATCCAAGGTGGGAGGTTATAAGGAACAAGAATTACAGGCCAAGTAGAGTGTGGTGTGCTTGATAGGTCAAATGGAGTGAAACCAGCGGTGGCGAGTCCTAGCCTTACATTTTTATCTTCTTTTGCAAAGGATGGGTGTGTAGCATCAAAGTTTTTCCAGGCTTCTCCATCTACAGGATGTCTCAATTCACCGGGAACTTTGGTTTGAGTATTATGCCATCTCATGTGTTCGGAGGTCTTTGTTGACATATATAACCTCTGAAGCCTTGGTGCAATAGGAAAGTATTGCAAGACCTTCCATGGTATATCCTTCCCCTTACCTCCTTTGTTAGGCTGATACCTAGGGAGACCACAAGTCGAACATTTTTGTTTATCCTTATTCTCCCCCCAATACAATATACAATCTTCTCTACATGCATCTATCTTTTCATACCCCAAACCTAGTCCTCTAAACATTTTTTTTTGCCAAGTAGTAAGATCCCGGTAATTCATCATCCTCCGGCAAGAACTCTTTAATAAGTGTTAACAAGTCGTTAAAGTGTTTTTCACTACATCCACTCTCAGACTTGAAATGCAGCAACTTAGTAACAGCAGACAATTTACTATGCTTCTAATGACCACTATATAGTGGGACTTCAGTATCTTTCAGCATTTGATAAAACTCTTTTGCACTTACAGTAGGTTCTTCCTCGATAACATCGTCATGGAGATCATTATCAATTTGTTGATCAAATCCATTACCCATAGCATCAAGTACCATATCACCACATTGATAACTTTCATTATTAGACCTGGATTCAGTTCGAACACGAGAAGTGTTAGGTTCCACAACAAAAGATTCCCCATGGTGAGTCCATCTACTATATCCGGCTGTAAAACCTCTCTTAAATAAATGAAAGTTAACCTCGCCTCTGCTTAACCAACAAGAGTTCATGCATGATCTACATGGGCACCGAATCTTATCCACGTGTATAAATTTTGGGTTGTCAAAGGCAAAATTAAGAAATTCTTCCACACCTTGTCGAAACGCAAATGAAACCCCAATCTCATTATCCCCTGCCCTACGTGTCATCCAAGTTCGATCAACTGACATGATTACAGTTGGCAATTACCACCTAATTAACGTCAACAAACACATTCATCGTCAAACTATTAAAAAAATCAAATATACAAATCCAAAGGAAAAAGAAATTAATTCTAATCAAAGAGTTTTTTGCAATATGCAATTTAGAAACACCAAATAGTCCTCAAAGTCTACCTTCAAACCAATAAATTGATATCCTTACTTGAAAGGGAAAAAATAGTATAGTTAATATATAAGTTTTCTTTAACTTCAATTCTATATAACTTCAACGCCCATCTATATCATTCTTTTTATGATCTCACAATACCAAAACAGACAATTTACCAAAAAAGAGCAATTATATTTTACAATTAACAAAACGAAGAATATCATACAATATAACATGTATGCAATCAGTCATGCTTATTCCCAACACATAAAGTGAAAAATCGATTCACTCATACATATCTGTATATATAAATCATTTCAACAAGTAATGGAATATGGAGGAACAAAGTTAGAATTCTTGCGAACACATGAACATGCAATACTCACGTAATTAATTATATTTATATGTACTTTTGGTGTAGCCATTAGAAATTAAGACTAAAGCTATTCTCTGATTGCTTGCATCATCATTCATCTAACACAAACAAAAACTTCAATCAAGTTAATTGAGTGCAATCAGGAAACATTAAAATGCACTGTAACACTTTGCATTTCATATAAATTATCTGACTTCCATTGAAATTGGAAACCTCAACCGATAATATAGTATAGACAACAAAGCCTTCTCTAAACTATTTAACATCTATACAAAATGCGAGATTAAGCATTCCAACAAATTTTGGTTATATAATTTGTTGGCATCATAAACTCGAAGGTGTCATACATATTACAGTGATTGAGGGCCTAACGGCAATGAACATGTATAATTTCAACAAGAGCCAGCGTTCAATTTAGTACACTGATCAATGAAAGATAGGATCATCTTGCAAACAAGGATTTAAATATTAATGCACATTTTTATTTTTATTTTGTCTTTTTCTTTTGGAGTTTAAATGGAGTGCTAATTTTTTAAGAGTAATTCCAACAAATGTAATATATAATCTGGAAAGTAAATTTCTTAGATACACGAAAACCAGTTGGTCACAAAAAGTCTACAATCAAATATATAACTAAGAGTGAGCTGGTGCAGCTTAATTAGTTGCACCAGTAGATGTGATGCCTTTTATCATTAAATCTGCAGGAAGTGTGATGCTGAAAACATTAAGTTTGCAGCCAATTATCATTGAACTTCTGCAAATCAAAATACTAGATGTGCACAAAAGCTTAAGAATATCATATACTTAGATGTAATGAAATCATGACAGCAGAAGGAGATAATATATTACACTCTCATAGATATAACCAATTAGTTTCACTAACGTTCAATTTTCGAGGTAGATATGACAAGGATAATCCATTAAAAATGAATATCAAACAGTGATAGTTAAAGAGCCCATAACTTGGTTCATAACTCGAGGAACCCTTCATATTGCAAAATACTCTGAAACACGAGATAGATCATAGCACATAATTGTCATGAAAGCATAGAATAACAGCCTATTCTCTCGCATAAGTTCTTTCTTTAAAAAGTAAAAGGAGAAGCAATTGTTTAAAATAAATTAACAAATTATATTAAATAAGGGTCCTCTTAACATGTGCCCTAAGGGCACATGCTAACACACAATTCAAGAGAATATTCTCTTGAATTGTGTGCATATTCCCTTAATTTCTGCATTTGCACCAAGTTAAAAGAAATATACACACAATTCAAGGGAATATTCCCTTAAACTGTGTGCTTAGCATGTGTCCTAAGGGCACATGTTAAGAAATTCCATTAAATAAATATCATTACCTAGGATTTAATATACAAATTGTTAGTTCAACACGTACTATGTACAAGTTTAAAATACAAATTCATAAAAACAATTAATAAAAACATATCTAATCAAACTTGGTCTTGAAGTGGGAGAGATGGTTTACCTTCATTTGAGACCCTACAAGCAGATGACGGTGGCGATGCGAAGGAATCTCAAGCTTGCACCGCGATATTACGGCCCCTTCAAGATTGTCCGTAAGGTTGGACAGGTAGCTTATGAACTAGATCTACCCCAAGAATGTCGAATCTACCCTGTATTTCACGTCTCGTGCCTCAAGAGGAAGCTCGGAGAAGGAGTTCAACCCATCCCAGTATTACTGAGTCTCACGACCGAGGGAACCCTTGCACCATGCCCTCAAAAGATTCTCCAACGAAGGCTTAAAAGGAAAGGGAACAGAGCAGGGGTCGAGGGGTTAGTGCAGTGGGCTGGATCGGAGGAAGCCGATGCCACTTGGGAGGATTTGGAAGACCTGAATCGCCGCTATCCTCACCTTGTGGACAAGGTTCTCTAACACGGGGTATTTGTTATGAGCTGGGTGTCTGAATGTGATGTTGGGTGTCTGAATGTTATCAAGTGATGTGTGTTTTGATGTGTTTCATTACTTTGTGTTATTTAGTTTGACGTAGTCTATGTAGTGGGTCTAGGAGTCTGTGTAGTGGGTCTAGTAATGCTTTATGGGAAGTTATATGTAAATAGGTATGGGTTAGTTATTTCCATTCCATGTTTATTGGGTCATGCCCCACGTTTCTGTAAATGGTAAGTAGTCCTATATGTACTGTTATTCTTTTTAAGGAATGCAAGGAAATTCACATCAATACAGATTACAGAAGGAGGCCTGGTAACCTCGAATTACCACCAAACTATTCTAATTATATTACACAGATTGTTAAAGATATCTTTACATGCTGTAGCTGGATCTTTAGCCCCAAAAACTATGAGAATGGTTGCTGAAATTAATCATCAGAAGGTATTAGTTTTAATTGATACAGGGAGTACTCATAGTTTCATTGATCCTAATGTCGCAAAGAAAATGAATCTGTCAAGAGAAGAAAGCCGCTTAACAGTCCAAGTGGCTAATGGGGCCATTTTTCCGTGCCTTGGTTACTGTAAAGCAGTTCCTTTAAAGTAACAAGATTATTTAAGTGTGGCTAATTTTTATGTGTTGACGCTTGGAGGTTGCGACCTAGTTTTGGGTGTTGATTGGCTAAGTAAATTGGGATCTGTTCTATAGAATTTTGGAGACCTAACCATGAGGTTTCAGTGTGGAGATCAAGATGTGGAACTGCAGGGAATTAAAAGACCAATTAGCAATGTAATTGAGGAAGACAATATTGCAGATCTAAAAAAGGGAACAACTAAAGGAATTTGGCTACACATCATGGAAGGAAACAAGAAGGGTTCAAGTTCAAATGTTCCCCAAGAGGTGCAGCAGCTTTTGGACAACTTTCAAGGAGTATTTGATGAACCAAAAGGGCTTCCCCCTTCCAGAGTGGTTGATCATAAGATTAAATTATAAGATAGCTGTAAACCAACTTGTGTACGACCCTACAGGTAATCCCTATTACCAGAAGGAGGAAATAGAGAAGTTGGTAGCTGACTTGATTAAGAATGGCAGCATACGGAATAGCCATAGTCCATACTCTTCCCCTGTATTATTGGTGAGGAAAGCAGATGGCAGTTGGAGGATGTGTGTGGACTATCGTGCCCTTAACAAGGATACCATAAAAGATAAGTATCCTATCCCTAATATTGATGAGTTACTTGATGAATTGGAAGGGGCTAAAATTTTCTCTAAGTTGGATTTAAGGTCGGGATGTCATCAGATAAGAATGAATCCTGATGACATCCCTAAAACTACCTTTCGCACACATGAAGGTCATTATGAATTTTTAGTAATGCCCTTCGGGCTTACTAATGCTCCCTCAACTTTTGAAGGAGTGATGAATGACATGTTTAGGCCTTACTTGAGGAAGTTTGTGCTGGTGTTTTTTGATGACATCTTAATATACAACAAGACAATGCAGGAACACATGGAACACCTCACAAGGGTTTTGGAGATTTTAAAAGTGGAACAGTTTTTTGCCAAATTGTCTAAGTGTGTGTTTGGTAGCAAGGAAGTTGAATATTTAGGACACCTCATTTCCAAGGAAGGAGTCAAAGCTGACCCACAGAAGCTGAATGCTATGAAAGAGTGGCCAACTCCTGAAAACCTCAAAGCTTTGAGAGGTTTCTTAGGACTCACTGGGTATTACAGAAAATTTATTAAAGGCTACGGAGCTATAGCAACCCCACTCACGTGTCTTCTAAGAAAAAATGCTTTTTATTGGAATGATAAGGCACAAAGAGCATTTAAAACATTAAAAGAGGCTATGGTAAGTTCCCCCGTACTTAGATTACCTAATTTCACTAAAACATTTGTGGTGGAATGTGATGCCTCAGGAGAAGCATTGGGAGCTGTGCTTATGCAAGAGGGGCAACCCCTAGCATATTTCAGTCAAGCTTTAAAAGGGAGAAATTTGGATCTATCTACCTATGAGAAGGAACTATTGGCCTTGGTGATGGCAGTGAGGAAATGGAGGCACTATTTGGTGGGACAGTCTTTCAAGGTACGCACTGATCAACAAGCACTTAAATACTTACTAGAGCAAAAGGTGGGAACTCCCTCTCAACAGAAATGGGTCTCGAAATTGCTTGGGTACAACTTCACAATTGAGTACAAAAGTACAATGCAGTAGCTGATGCTCTATCCAGGGTCCACTACCCAAAAAAAATGAATCCCAACAGTAACCAAATCCAGAACCAAGCAATTAGTGTAGTCCAAGCATAGTGGATTGAGGAGTTAAAGAAAGCTTACCAACAGGACCCCATGTTGCAGCAGCTAATAAGTCACTACCAGAATGGAGGCCTGGACCAAACTTATTACCAATTTCGAAATGAGTTACTCTTTTATAAGGGTCGACTGCATCTCGGGTCATTGGTTCCCTTCCAGCAACAGATCCTGCATCAATTTCACAGCAGTCCATTAGGAGGTCACACAGGAGTACATAAAACACAATCAAGAATCAAAAAGGAGTTTTACTGGCCTGGTTTGAGGAAGGATGTGAGAACATTCATTAAAGAGTGCGATGTTTGCCAAAGGAGTAAAGTTGAAGCCTTTCTTCCATCGGGGTTGCTTCAGCCCTTGCCCATCCCTACTAAGAATTGGGAGGATATTAGCATGGATTTTATCGAAGGACTACCCCCTTCAGGAGGCAAGACAGTGATATTTGTGGTGGTGGACAGGTTGAGTAAGTACTCCCATTTCATGGCCCTTACCCATCCTTATATAGCATTTACAGTAGCTAGGGTTTTTATGTACAATGTGTTCAAGTTACATGGACTTCCAAAGACAATTGTTAGTGACCGAGATCTAGTGTTTACTAGCAATTTTTGGAAGGAATTGTTTAGGTTAAATGGAACTGAATTGCTACTCAGCATAGCTTACCATCCTCAAACGGATGGCCAAACAGAGGCCATGAATAAAGTGTTAGAGTGTTACCTCAGGTGCTTCTCCAGTGATAGACCAAAAGATTAGATTAAGTGGTTACCTCTCGCCGAGTATTCATATAATACCTCTGAACAAACGTCAACCAAGGTGACGCCATTTGAAGCTGTGTATGGTCAATTGCCCCCCATGATGTTACCCTATGAAGCAGGATCTACATCCGTCCAAGCCGTTGAAGAAGAGCTGAGAAACCGAGAAATTATTGCTAAATTAATCAAAGAAAATCTGCAAGATGCCCAAGATAAGATGAAGTATTATGCAGATCGAAAAAGGCGAACCTTAGATCTCGAAGTGGGAGAGATGATTTACCTTCATTTGAGACCCTACAAGCAGATGACGGTGGTGATGCAAAGGAATCTCAAGCTTGCACCGTGATATTACGGCCCCTTCAAGATCGTCCGTAAGGTTGGACAGGTAGCTTATGAACTAGATCTACCCCAAGAATGTCGAATCTACCCTGTATTTCACGTCTCGTGCCTCAAGAGGAAGCTCGGAGAAGGAGTTCAACCCATCCCAGTATTACTGAGTCTCACGACCGAGGGAACCCTTGCACCATGCCCTCAAAAGATTCTCCAACGAAGGCTTAAAAGGAAAGGGAACAGAGCAGGGGTCGAGGGGTTAGTGCAGTGGGCTGGATCGGAGGAAGCCGACGCCACTTGGGAGGATTTGGAAGACCTGAATCGCCGCTATCCTCACCTTGTGGACAAGGTTCTCTAACACGGGGTATTTGTTATGAGCTGGGTGTCTGAATGTGATGTTGGGTGTCTGAATGTTATCAAGTGATGTGTGTTTTGATGTGTTTCATTACTTTGTGTTATTTAGTTTGACGTAGTCTATGTAGTGGGTCTAGGAGTCTGTGTAGTGGGTCTAGTAATGCTTTATGGGAAGTTATATGTAAATAGGTATGGGTCAGTTATTTCCATTCCATGTTTATTGGGTCATGCCCCACGTTTCTGTAAATGGTAAGTAGTCCTATATGTACTGTTATTCTTTTTAAGGAATGCAAGGAAATTCACATCAATACAGATTACAGAAGGAGGCCTGGTAACCTCGAATTACCACCAAACTATTCTAATTATATTACACAGATTGCTGCTATAACACGCTAATTTTTTCTTTCTCCCACCTAAACTATGGCCAAGGAAGAGAGGGAAATCAAAATTGGTAGAGTTAGCCCATCTATCTGGTTGAAACATCAATTTTGGCTAAGGAGAAGAGTGATACCCTTGATATCTTCCCTGCCTTTCCAGACCACTCAAGCACCGAAGCACGACTTGTTTCAATTTTGGCTAAGGACTGATATATCTGCTCCAAAAAAACAAAGAGTTATTATTATTTTTTAAAAATAACTCTTTTACAAGTAATATTAATTAAAAACATTTGTAATCTAATTCACCAAAAAAGTCATAATTATTATAATTTTGTTCATTTTCAATTTATAATATTTAAAAATTAAAATTATTGTAACTTAATATTTTAATTAATATTATAAATCACTTAAAAATTAATAATAATAATAATAATAACAAATTTTCTCCTTGTTTTTTGTCATGAGTATGAATTTTTAAAGTTTAATGTAGTGTAAAGTTATTTACTTTATAGTTTATTAAAATAAATAGTTGATATTGTAAGTTACATAAAAAGTGTTATTAAAAGTAAATTTGCACCAAAAATCCTTTTATCACCAAAATTTGCAAGGAAAAAAATATAAATTGTGAAGGATGTTTTTTTCGCTAATAACTATATTGTCACTATATTTTTTTCCTTCACTGTTCCTTCGGCTAGAAAACTCCTAATGTGAAGGAATGAATTCATTCACAAAATATCTTTCTACCACATCAATTTTGCGAAAGAAAAAATTTAAATTGTGAAAGATGTTTCTTTCACTAATAACTACATTGTCACTACATTTTTTTCCTTCACAATTCCCTCGCTAAAAAACTCCTAATGTGAAGGAATGGATTCCTTCACAAAATATCTTTCTACCACATCAATTTTGCGAAAGAAAAAATTTAAATTATGAAGGATGTTTCTTTCACTAATAACTATATTGTCACTACATTTTTTCCTTCACAATTCCCTCGATAAAAAACTCCTAATGTGAAAGAATGAATTCCTTCACAAATTTTCCTTCACTACATCCCTATATTCTTGTAGTGTCTTAATACTAGATATGTAATATATCTATTCCCAGTATAGTTCATCGAACTTACCACACCATGGAAGTTCATGAACTTACCACAATCATATGGGTTTAGAAATTTATCCTATTCAGACCAAGTCGTCCATTTGCTGAGGGGTCCTACCATACGATTATGAGTCATGAACTTGTCATAGGCATGAGTCTTAAGAACTCGCACCTAATCTTAATATTAACTAATTTAATCTTAGAGATCTCTATCTATTAAAATAAACATGAGAAAAGAATCACCTTTTCACCATATGTATAATGATAGCGCGACACTAACATTCTAACGATTATCAATGGGATGCACTCAGCGCAAGCACAAACCTCTGCTCATACAAACGTTTGTACAACTAAGCCATCACATGAGTCCTAAATGGAAATCCAACACTTAACTCTATCTTACTCTTCACTTGCTCTTTACGAACTTTCTATGTTTCATCACATACAACTCATCACGAGTTCTTTTTGTACCATTTCATAGTGCCTCCTCTCATAGCACCAAGCTATACACACTTAGTCGTTACAGACTATCTACCATTCCATAGTTCAATCTGAATTAGTCGTGATCATCGATTTATCTTAGGATCCTTTCCCTATTATCAACCAAACTCCATTTAAGTTCATTCTAATTATCTTTGTCATATTCATCTTATAGACATCGTCTTAACATTTTCATTACCGAATTTAGGAAACTCCTGATTCTCATTCTCTAGATACTTCAAGATTCTTCTTTAAATCTTTACGTATATATTTTAAATATTTATCTTTTCCTCTCTCAGGTTATAGTCTAAGGTACACTTATCTAAGGTTTATAACCTACAGCTTTGACACCAACTTGTGACGCCCCCAAATCCGGGTCCATATTATTACCTCGGATCCGGTGCAGACACGGTACAACCATCTTCAAACTATTACATCTTTTATTTATTACTTAAGAATAAAACTTGCTTTATCACAATTCAGAATATAACTTTCTTTTCATTATCAGGATCTCGTGTAATGACTCCAACTTTTACAAGTTACAATCTTGGTCATCTACCATTCCTGTCTTATATCATATTCGATATTATAAAAATGCGGAATAACTTAAATGTGAGAACCCAAATTTTCAAGAAGTTATTAAAATGAGAATTTAATAAATAAAATACTTAAGACATGTATTGGGTTCGAATATATGTATATGTGTGTTATATGGTAGGATGTATTATATTACATAGGGTAATATGAACTATGTAATATGTGATTTTTGTGATTAATAAATATATTATTAATATATATTTGTTATTTATCGTAGAGACAATTGAGTTGAGGTAAAGGAGGTGGATAAGATTTCCTATCGATATTAAATAATTTATAGAATTATTTTATCATAGTAAGTTGGTGATATTAAATATTTTTAATGAATAATCGCCTTTTTTCTTGAATAATATATGTACTAGTGAATAGTATGATGTAATATAGATTATTGTTAGTACTTAAGTTATCCATGGATGGATTTGGATAGTGAAGCATGAATTAGTTAAGGGAATTAACTAATAAGAATAAATATTTGTTAATTTAAGTTGAAAAATTATATTATGAAATAATATAATATTAAAACCTAAATCAACTATGGTGATTTAGTAAAGGGGGATTAATTCACTTGAGTAAATGGCTGAATTAATATAGGTGTTGAAAATGTAATTATAGTTAGTACTTTCTATATATTACTTAGATGGTAATATGTAAGAGAGTCTAATGTGCGAATAACATTAATAAATATTAATTAAAAAATTAATTAATATTTAGAATATGGTTAAATGTATAGATTTAAAAAAATTATTTTGGAGACAATTTATTGAAAGGGAAGGGAAATAAATATTATATATTTCTAATAAATGATATTAAAATAATTTTTAATATTGAATTATTTTAATAAAAAAGGAAATGTTATTTTTAATAATAATATTACTTTATATATCTTCGTATGAGGTAAGTGGTATGATTAATTAATATGGTAAATATATTAAAACATATTTGCTATATGTAAATAAATTGATGGAAACAATTTATTATAATAGAAAATAAACTTATTATCTATTTTCTATATATAATATATGTACATGTGCTGTACATGTAATTATTTTAATAGATATTATATTAAGAATAATATCTTAAGACAATAAGTAAATTATTTTCTAATAATGAATGTCTTTATTTGGAGAAAATATAATATTTTATGTTATGGTAAAATACATAATTTCTAATGTATTTTCAAGAGAGTTAATTAATGAAAGAAAACTAAATTATTTTAATGTATTAAATAACTTAAGTTATTATTTCATCGTGGATATTATTAGTTAAATAATTAATAGTGTATATATTATAAGCGTAAATGTTATACATATTATAAGTGTATAATTAATTGAGGTAGCTTAGCATTAAAATGCTTGAGTCACACAAATATTATATTAAAGGAATATTAAGTGTGGTAAAAGTGATAATAAGCCTAAGATTTAGCTTGTGAGAAATGCCTTGTGTGGTACGATAATAGATTCGATGATGAATGAATTATTTAAGGATGGAGGAATTATTAATTAAATAATTAATCTATATTAATTGTTAATTTTTATTATAATGGTATGTTGAATTATTATTATTGCGAGTGATAGCATGATAATAAGTATATTGGTTATAAATATAATAAGATTTATATTTATTTAATGTGATAATTAATCATATAAATGATAATTAATTGTTATGGAGATTAATAATCATATTGATTGATGAAGAATGGATTAATTAAAATTACTATTAATTAATTAATAAGATAAGTCATTAATTAATAAGAATATATAAACGAGTAGATTATATTACTCAACTAGTTGATATGTGCAAAGGATGTGATGATTTAAAAGTATAACATATAGTAATGATACATGTGTTATATTAAGTGTAGTGCAACACTTAAGTGTGACCATACAGTTATATATAAACTATATTATAGAATGCAATGTGACGCATTAATGTGGCTATATATTATATATATAAACTATATCGTAAGATTAATTTCATTACGTGAGTTATATAATATTATCGCTTATGTAACATGATAAGGATTTCAATAATTTAATTTAATGGAATACATCATGAGGTATGTGACAATATGAGATGGGTGGATATATTAGGGTGTACATATGTGTTTGTGTATATGTACATATGACTTATATTAATGTGTCAATATTAAGTAAGTCTAATGTGAATTATAATGTCCAAAGGGATATAACCTAAGTGTACAATTATACATTGATGTAGGAATATATGTAATATACATATGTATGTTGCACAAAGGAATACAATGCTGAGTTTATTAAGCCTTGTCCCATAATGAGAGGCACATTTCCTTCTCACGTGAATAACTCAATTGCTAGTCTACTCCTTATATCCTCAAACTCAGCAAACTAGATGGCAATGATCAATGGGGAGTGGTTCTCATGATTGATTTCAACTACCATCTACCAACCCCCCATTATCCTTCATACAATCCTTGATTTCCATTAGTTTGATTTGGGAGATAAATACATTAACCGTGTATTGGTTTTGCTATAAATATGAGCTCTCTCCTTCACAAATTCATTTGCTGAGAAATTCTAAGTAAGAAAGAATAGAGAGTAACCATTCATATCAATTGAGGAAGGAGTGAGATATCAGCAAGTTCATTTTGCATTTAGCAGATGTATAACTCCTTTCTTGTTCTTCATCTTTGTCTTATGAGAATTTCTAATTCTTGAATTTAGTATGAAATTCATGATAATGTGATCAAGAATTGTTTGTTAGTTGATATATGGGCTGATATATATGTTAGTATGGCTAGGTAGCTTGTCTGGAATCAAATTCGATAAGAATTTTGGTAATTGGGCTAGAAATTGTCGTAGTTGCTTGCTGTCTAGTGCAGACCAGTGGTGGCGCAGCTGCGCCGGTTTAGCACTGGGATGCCACGCAGCTGCGCCAGTACCCTGAACCAGTTTCCTGTTTTTTGCTAAAGGCTGTTATGTGCTAGATTAATAACACTACTTAGACAAACATGGGAACATGATTGACATGCCTATATGAGTACGTTAAGATAATGAAACCATGTTTTATTAAGATTTCATGCAAGAATGATAAAGTTATAGTTTTGAAAATAAACTTAAGGTTTTATAAACGAATTTTGGCGTATATAAGTTATGTTTATATTCTGACTTTTGAGACACATTAGTATGGTTTAAGAATGCATGAAAGGCATATTGATTTGCGTACATATGTTTCATAGTATAGCACGAGCATGATGAACCTCACTAGTGAACATTTTTAACGAAAATGTAAGTTTTAAAAGTGAACTTTGACATGTAAAGGTCATATATGTATTCTGATTTTTTGGGCATGTTTATATGGCCTTGAAATACATGTCGGACATATTAACTTACGGATATAGATTTCATAATGAAGCATGAACATGTTGGACTTGTTAGTGAGCTTCACTAATGAAAATACGAGTCTTGAACGTGAACGTTAACATGTTACCCTAAGATTTGGATTTTGATGTTTATGGACATATGTGATAGCGCTCTTGGACTCTCTCATGTATCATACATGCATATATACCATGACTACATCGTGAAACCAAGTTCAGTGTAAATGAAGCATGTTTTCAAACTAATAACTATGATAGTTACATGCATGAAATATGAATATTCATGAGCATGCCTAACACGAGTTACATGATTACCTTATGTGTTTAAAAGACGAGCATGATAGACTTTGTGACTTTATAACCTTGAATGGACTTAAGTTATTAAGGGTATTAACTTAGAACCTATATCATATAAATTGAACGTGAAAAGGTTGAACGAGCGTGAAAGTATCCTTTAATATGTATACATGCTATGTAAGATCATATGTTAATACTTGAATCCGATTTCGACGGTCAATAGAGTGTGTTTGTTAATTGATATAGTCTTATGTGTTAGTAATGATATATGAGAATGATTAACTCAAAGGATGGACTACCCTAGCTATATGTAAATAGATTAGTGGTAGGTGGGCATGTGTATATGAAGAATGGTAGTAAGTACGTATGGTTAAAGTATTCTTATACGTACATAGTTATTCTAAGAATACGATAAAAAAGTGAAACGAAGGTTCTAAGAACCAAGATAGAAAACAATGTAATACTTATTATTATATTAGAAATGTATGGATGTGTATAACTGACGAGTGTGAAATCCACGATTATATAACTGTGTAGGATTACACGAAGTACATATATCTATAAGCAGTTAAGTCGTAGTTGTTAAACTATGAATTAGGCAAGTCTTTCAGTTCCTATTTGATATATGAATTCAGTAACTGTAAGTTGAATTATATTATGCTGTGATGATGTGAACTTATATATGAACTGTATATGAGATATATATGAGATTGAAAGTTGATCTTTGATGTTATACTTGTTATGTGAGAAGTAACATGCGTAGTAAATATAAATTATTTATAAATGCATGAACTGAGTATGATGTTATATGCTATGTGATGCATGAAAACTGTTAGAATTGTTGAGTTGTCGAGCTCACTCTTGCAAATAACCACTTTTGCAGGTTAAGGACTTACGATAAACACTTCGTGCTTCTTGATTGATAAAGAAAGATAATATCGCAATGAAGAATACTGTTTAGATTATTACTTGAACCACATTTAGGTTCTAGGAGTGTGCTTGATATATACTTACGATGTTTAATACTTGTTGCATTGTAAAGATGTATTAGTTAATACATAGAGGATATCGAGTTGAGTTTTAAACCTTTATACGGTAATTCGAATCATATTATATAGTTGATTCAAGAATTGTAATTGATTCAAAGTTATGGAATCAATAAGAAGAATTTATTCAAAGGATATTGAAAAGTTTATATTATTCCGCATTTTAGTAACATCGAATATGATGTAAAGACGAGATCTTGGATATGAATAGAATTTATATTCTAAATTGTAATAAGCAAAGTTGTATTCTTTTACTAATGATTAAAAGATGTAATAGTTCCGCGTTACTATTTGGTTAGTAGTATCGTGACTGCACCGGATCCGAGGAAAGAGAGAAACTAGGATTTGGGGGCGTCACATTAAACTTTTGCAATCTTCTTTTAATAAAATCTTTTATTGATTTCATAACTTGAATCAATTACATATCCTTGAATCAAACTATATTATGATTCACTTTATTCGAATTACTGTATAAACATTTACATCTCAACTTGATATCCTCTATGTATTTACTAATACATCTTTACAATATGACAAGTATTAACCATCGTAAACAACTATCAAGTACAACTCCTAGAACCTAAACATGGTTCAAGCAATAATCTACATAGTACTCTTCGTTGCGGTACTAATTAACTGTATCAATCAAGAAGCATGTAGTCTTTACCGTGAGTCCTTAACCTGCAAAAGTGGTTATTTGAAAGAGTGAGCTCGACAGCTCAGCAATTCTAATAATTTTCATGCATCACATAGCATATAACATCATACTCAGTTCATGCATTTATAATCAATTTATTTTTACTAAGCATGTTACTTCTCACATAACAAGCATTTCATCAAAGATCAACTTTCAATCTCGTACATATCTTATATACAGTTCATATATAAGTTCACATCATCGCAGCATAATATAATTCAACTAACAGTTATTGAATTCATATATCAAATAGGAACTGAAAGACTTGCCTGATTCATAGTTTAACAATTACGACTTAACTGCTTAAGATATTTGCGCTTCGTGTAATCCTACACAGTTATATAATCATGGATTCATATCCATTAGTCATACATTCATACATTCTCAATATAATAATAGGTATTACATTATTGTCTATCTTGGTTCTTAGAACCTTGTTTCACTTTCTTATTATACGCTTAGTATAGCTAGGTACGTATAGATATATCTCAACCATACATACTTACTATCATCCTTCATATACATGTATCACACACTTAACTAAAGGTGTTTGACAGTATATTTAAAACATATATGATCCTTATTATTCATACGTTTCTCAAACCTTTTACGGAATTATAGTTTTCGAGTTTTATATAACCATTGTACAAATCAACACTTAATGCATCATTAAGATTCTATTTTATAACTCAAAAATAATAATGTAAACATGCTACTATGGTCATCACATATGCATGTTTATAAGGGCATTAACTCAAGTTTTAAAACCTAGCATGCTCATTCTATTCTAAGTCAAAATCATATGGTATTCATGCCGGACTTTCATATACCTCAAGTAAATCAAGTTTATGCCTCAAGCGTCAACCACTAACGTCATATTACCACATAAAGAGGCTAAACAATACCAAGTAGGCATGCTTGTGCTTATACTACACATGTATACTAAAACACATAGTTTATGTTTTAAAAATTCATTTTCTTGAATATTCATGCATAGGTGAAATCCACGTTTCATCACAGGATGCTCATGTCAACATGTCTATAGGCATAATGAATCCTAATATACATGCTTGCATGATCATAATGTAACTCACACAGTGTTTGATGCTATTACCTTTCACATTCTAAGTTTTCATAAAAATTACACTAAGTCAACAAAGGTAACTTAGTATATGCAAAGTACCTCGTAGTCATGACTCTCATGTATTAGAACACATATATAAGCCACTTATACATGCTCAAATGATCAGTATGTGGACATCCTATATATATGTTCAAAAACTCTAAGTTTATCTTTTAAAATCAATGTAGTCTTTAATCATGTATGTTAGTATGTGCTCAATGCTTTAAACATGCATTTCATGTCAATATAGACCACATGATTATGTTCACAAAATCAGAATATATACATGTTATGTATACGTCCAAGTTCAAATCCAAAACTATAAGTTTTATTTTAAAATCATACGTTTTCCTTCCATAGTACATACTAACATGGCCATGAATGTACATATAGTATCAAGAACATGTACTATAAGTTAATACCAACTTACATGCATGTCTAGACCGTACAAATGTGCTTACAAGGTCAGAACACACATGTTTACACATGTATCAAAGTTCATATCGAAAACTATAAGTTTCATTTTAAAACTATGAGTTCTTCATCAATAATGTATACTATCATGCTTATGTCATGTCATGATACTCATATATACATGTTATTTATGTCTACATGCTTGTTCCAATGATATACCATATGCTAGCACATAACAGCACTTAACAAAAATTAAGAAACCAGAATCTGGGACCGGCGTAGCTGCGCCGCTGGCCAGTATAAAACTGGCGCAGCTGCGCAGGGCTCCGGCCAGGGGCAGAGACAGTCTGCTTCGGCAGAACTGCAAACCCAACTCACAAATTTCACAGCAAATTTTGATTCTAAACTTCTATAATACATTTCTAGCATGCTTGTAAGCTTACATAACAACCAATAACCATTCTCCAATCATATAATTCATGCTATGTAATTATAATTAAGGAGTTAGAAATTCAAGATAGGAAGAACATGAAATGGGAAATCTACCTCTGCTAATTTGAATTGAGTTTGCTGCTAATCACTCCTTCTTCAACTGATATCTCACCACTGATATATACATACTCTCAATTCTCACACTAGCTCTTACTTAATAGAATTTCAGCAATTCAAAATGAGAAGGAGAAGGGTGCATTATATAGATAATTCATTATCTAGTCCATGAATTTACTCACCAATTCAAACTAATGGAAGAAGCAAGAATCTAATGGTTAACAAATAGTTGGTGAGGAGTTAGTGGATTCATCATTATCTCCACTCCCCCATGATCAAAATCTAGAAATTGTTGAGTTTGATGCATAGGAATAGACTAGCTTTCATGAGTTATGCACGTGAGAGGAGTTGGGCCATTTATTTAGGGACAAGGAAAGAACTCAGCAAAAGCAAATGTATATAATGTATGCCCAACACTTAGTTTATACACCTCTACATATAATCCATGTATATTTTTCTTAATACCAACTGTAATTTAGTTGGGTATTATCATTTCTTATTATCATAACTTTTATTTTAATAATTATGACAGCTTATTGAAAATATTATCAATTCACAATTATTTATTGATATTAATATAAGATAATAAGCTATACATTAAGGTCTACCCACACACATCATGTTACATAAGAAATAACATTACGTAACTCTCATAAGGAAATTAATCTTACGATATAGTCTATATATGTAATATGTAGCCACATCAATGCATCACATTGCATTATATAATATAGTTTATATATAATTGTATGGTCACACTATACTTGCACAAAGCAATTAACTCACATAACATATTAATTAACATTTATATGATTAATTATTGTAATACCCGAGAATTTTCATATATTATTAAATAATTATATTAATGAAAATGAGAATTTATTTGAATATAAATAATTTTGTGTTATGAGATGAATTAATTCAATTATATATAATTGAATAATTATAATAATTGAGAAATTAGTGGAGTTTGTGATAAACTCGTTGATTACCTTGTGTGGCACAGTGACGTAATCTAAGAATGATTATATTAATTTAAGCAAACAATTAATCTATATTAATTGTTAATCGAAGAATATTAATTAACTGTTATAAAATACTAATGAGGATTGATTAATAATATGTGATTATTATTATTGCAAGAAACATAATAATGAGCAACGTGTTTATAAATATAATAAGATTTATATCAAAGTGATAATTAATCATATAAGGGTTAATTAAATTGTTATGGAGGTTAACAATTATATTGATTGATGTAGGATATGTGTATATTATTAATATTCAATTTATAAGATGAGAAATTATATGTGCAAGCATGCGAATTAAATGTATAGCATATATTAGCTGACTATGTATTATGTGAAGTGTAATATGACACCATTATATGGTAAGGCTTATTAAACCATGTGAGCTACTTGATTAATAACTTGTGTGACAATAAATATGTGGGTATACATTGTATAATATATTATGAACATATTGTAAACAATTAGTTTTAATAAAGGAGACAGTGTAATGTGTTAACATCTGATTAGATTATATCCGGTATTAACAAAATGTACATGGATTATACGTGTCACTTACTATAGTATATGAATTATTGTGACATTTCAATTAAAGACCTAAGTGTCTAAATATGTGTGTGTATATAACCTAAGTATTAACACTAGTTTGTTTACAAATTGGAAATGCTGAGATTTTTATGCCTTGTCCCATATTAATAAGACACAAACCTTGTACACGTAAAACACTCATGAAGCTAGCCTACTCCTACCTTCTCAAACTCAGCATTCTAGCCATCATGATCATGAAGGGAGTGGGTGGAATAGTGGAGATCACCAACTAATTACCAACTCCCTCTTATCTAGCAAACATTCCTATAATCTGTTAGTTTGATTTTGGATGTAATTGCATTGCCTGGTTATGAAATTCTTCTATAAATATAACCCATCCTCTTCCTAATTCATTTGCTGAGAATTTTGGCTAAGTAAGTTAAGAGTTATATATATATTTATCAGTGTTCTTGAGTAGCAGCAAGTTCAGAATCTAACAGAAGGTATAATACAGTTTCCTTGTTAGTCATTTTCGTTTTCTGTCAAAAGTTCTAATTTTTGATTATGCCAAATTGGTTCATGATTGGTTTGAACCCTTATATTGTTGTTATATGAACATACATACGTGATGGAACCACTATATAGCTTTCTTGACTTTCCTTTCCATTGTTGCTCTGTAATTTCTGTAAAGCATCGAATTCGTGAAATAAGTTGGAGTTCATTAAATTGGGAATCGTTTGGGCGATTGACTGTTATATAACAATATATATGTGTTAGTAAGGTAAAAAGGTTAGTCTAATAGCATATGGGTATGTCGAGATCGATAAAATGGGAGGTTTTGGGTCGGTTTCGCTGCAGTCTGAACTGTAGGAACTGTCCCCACGCCGCAGCGCCGCAGCGCCGCAGCCAGCGCCGCAGCGCCGCATCCCGCGCCGCAGCCCGCGCCGCAGCCCCACCCGCGCCGCAGCGCCACCCGCGCCGCAGCGCTAGAATAGGCTGCTGTTGCCGCGCCGCAGCGCCGGCCTCTGTGTTCAGTTTTCTGCATTCTGCAACAAAACTGTTATGTACTAATTGGTTAATTTTTGTTTAAACAAGCATGGAAGCATGATTAATACATATATATAAACCTAATGAGGCAATGTAAGCATGTTTTAGTATATTAGCATGCATGGTTAACCAAACGACATATAGTTTGAAAACAAACTTAAAGTTTCATAAACGAACGTTAACATTATAAAGCATGTTTACATACTAACCTTGCAAGCACGTTAGTACCACCTAGAGACACATGAAGTGCATGTTAGCTTATCTATATTGGTTCCGTAATAAAATATGAACATGTGAACCTAACTAGTGCTCATTCCTAACAAAAATATAAGTTTGAAGGTGGATATGATCATGTAAATGCTATATAGTCATTTTGATGTTATGAGCATGTTTAGATAACTTTGAAATATATGAATGAAGTCTTAACTTGTGTTTATATAGTTCGTAAGGAAGCATGAACATGTTAGGCTCTATTAGTAAGATTCACTAATAGAAATACAAGCCTTGCACATGAGCATTAACACGATACGTGGAGATTTAAATTCTTATATTTATGGACACATGTGATAGTACTCTTAGACTCATTCATGTGTCATGCATATATATATACCATGATTGGTTGCCGTGATTAAGTTTAGCATAAACAAAGCATGTTTTCAAGATAATAACAATGCTAGCTACATATATGCAATACGAGTACTCATGAGCATGACTAATACAAGTTATATGAATATCTTATGTGTTTAAAAATGACCATGTTAGACCATATGAGTTCGTGTCCTTGAATGGCTTTAAGTATTAATTTAAGAACCTATACCATGTACGATTGGATTTGGAAAAGTTATACAAGCATGTAAAGTATCCTTTAAATATGAATACATGCTACGTGATATTATATGATGTTACTTGAACCCGATTTTGACGGTTAACTTAAGGAGATGCCGTAACTTGCTAAAATAAAATATATTTAGTATTGATTGTGGTCTTGTGTGATATTAATAATATGCAAGCATGTTTGCTAATGGTTGAGATCTTATATAATATGAGAATGCGTTTAAACTCTAAAGAAGGAACGTTAAGGATAGAAATTATATTCTATATAACTGTGTAGCTAGGTAAAACTTACCTTATGTGATGATCGTATATTCAAAGAGAAAATGTGAAGTTAAATTATATGACTAATGAATATCATATATATACGTAACTGTATTACGATAGGAATTCGAAAGTGTTGATTGCTTTTCGTGGATAAACTACGCTAAAGGCAAGTTCTCTTACTTACACTCTTTTAAAGTGCAAGTATCCTAACCGACGCATTTACTTTATGCAAGGAAAGCTATGATTGTGAAAGTTTCCTAACTTATACTCTTTTACTATGCAAGTATCCTATCTTGTGTATTGCGAACTAGTTTCCTATTTAATCGGTTGAATTGAATTAGCATACTTGAACTCTTATTTCATTAAAGCTATTATTCATGTTAAACTTAGTATTGTTCTTGAATATTGTGAAAGTGTCTATGCCATTTGATTCGGCTAGACTTATATTATTGAAAAGCGACCCAAACTAATTGATTGGTGCGGGATCTTGTATTTGACTGAGAAGAACAACCTTCTTTGAAGGGAATATATAAATTGTCGGAGAACCGACGTGCACGCTTGAGTATGATTGATTGTTATGCATAACGAGGGTACTTTAGGCTGATCACCTGCTGTATCTGTTTTTATTGGATTTTCAGTTTATTACTGTCAATTCTAGTAGAAGTTCATAGTCCGTAGTGACTACTCAGTATTCAATTATTTGAAATCTTGAATTGACTTATTATTGAATCATATTGATATTATCCTGTCCTTAGCGACTGTTATTGAGAACTGTTGATATTCTTGTTATTCTTGAGCTATCAAATTTTGCTACACCCTTTCGAGAATTGAGAATCTTATTATTCACCCTTATTGTATATTACTTGCTGGGCAATTTGTGCTCATTCTTGCTTTCCCTAAAACATTTCAGTTAAGGCAGAGCATGGCGAACCTTCGGGCATTGATAAGGGCAAGGGCAAGGCTACCAACTAGCTTATGTCTGTTATGTTTCAAATATATTAATATTGTGTGAAGATGATGTAGTAAGACTGGATTTGTTTATGTTTAAGCTTAAGTTAGATTATATAACAAGTCGTTAATTGATATTGCTATGTAATCTATTAAGTACTGTAGGTTGCGAGACTTGGGGGAATAATTATAATAAATCATTGTAAATTATTCTAGAATAGATTTTCCGCTGTGGTTGTGTGGTATTTAGTTATCATTATTGCGATGTATTACCATGAGTACGTGATGAACCGAATTCGAGAGACCAAATGGCGGTCCTGGAATTTGGGGCGTCACAGGTTGGTATCAGAGCTGTAGTTATAAACCTTAGGAACGAGTGTCCTTGGACTATAGCTTAGGTGAACTTAGAAGTTAGGAAGGAGATAAAACTCATGTAGAGTTTTCCTTGAGAGACTTAGTCTGTTATGAAATGTAACTTCATTCTATACAATGAACTTATGTTTTATTTAACATTCTAATGGAGTTGCTGTTTGTTTGCCTTGTGTTCGTGATTGTAGGATGACAGACACAGGTGTAACTAGTAGAGTAGCAGAGGAGGAGCCCAGAGATATACATGTAGTATACGAGGCACCTCTAGAGGCTGTGCCAGTGCAGGCAGTTGCACCATCCGAGTTTGATGACGAGGATGAGATCGAGATTGAGATAGAGACTGATCCAGAGGAGGAGCCGATGGAGGATGAGCCAGTAGAGGACTCTAATGAGGCTACTATAGAGGAGCAGATGTTAGGAGAATACGAGGAGCGGATCCTAGAGTTAGACTGCAGGGTCCAAGAGCTGGAGGCAGAGGCCCAAGAGAGAGAGTCCGAGTTCCAGAAGCTGAGGGACGAGGACCACCAGAGGAAGCTAACTATGCAAGAGTTAGAGGTGGAGATTGCCTACCGTAGGGAGGCAGGGATCCAGATGGGGACTCCATTTCACAGGTCAGTGGCTAGGAATGTAGATTTGGCAGAGAAGCTAGAAGAGGTTGAGCAGAGGGAGCTGAGTGAGAAGACTGAGAAAGAGGCACTCCGTATTCAGCTAGAGTTGGAGGTGATGGATAGGTTACACTTCGAGGAGAAGTGGGAAGCGTCCAATGAGAGAGCTGACGACCTTGAGGACGAGGTCAGGTGCAAGAAGAGAAAGATGAACAAGATGGGGTATGTGTTCCGTTCAGCTTTTGAAAGGGTGATTGATGGTGTGTACCACTACCCGGCAGAACAGGTACAGACTCTACATACCTTGAGCCGAGAGCTGGTTGCGTATATAGCACAGTTGGAGTACAAGAGCGCAGTGGAGCGCGGGATGATGGGATGAGATTTCCTTAGTCAGTCTAGTGGTAGTACTAGTTGTGTCTTTACGTATTGTATATACTATGTTGTAATCCCGATCTTTTGTGTAAGATGTGGGATGATGATGTAAACCCCGAGTTAGCTTTTGTTAGAGGGGTAGTATGGTAGTAGGTTGGTATATTCCCCGTCTTTTGTGATATTAGGGGATATATGTGATAACATTTATAGCAGTATGCTAGGAAAATCATGTAATGAAATGAAATGGCATATGAATATAAATGGAGTTGCTTTTAGAAACGTGTTATAAATTTATTCCTTTAGTATTAAAAGAAATACTTAAGTGATATACTTGAATAATAATAAAATGAAAAATTGTGATGCAGATAATGCCGCCCAGACGTAGATTGACTGCACCCGAAGAATCCGTTAACAATGAGAGAGAACAAGTAGACCCGATCCAGAAACTGGTAGACTTGTTAGGAGAAGCCTTAAGGGGAAGGAACAATGAACCCGTTCGCCCGAACCCTCAAACTGTGCCAGTAACAACCTTTAAAGACTTTAAGAGTGTAGGACCCCCGGAGTTCGAGGGAACTACCGACCCAATCGTCGCACAAACGTGGATCAAAGAGATCGAAAAAGCTTTCACTATAGCTAGCGTAGGCGAAGATCAGAAGACGGTGTTTGCCACGTACATGATGAGGGGAGAAGCGAACTACTGGTGGGAGGCTAATCAACAAAGAGCTGGAGAAGGGATAATAGCTTGGGATAAGTTTAAGACACTGTTCTTCGAGAATTACTTTTCGAAGAGTATGAAGAATAGGATGGAGGTGAAATTCCTAGAGTTAAAACAAGGTGAGATAACGGTGGCGCAATACGCGGCTAGGTTTAACGAACTAGCGCGATTTGCGGAGCACCAAGTTGGTGATGAAGAGAGGAAGGCTAGACGCTTTGAACAAGGGTTGAAGCCATGGCTGTTCAATAAGGTATCAGTTCTTCAAATTGATTCCTTTGCAACATTACTGGAGAAGGCAATCATTGCGGAAGGAGGCAGTGAGGCCTTAAGTCTGTATAACAAAGAAAAGAAAGGAAAGAATACTGGAGGAGAGAATCGTACGGGAGGAAGCAGTAGCGGAGGAAGCAACTTGGGAAAGAGAAAGTGGGAGAATAACAACAACAACAAAAACAACAATAATCAATAAGGGAATTTTCGTGGAGGTTTCAAGAAGAGGGCTGAAGGATGCCCGAAGTGTGGGAAGAATCACCAGGGCGAGTGCTGGAAGGGACGTGGCACTTGCTACAACTGCGGACAGGAAGGGCACATCTCGCCCAACTGTTTGAAACCGAAAAAGATACAAGGATGCTTTGCGTATGGCTCGACGGAGCACCGAATTAAGGATTTCCCAAAGAAAGGAAGTGGCGGGGGTAGTAATCAGCAAGGAGGCAACAAGCTGATGATCGGTGGACCGGCACAATCCAACCGCCCAACCGCCAGAACCTTTAACATGACCGTCCAAGACGCAGTGGCTGCGAAGGATGTGGTGTCAGGTATAATCCCAATCAATGATATAAATGCTTATGTATTATTTGATTCGGGTGCCACCTGTTCTTTTGTATCTGAAGAATTTGCTAGTAGACTTAGTACACCCCGAGAACTTTTAGAAAATCCTTTGATCATAGAAGTTGCTAATAAGGAAGTGATCCCTGTAGAATACGTTTATCGAAATTATCGCGCAAGTATTAGTAAACATGAACTGAGCGTAGACTTGATTCCTATTAGACTGGGAGAATTTGACGTAATACTGGGAATGGATTGGTTGTATAACCATGCTGCGATAATTGACTGTCAGAACAAATGTGTGAACCTTCAGACTCCGAGTAAGTCTAAGGTAGTGTTTTATGGTAGCTCATCGCTTAAGCAATCGTTTTGCGTTACGATGATGCAGGCCAAGAAATTGTTAAGGAAATGATGTGTAGGATATTTAGCTTACATCGTTGATACTCGGAAAAAGGGAGTAGAAATTAAGGATATATACGTAGTTAATGAATTCCAAGATGTGTTTCCGGACGATCTGCCTGGTCTTCCGCCAGACAGAGAAATCAAATTCGTAATAGACTTAGCACCGGGAACGGCACCGATTTCGAAAGCTCCATATCGTATGGCGCCAGTAGAAATAAAGGAATTAATGATACAATTACAAGAATTGTTGGATAAGGGTTACATTCGACCAAGTGTTTCTCCTTGGGGAGCACCAGTACTATTCGTTAAGAAGAAGGACGGATCGATGAGGCTCTGTATCGATTATCGAGAATTGAACAGAGTAACGATCAAGAACCGGTATCCGCTACCGAGGATAGACGACTTATTTGATCAACTGAAGGGAGCAAAATGTTTCTCAAAGATCGACCTACGAACAGGATATCATCAACTGAAAGTGAGGGATGAGGACATACCAAAGACTGCGTTTCGAACCCGTTATGGACACTACGAGTTTTTGGTAATGTCATTCGGATTGACTAATGCTCCGACAGCATTTATGGACTTGATGAACAGAGTTTTCAAGCTATACTTGGATAAATTTGTA
The DNA here is from genome assembly GCA_020205555.1 of Panax stipuleanatus. NCBI lineage: Eukaryota > Viridiplantae > Streptophyta > Magnoliopsida > Apiales > Araliaceae > Panax > Panax stipuleanatus. The sequence continues at coordinate 56,183,106 of CM035121.1, read as the reverse complement.
GTGGTTTTTATCGACGACATTTTGATCTACTCGAAGACAGAGGAAGAACACGCCGAACATCTGAAGATTGTTTTGGAAGCACTAAGGAAGGAGAAGATGTATGCAAAATTTTCAAAGTGCGAATTTTGGATGGAGAAGGTTCAATTGTTAGGTCACGTGGTGGATAAGAATGGGATTGCTGTAGACCCTGCGAAGGTTGATGCAGTGAGTAATTGGGAACAACCAAAAACACCGACGGAGGTAAGAAGCTTTTTAGGGTTAGCTGGGTACTATCGGAGATTTATCCAAGATTTTTCTAAGATAGCAACCCCGTTGACCAATTTGACTAGAAAGACGGTGAAATTTGTATGGACCGACAAATGCGAAGAAAGTTTTCAAGAACTGAAAAGGAGATTGAGCGAAGCACCTGTGTTATCATTACCAGATGATGCGGGAAATTTTGTGGTGTATAGTGATGCATCGCACAAGGGGCTTGGCTGTGTGCTTATGCAACATGGCAAGGTTATTGCATATGCGTCACGACAATTGAAGGATTACGAAAAACGATACCCTACTCACGACTTAGAGTTAGCGGCAGTAGTTTTTGCGTTAAAGATATGGAGACATTATCTATACGGAGAAAAATGTGAGATATACATGGACCACAAAAGTCTGAAATATATCTTCACACAGAAGGAGTTAAACATGCGACAGAGAAGGTGGTTAGAATTAATCAAAGACTATGACTGCGATATTCTTTATCACCCGGGAAAGGCAAATGTGGTTGCCGACGCTCTGAGCAGGAAAGGAAGGGAGAAGTTGTTTAATTTGACGACTCAGGAAGAGTTGATAAGAGAGATGGAGAAATTGGAGATAGAAGTGAAAGGACCAGAAAAGTCTGGTGAGAAGTTAATTGTAATGAAAGCTTGTCCGACGTTGTTGGATAGAGTAAAGGAAGCTCAGGAAAAGGATGAAGAGTGTGAGAAAATCCGAAAGAGGATCACAGAAAATGAGGAATAAAAATTTCGAATGGATAAAGACGGTATTTTGAGATTTGAAGGGAGAGTGTGGGTGCCAGCGGTAACCGAGTTGAGGGAAGAGATTTTGCACGAGGCACACAATCGACATATTCCGTTCATCCGGGAGGCACAAAGATGTACCAAGATCTAAGGCAACATTTTTGGTGGCCCAATTTGAAATGGGAAGTCGCGGAGTGCGTCAGTAGATGCTTGACTTGCCAACGCGTTAAAGCAGAGCATCAGCGGCCGAGTGGTTTACTACAACCGTTAGAAATACCAGAGTGGAAATGGGAGCATATTACCATGGACTTCGTGGTAGGACTTCTAGTTACACAGAAAGGTTATGATGCTATTTGGGTTATCGTGGATCGACTAACGAAGACCGCACACTTTCTACCAATCAAGATCCGCTACAGTTTGAACCAATTAGCAAGCCTATATGTAAAAGAAATTGTTTCACGACATGGAGTGCCAATGTCAATTGTCTCTGATCGAGATCCGCGCTTCACGTCCAATTTTTGGAAGAGTTTGCAAAAAAGAATGGGAACGCAGTTGAGGTTGATTACAGCTTATCATCCTCAAACAGACGGACAAAGTGAGCGAACAATACAAACGCTAGAAGACATGCTTAGGACTTGCGTGATGGATTTTAAGGGAAATTGGGACGACCACCTACCCTTAGTAGAATTCGCATATAATAATAGCTACCATGCAAGTATCGGCATGCCACCGTACGAAGCTCTTTACGGGAGAAAGTGCAGAACACCGTTATGTTGGGACGAAGTCGGAGAACGACGAATACTCGGACCAGAGTTAGTTCAACAAACCGCAGACGTGGTGACAGTGATAAGAGCCAGACTTGTAGCAGCTCAAGATCGCCAGAAGAAATACGCAGATTTGCATCGGCAGGACCGAGACTTCAAAGTCGGCAGTTTCGTATTCTTGAAGGTATCTCCATGGAAGGGAAAAATCCATTTCGACAAGAAAGGAAAATTGAGTCCAAGATTCATAGGACCGTTCGAGATACTGAAGCGATTGGGCGAAGTGGCATACAAAGTTGCGTTACCACCCGAGTTGGAGCATATCCACAACGTGTTCCACATTTCCGTGTTGCGACCGTACAAGGCCGACTACAAGCACGTGATTTCTTACGAGCCCATTCAAGTGGAGAAGAACTTGGCGTATGAAGAAATTCCTGTCCAGATATTAGATAGGAAAGAACAAACTTTGAGAAATAAAGTTATTTCATCTGTAAAAGTACTTTGGCGTAACCACGATGTCGAGGAGGCAACGTGGGAGTTAGAAGATAGGATGATGAGGGACTATCCCCATCTATTTGTGTAACCTTGTAGCAATTCCGGGATGGAATTTTTATAAGGGGGGGAGGATGTAATACCCGAGAATTTCCATATATTATTAAATAATTATATTAATGAAAATGAGAATTTATTTGAATATAAATAATTTTGTGTTATGAGATGAATTAATTCAATTATATATAATTGAATAATTATAATAATTGAGAAATTAGTGGAGTTTGTGATAAACTCGTTGATTGCCTTGTGTGGCACAGTGACGTAATATAAGAATGATTATATTAATTTAAGCAAACAATTAATCTATATTAACTGTTAATCGAAGAATATTAATTAACTGTTATAAAATACTAATGAGGATTGATTAATAATATGTGATTATTATTATTGCAAGAAACATAATAATGAGCAACGTGTTTATAAATATAATAAGATTTATATCAAAGTGATAATTAATCATATAAGGGTTAATTAAATTGTTATGGAGGTTAACAATTATATTGATTGATGTAGGATATGTTTATATTATTAATATTCAATTTATAAGATGAGAAATTATATGTGCAAACATGCGAATTAAATGTGTAGCATATATTAGCTGACTATGTATTATGTGAAGTGTAATATGACACCATTATATGGTAAGGCTTATTAAACCATGTGAGCTACTTGATTAATAACTTGTGTGACAATAAATATGTGGGTATACATTGTATAATATATCATGAACATATTGTAAACAATTAGTTTTAATAAAGGAGACAGTGTAATGTGTTAACATCTGATTAGATTATATCCGGTATTAACAAAATGTACATGGATTATACGTGTCACTTACTACAGTATATGAATTATTGTGACATTTCAATTAAAGACCTAAGTGTCTAAATATGTGTGTGTATATAACCTAAGTATTAACACTAGTTTGTTTACAAATTGGAAATGCTGAGATTTTTATGCCTTGTCCCATATTAATAAGACACAAACCTTGTACACGTAAAACACTCATGAAGCTAGCCTACTCCTACCTTCTCAAACTCAGCATTCTAGCCATCATGATCATGAAGGGAGTGGGTGGAATAGTGGAGATCACCAACTAATTACCAACTCCCTCTTATCTAGCAAACATTCCTATAATCTGTTAGTTTGATTTTGGATGTAATTGCATTGCCTGGTTATGAAATTCTTCTATAAATATAACCCATCCTCTTCCTAATTCATTTGCTGAGAATTTTGGCTAAGTAAGTTAAGAGTTATATATATATTTATCAGTGTTCTTGAGTAGCAGCAAGTTCAGAATCTAACAGAAGGTATAATACAGTTTCCTTGTTAGTCATTTTCGTTTTCTGTCAAAAGTTATAATTTTTGATTATGCCAAATTGGTTCATGATTGGTTTGTAGAACCCTTATATTGTTGTTATATGAACATACATACGTGATGGAACCACTATATAGCTTTCTTGACTTTCCTTTCCATTGTTGCTCTATAATTTCTGTAAAGCATCGAATTCGTGAAATAAGTTGGAGTTCATCAAATTGGGAATTGTTTGGGCAATTGACTGTTATATAACAATATATATGCGTTAGTAAGGTAAAAAGTTTAGTCTAATAGCATATGGGTATGTCGAGATCGATAAAATGGGAGGTTTTGGGTTGGTTTCGCTGCAGTCTGAACTGTAGGAACTGTTCCCCACGCCGCAGCGCCGCAGCCAGCGCCGCAGCGCCGCAGCCCGCGCCACAGCCCCACCCGCGCCGCAGCGCTAGAATAGGCTGCTGTTGCCGCGCCTTAGCGTCGGCCTCTGTGTTCAGTTTTCTGCATTCTGCAACAAAACTGTTATGTACTAATTGGTTAATTTTTGTTTAAACAAGCATAGAAGCATGATTAATACATATTTATCTAAACCTAATGAGGCAATGTAAGCATGTTTTAGTATATTAGCATGCATGGTTAACCAAACGACATATAGTTTGAAAACAAACTTAAAGTTTCATAAACGAACGTTAACATTATAAAGCATGTTTACATACTAACCTTGCAAGCACGTTAGTACCACCTAGAGACGCATGAAGTGCATGTTAGCTTATCTATATTGGTTCCGTAATAAAATATGAACATGTGAACCTAACTAGTGCTCATTCCTAACAAAAATATAAGTTTGAAGGTGGATATGATCATGTAAATGCTATATAGTCATTTTGATGTTATGAGCATGTTTAGATAACTTTGAAATATATGAATGAAGTCTTAACTTGTGTTTATATAGTTCGTAAGGAAGCATGAACATGTTAGGCTCTGTTAGTAAGATTCACTAATAGAAATACAAGCCTTGCACATGAGCATTAACACGATACGTGGAGATTTAAATTCTGATATTTATGGACACATGTGATAGTACTCTTAGACTCATTCATGTGTCATGCATATATATATACCATGATTGGTTGCCGTGATTAAGTTTAGCATAAACAAAGCATGTTTTCAAGATAATAACAATGCTAGCTACATATATGCAATACGAGTACTCATGAGCATGACTAATACAAGTTATATGAATATCTTATGTGTTTAAAAACGACCATGTTAGACCATATGAGTTCGTGTCCTTGAATGGCTTTAAGTATTAATTTAAGAACCTATACCATGTACGATTGGATTTGGAAAAGTTATACAAGCATGTAAAGTATCCTTTAAATATGAATACATGCTACGTGATATTATATGATGTTACTTAAACCCGATTTTGATGGTTAACTTAAGGAGATGCCGTAACTTGCTAAAATGAAATATATTTAGTATTGATTGTGGTCTTGTGTGATATTAATAATATGCAAGCATGTTTGCTAATGGTTGAGATCTTATATAATATGAGAATGCGTTTAAACTCTAAAGAAGGAATGTTAAGGATAGAAATTATATTCTATATAACTGTGTAGCTAGGTAAAACTTACCTTATGTGATGATCGTATATTCAAAGAGAAAATGTGAAGTTAAATTATATGACTAATGAATATCATATATATACGTAACTGTATTACGATAGGAATTCGAAAGTGTTGATTGCTTTTCGTGGATAAACTACGCTAAAGGCAAGTTCTCTTACTTACACTCTTTTAAAGTGCAAGTATCCTAACCGACGCATTTACTTTATGCAAGGAAAGCTATGATTGTGAAAGTTTCCTAACTTATACTCTTTTACTATGCAAGTATCCTATCTTGTGTATTGCGAACTAGTTTCCTATTTAATCGGTTGAATTGAATTAGCATACTTGAACTCTTATTTCATTAAAGCTATTATTCATGTTAAACTTAGTATTGTTCTTGAATATTGTGAAAGTGTCTATGCCATTTGATTCGGCTAGACTTATATTATTGAAAAGCGACCCAAACTAATTGATTGGTGCGGGATCTTGTATTTGACTGAGAAGAACAACCTTCTTTGAAGGGAATATATAAATTGTCGGAGAACCAACGTGCACGCTTGAATATGATTGATTGTTATGCATAACGAGGGTACTTTAGGTTGATCACCTGCTGTATCTGTTTTTATTGGATTTGCAGTTTATTACTGTCAATTCTAGTAGAAGTTCATAGTCCGTAGTGACTACTCAGTATTCAATTATTTGAAATCTTGAATTGACTTATTATTGAATCATATTGATATTATCCTGTCCTTAGCGACTGTTATTGAGAACTGTTGATATTCTTGTTATTCTTGAGCTATCAAATTTTGCTACACCCTTTCGAGAATTGAGAATCTTATTATTCACCCTTATTGTATATTACTTGCTGGGCAATTTGTGCTCATTCTTGCTTTCCCTAAAACATTTCAGTTAAGGCAGAGCATGGCGAACCTTCGGGCATTGATAAGGGCAAGGGCAAGGCTACCAACTAGCTTATGTCTGTTATGTTTCAAATATATTAATATTGTGTGAAGATGATGTAGTAAGACTGGATTTGTTTATGTTTAAGCTTAAGTTAGATTATATAACAAGTCGTTAATTGATATTGCTATGTAATCTATTAAGTACTGTAGGTTGCGAGACTTGGGGGAATAATTATAATAAATCATTGTAAATTATTCTAGAATAGATTTTCCGCTGTGGTTGTGTGATATTTAGTTATCATTATTGCGATGTATTACCATGAGTACGTGATGAACCGAATTCGAGAGACCAAGTGGCGGTCCTGGAATTTGGGGGCGTCACAATTATCACATTAAATAAATATAAATTATTTACTCATTAATCAATATATTATCAAATTATTACTTGATAATAGTATATTATCCATATCAATAATCAATATTATAAGACACTTTATCTCATTCCTCATCAATTTAATAATCACAATTACGATTATATTTATAATCAATTTTCTTCTTATTATACTATCACTGGTCATAATAATAAATTAACATACTATTATAACAACAATTAACAATTAATATAGATTAATTGTTTAATTAATAGTTCCTCCATCCTTGAATTAATTAATTCATCATCGAATCAATTATCGTGCCACACAAGACATTTCTCACAAGCTTAATCTTAAGCTTATTCTCACTTCCACCACACTTAAGCACTCTTTTAATATAATGTTTGGGTGACACATGCATTTTAATGCTAAGTTACCTCTTATAACAAGTATAACCTTTACGCTTATAATAATTAATATATACTCTATTAATTATTTAAATAATAATATCCACGATAAAATAATAACTTAAGTTATTTAATATATTAAAATAACCTAGTTTTCTTTCATTAATTAACTCTCTTGAGAATACATTAGAAATTATGTATTTTGTCATAATATAAAATATTATGTTTTCTCCAAATAAAGACATTCAAAATTTACTTATTGTCTCAAGATATTATTCTTAATATAATATCTATTAAAATAATTACATGTACGGCACATGTATATATATTATATAGAAAATAGATAATAAGTTTATTTTTTATTATAATAAATTATTTCCATCAATTTATTTACATATAGCAAATATGTTTTAATATATTTATCATATTAATTAATCATACCTATTACCTCATACAAAAACATATAAGGTAATATTATTATTCAAAAATAACATTTCCTCCTCATATTAAAATAATTCAATATTAAAAATTATTTTAATATCCTTTATTAGAAATATATAATATTTATTTCTCTTTCCTTTCTATAAATTGTCCCCAAAATAATTTCTTTAATCTATACATTTAACCATATCTCAAATATTAATTAATTCTCTAATCAATATTTATTTACAGATATATTGATTTTCATCTCTCTTTAATAACATATATATATATTTATTAACGTTATTCGCACGTCAAACTTTCTCACATATTACTATTCTAAGTAATATATATCAAAAGTACTAGTTATAATTTCATATTCAACACATATATTAGTTCACCTTTTACTTAAGTAAATTAAACTCTGTCCTATATCATCATAGTTAATTAAGGCTTTAATATTCAAATTATATTATTCCATAATATTATAGGGTTTTCGGCACATAAACGCAGCGGAAATTAAAAATTTTTCGAAACCCTAAAACAGGATCCATGCGAAAAATATATTAATTCAGAGGTTAAAATTTGTTTTACCGATTATTCAAGCCTGAGACGATGGAGATTCTGGAACTGCTTCGAATCCTCAACGCAATCCAACGGAACTGCGCCTCTATGGTATCCACACGAACGTCCCGCAAATCGTCACACGATCTGCAGCAAGGAAAGCTGCGGTACTAGCCGCCAAGGATCTGGACTTTCGAAATTTTTCTCTCTAGTCTCTCTCTAAGAGCGGCTAGGGTTTTGATATCGATAATACCCTAAACGGCTAATATTTCATATATATAGCAGTTAAAAGAATTAACCAAAACCTAATCCAATTAGAAAAATAAAATCCGAATTTATATATATATATATATATATTATATCTTAATTAAGTCTTACTTAATTAATATACATATATATATATATATACAAATTATCCTATTAATTTAAATTCGTAATTTAAATACTATGAATCATATTGATATATTTAAATCCATACAATTTAAATTAACTCCCTTTTAATTACGTTCCAAGTGTGTGACCCTATAGGTTATTATTATGTTGGTAATAATTTTAAAATCATATTATAAAATTATAAACAGTGAGCGACATCTAGTAATGCATCACTGCTACCCAAATAATAATAAGATCGGTGATTCGATACAACCTTTTCGTGCCCAATGTTTCAATGTAATTTAATCCTTTTAACCTTGACATCCTAGATTAAACTCGAGGCATGGAATGTGTCATCCTCTTCATAATTTAATCTGAGTTTTCTTGATCGATGAGTAGACTATATGAAACAAATCACTATTTGAGCATGGCCATGCATTTCATAGTCCTACTCAATCAAGAGGCCTATGGATATCACCCCTAATATATAGGAGGGTTAAATTCCATCTAGATCACTCATATTCTTCACACGATTCATGATGTACCCAATAATCACCTTTATCGTCCACCCTATTAAAGGTTGCCTTTGATGATATCAAAGTACATAAATTCTCGTGTAGTAATATAGTGATTTCAGGTCGGAGGATTATTACATCATTGTCACTATGAGAATTGCTTATGACACTTTGCATAATGCTCCATGTAGAATTCTCATGGTAGGTATGTCCAGTACATTGTTCTCTAACATGTACCTATGCATTGACTCAATATCTCAAATATTTATGACCAATGAGATTTGGCCATCAGTCAATCCACATACTAGTCTCAATGTATCATTGTTGTCCCATTAACAATGACACTCGACTAGGGACATTTAAGAGTAATGATACTAATTGTAATTATATGATCTCATGTTCAAGTCACATACTTGAAGCCATATAATTTGTATCACTATTCTAAGGACTTTTATTATGTTAACATTTATATAACGCAGTAAATAAAACCATAATAAAATAATTCATTTATTCAATCAAATATAATATCAAAAAATGTTTAAGCAATTACATTAAAGAATTAGCCTCTAGGGCATAAACTCTAACAAATATAACTTCCAATTTAAATTAACCAATATTTATTCTTATTAGTTAATTCCCTTAACTAACTCACGCTTCACTATCCAAATTCATCCGTGGATAGCTTAAGCATTAATAATAACCTATATTACAAACATACTAGTTACTAGTATATATATTCAAGAAAATAGTGATTATTCATTAAAGATATTTAATGTCACTAACTTACTAAAAATAATTCTATAAATTATTTAATGTCGATAGATAAATCTTATCCATCTTCTTACTAATTCATCTCTACAAGTTATAAATATATAATAATGATATATATTTATTAAACACAAAATCACTTATTACATAGCTCATATTACCCTATGTAACACAATACTACATACCTCGTATCACGAATTTATATTCTTATTTAAACTCATCTCATTCTTTAAGAATTTTATTTATAGAATTCTTAGTATAATAATTCTTAAAAATTCGGGTTCTCATAGATCTACTAGCTTCTAGATCGGGTCTACTTGTTCCTTCTCATTGTTCACTGACTCCTCAAGTACAGTCAATCTACGTCTGGGCGGCATTATCTGCATCACAAATTTTCATTTTATTATTACTCAGTTATATTACTTAAGTATTTCTTTTAATAATAAAGGCATAAAATTTTATAACACATTTTTGAAATAAGCTTCATTTATATTCATATGCGAAATCGTTTCATTACATGATTATCCTAGCATATTTCTATAAATGTTATCACATATCCCCTAATATCACAAAAGACGGGGAATACTAACATACTACCATACTACCCCTCTAACAAAAGCTTACTCGGGGTTTGCATCACTATCCCATATCTTACACAAAAGATTAGGATCTCAACATAGTATATTCATCACATAAAAGACACTACTAATACTATGGCTAGGCAGACTAAGGAAAGCTCATCCCATCATCCCACGCTCCACAGCGCTCTTGTATTCGATCTGTGCTATGTATGCTATCAGTTCTCGGCTCAAAGTATATAGGGTCTGTCCCTGCTCCGCTGGGTAGTGGTACACACCATCAATCACCCTCTCAAAAGCTGAACGGAACGCATACCCCATCTTGTTCATCTTCCTCTTCTTGCATCTGACCTCATCCTCTAGGTCGTCAGCTCTCTAGTTAGTCGCTTCCCACTTCTCCTCGAAGTGTATTCTATCCATAACCTCCAACTCTAGCTGAGTACGGAGTGCTTCCTTCTCTTTTTTCTCACTCAATTCTCTCTGTTCTACCTCTTCTAGCTTCCCTGCCAGATCTACATTTCTGGACACTGACCTGTGGAATAAGGTTCCCATCTGGATCCTTGCCTCCCTGCGATAGGCAATCTCCACCTCTAACTCCTGCATGGCTAACTTCCTCTGGTGGTCCTCGTCCCTCAGCTTCTGGAACTCAGACTCCCTCTCTTGGGCCTCAGCCTCCAGCTCCTGGACTCTGCAGTCCAACTCTAGGATCCGCTCCTCGTACTCTCCCAGCATATGCTCCTCCAGGTTAGGCTCGTATGAGTCCTCCATGGGCTCCTCCTCGGTAGGCTCGTCCTCAACAGGCTCGTCCTCCATAGGCTCCTCATCGGGGTCAAACTCCATCTCGATCTCATCCTCGTCGTCAGACTCGGATGATGCAACAGCCTGCACTGGCACAGCCTCTAATGGCCACTCTACATGTATATCTCTGGGCTCCTCCTCGGCCACTCTACTAGGTACACATGTGTCTGTCATCCTACAATCACAAACACAAGACAAACAAACAGAAACTCCATTAGAATATTAAATAAAACATAAGTTCATTGTAGAGAATGAAGTTACATTTCATAACACGCTAAGTCTCGCTCTAGGGAAAAATCTATGTGAGTTCTAACCCTTTCTAACTTTTAAATTCTCCTAAGTTATAATCTAAGGACACTCGCTCCTAAGATTTATAACTACAGCTCTGATACCAACCTGTGACGCCCCCAAATTCGGACCGCCACTTGGTCACTCGAATTCGGTTTGTCACGTTCTAAAATCTAACACCACAGTAAATATTACGACTAAATGTCGCATCGCACAGCGAAATAATACATAACTATTACCGAATAGATTACATTTAATTAATATAATTTATTCACGTCCCAAGGTCTCATAACTTAAATATCGGTTACATAGCTTAAACATACCTTAAGCATATATAAACCTAACTAATACATAAAAGCATAAGTTCTTATTACAATTATAAGTTCCACATAAATAAAGCTACTCAGTAGCCTATCCCTTGCCCTTGTCAGTACTCGAGGGTCCGCACTGCTCTGCCTTAACTGAAATGTTTTAAAGAAAGCAAGAATGAGCAACAAGTTTGCTCAGCAAGTAATATAATAATAACGGGTGAGTAATATAGTTCTCGAATCTCAAAAAGGGTATAGCAAGGTATGATAGTTCAAGGATAACAAGAATATCAACAGTTCTCAATAACAGTCGCTAAGGACAGAATAGTATCAATATGATTCAATACTAAATCAATTTAAGATTTCAAGATAACTGAATACTGAGAAGTCACTAAGGACTATGAACTCTTACTAGAATTAACAGTAATATACTAAAAATCCAATAAAACAAGTACAACAGGTGATCAGTCTAAAGTACTTTATGGTATGCATATCGTTCAATCGTACTAAAGTGCGCACGTCGGTCTCCCGACAAATATAATTTCCCTTCAAAGAAGGTTGTTCATCTCAGTCAAACACAAGATCCCGCAGTAATCAATTATTTTGGGTCGCCTTTCAATAATATAAGTCTAGCCGAATCAAATGGCATAGATCACAACAATTATAAGTTCAATCTCAAGATTTAAAGTTCGAAGAATATAAATTGACTTTTATCTTTTCTATGAAATATACATGAATCACAAATTCCAAAAGTTTACTTGTACGACAGTAATAGCACAAGCTTCATAAACGCTCAATAAAGAGTAGGGTTAAAAACTTGCTTACAACGTTCCTTGAATAAAGTAAATACAAGGATAGAATACTTGCAAATAATATAAGAACGGGTTAAGGAAACTTGCCTTAAGCGTAGTCTAAATCAACACTTTCGAATCCTATCGTAACATAGTTACGTATATATATATATATGATATCTATTAGTTATATATTTCAACATCATATCTTATCTTGGATATACAATCAACACATAAACTAAGTTTTAACCTAGTTACCCCGTCATACTATATAGCATCATATTAATTCACAAGTCTCGACTAATATACTTTTATCCTTAACGTTCCTCTTTTCGGGTTAATCAAGTTTACATATCGTCATTATCATATACTGTAACGACCCCAAAATTTATACAATACAACTCTCGACATCGGTCGTTAACAATACATCCTTATTCAGACTTTACATCATTAATCAATGATATAATCACTAAAAATACGGAATATTTAAAACTTTTATATTATTCCTTCTTTATTATCCTTGAATCTCAACCTTTATCATTATATAACTTTGATTCAACTTTATTTCATGAATCGCTTCATCAGAGTTATTATAAACTAAAACTTACAACCACATTCAATAACCGTTAAACATCAGGTAAAATTTAAACTTTACAACTCAACATCTGTTAACCATCATACATTATCAAATACATTATCTGAAACCTTAAACAGGGTCCAAAATAATAACAATTCAGCCAAAGTATATAAATCTTCATGCATTACATCTAATTCATTTCTTTCAAGTAGCACATAGCGTTACCTTGAATCCTTAACCTACAAAAGTGATTATTTGCAAGAATGAGCTCGACAGCTCTGCAAGATCTAACAGCTTTCATGCATCACATAGCACATAAATACATGCTCAACATACATCTCATAATAATTAAAGTAACATGGCATACATGCTTTACATCATATAACAAATATAAAGATTGAGTTTCTTACTCAATCAACATTCTTTAATCAATCAATGTAGTCATAAATTAACTTTAACATTTCATGCTTACAATATATATACAATATATCATGCTCTTTGCAAAACGATTTAAAACAGTTCATCATCAAGTGCACGTAGAAAATAGGAACTGAAAGACTTGTCTTGATCGTTGTTTACCAATAACAGTTTAACAGCTTAAAGATATCTGCACTTCACGTGCCCTACACAATTATATAATCATGCACATCAACTATTAGTCACATAGCAATGCATATTAGTTGTAATGTAAATTTTACTCCACATCTCATAACCCTTCCTATTATCAATACACAACGTTCAATTTGATTGTGTTAACTATCGACTTATATTTCACTATATTTCTTTTTCGTAATATTCGAAATTCATTCAAGTGTTTAAGTCTTGCTAGGACTACTTATTGGTTTTATACTAACCCCATTTCATATCTTATAACGTTCATTTCATTTGACTTGAAACACTTTTTACATTCATTAACACTTGTCACGGCGTTTCGACGTTCATTCGTCACCCGCCCGAATTGTCTCTCTTGTGCATGCTTAGTGTGCTTATACAACTAATCTAATACATCATTTATTAATTTTAAGCATCATTATTTTTACTAACATTCATGTTTTATAACATAGGACAACATCTTTTAGCGTCCGAAGCACTACACTTGCATACGTGCATGCCCAACGCCCTCCGATTGCCTCTGAATACACATTAGTCCCAAAAATGACCATTTTGACCCTTGCTACTGACCTCAAATTGAAATACTTAAAGAAAAAAAATTGTAGGTCTACTCGTGCTCGTTCCGAATCATCTTAAATCTCCTCAATCGGAGTTCGTATGAAAAAGTTATGGCTGTTCTACCACAGCAGGTCAAAATAGTGTTTGTTTATTTATTTTTTCTGACCATGACCAACGCAGCTGCGCCCCAAATGGCCTTGGGGGCTGCGCAGCAGCGCCACAAGGGGCGGAGGGAGGTTCCAGGCTTGGTTCTTCGTGATTTTCTGACCCTTTCCTCCTTCTAATCTTCATAAATCAAGCTACGCACATCCGATTGAGTCCATTTTCGACTCTATGGATTCGTAATTCATAGAACTACACATCTACATGATAATTATAACACTTCAAAAACATTAAAAGTTCATTATAAGGGTTCCAATTTAGTGTTTATGCTACTTTTTTCATGTTTTACACATATTTAGCGAATTCATTCACCACAGATTCAATTCCTAACCAAATCAATCAGTTTAAACTTCGTTGTTTTTGTTTTTCAACACACTAACAACACCTCTTATCAATTTCATAGTCTATCCATGAACTAACCCTCAATTTTTGACTCCAACTAAGCCATAACATACATATTTTATCAATAACTCAATTTCCTCTTCTTCATCATATTTTTCATGATTTTGATAACCCAAAACCAATTATAGATTACACATAACGGATTATTCATACCCATAAACATATCAAGAAATTCATCATCAAAACTCAATTACAGTGAAGTAATTTTAAGAAAAACACAACTAGAGTTTAAAACCAGATTATTACCTTTGATTAGATAGAAAACTCAAATAATCTTCTTGTTTTTTTCTTTAATTCTCCATCCTTCACATACAACCTCTTCTTCTCTTCCTCTTCCTCTCTTCTCCTCTGTTTTCTAACTCTTAGCCTTAGAAATATAGCGTAAACGTATCTGAAGCTTAACTTAGACGTGGCTTGGCCAGTTACCAATAAAAAGAGTCACGACAATTGCAAATACAAAGGGCCTCTAGACCATGTTTGGCTAGAACCCAAAAAACCTCTTACTAATTTATTTTGATAATCCCCCTTATCATATGGTTTACAAATGTCACACTCCGTTTAATCAAATTCTAATATTTTAAATTGAATTAAATTAAACTTAAATCCTTAAGAAAAATATTGATCTTATCAGTCAAATTATAATTTCTATTCAACCATTATAATTATATCTTTATTTAACAAATTCTCACTTCTCTAATTTAATTATTTAATTAAATTAGAGTATTTTTATTCTATTAGCGTAATAAGATACGCACTGATTATAAAATTATTTCACATTATTTTATTCTATATTCTCATACTTGAATAAATTATTCCATAATAATTTTCATCGAATATTTATCTTATTCCATAAGTATTCCAACTAAAATATTTATTTAATTCATCTAACACCAATATTTATTTATAATTATATTGGTTCTTCTCATTCTCATACTCATTTACATACACTTGGCTAAATATAATATATTAAGCCACTACATAAAGGTATTACTCTTACATGTAATATATTACCTTCATATTTTATTAAAACAATTATTTTCACATTACTTCATTATTTTTCATTAAGTGAATTACTCACATTATTTATGAAATTTAATTCATAACCATTATAGTGCCAACAAGGCATAATAATCAAATTATATTATTTCATAATATAATCTGTAACTTAATTAAATTAACTAATAATATTCAGTTAATTTTCTTTTCGTAATAACTTCATTTAATTTCTTCAACAGTTAAATTAAATTAACTATTAAACCTCATTCTTCCAACATATGAATATATATATATATATATATATATATATATATATATATATATATATCTTCTATGTTCACATCACATCATATACTTCACAACATATAACACATATACACATCCAAACTCAAAACATCTTGTAATAAGAATTTTATTTATTAAATTCTTATTATAATAATTATTTAAAGTCCAGGTTGTCACACATACGATCACAACAAATAGCAAACATACTCTTTTTAGCAAGTTATGGCATTATTGTATGTTAACCGTCAAAATCGGATTCAAGTATCAACATATAATATCACATAACATATATGCATATTAAAGGATGCCTTCATGCTTCCCAAGTCCATCTAAGTTCTCTCTTTCATGATATGGTTCTAAGTTAATACTTTTGACATCTTACGGTCATTTAAGGTCATGAAAATCACAAAGTCTAACATGCTTGCTTTTTAAACACATAAGGTATTCATATAACTTGTAGTAGACATACTCATGAATATTCATATCGCATACACGTAACTATCATTGTTATTAGTTTGAAAGCATGCTTCGTTTACGCTAAACTTGGTTTCACAACACCTAATCATGATATATACCCATGTATGACGTTAATGAGGTTAAGCGTACTATCAAACACGTCCATAAATTTCAAAATTTAAAGCTCAATGTAACATGTCAATGTTCACGTGCAAAGCTTGTATTTTCATTAGTAAAGCTTCACTAATAAGGCCTATCATTTTCATGTTATATATATACATATGTTAACATGTCCGACATGTATTTCTAGGCCATATAGACATGCTCGCCAAATCTGAATATCAACATGATATAACATGTCAAAGTTTATTTTCAAAACATACACTTTCGTTAGGAATTTGTACTAGTAAGGTTCACATTTCATT